>WBNM01016475.1:576086-610826 GCA_013399055.1 Ramphastos sulfuratus | reverse complement strand
TTACCCTTAAACCAGCACATCAGCAAAGAACCTGTCTCAAGTTTACTGTCCTGGTGGGTGGGAATGCTGATGTGAGAGCCCTGGTCTAGCATGGAGCTGGGTCTCTGCGAGCCACCTAAGACTCCTGAGGAGAACTCAGGAGAGTTTCTGGAGAAAACATGGGCAGAGGAAACACTTCAGAGACAAGCATAAGCATTCCAGGTTAGAGAAGAAAAAACAAACAAACAAACAATCAAAACCAAACAGGAAAATTGTGCTGTACTTTGCTGCAAGCCCCTCAAGGACAGTTGTGCCCCAGGGCCACCTCTGAAAGACGTGCCTGTTAATGTGCTCCTCCTTCTCCAGCCTGGCTCTACTCTCTCTGTGGTCTTGATCTCATTTCACAAATCTTTATGAAAAGACCGGTGAGGGGATGGATGTGGGAACCAGGGATGACCCAATGGCCTTCATGTCTGTGTGGGGCCCTGGAGTGTGATAAAAGATGTTGTACCCCGAGCCATGTGAGAAGTATTGGAGTAAAAAGTTACAAAGTGTTGTATCCTTGAGGCGGATGAGAAAGACAACTCGGAGAAAAGCACCTCTAAAAACAAAGATAAAACAGTGGGCGTCAGCAGGGTAGGCTGTGGGAGAGTGGAATTGTACTATGCATGAACTTCTCAATAAGTAGCCACCGACTCCACAGATCTTGGCCGTTGGTTCACTCTGTGGCTGTGGTCATCTCCTTGCATTCTGCTCTGGTGTCTATCAGTTTGTATTTGAGCTCACCATGGCAGGACTGGCTGGATCGGGCCCACTGTATTTTTCACAATTCTTACAAAAAATGCCACAGACGGGAGAACTTGCAGCACCTCAGAGGAGATCTCTTTGTAGTGACTGGTGTCTGGCACTGATGTCTGGCTTTACTACAGTGAATACTGCATCCACTTTTTTTCCTTCTCTCTCCAAAACGTTCACAGTATCCACTGTGGTGCAGAAACATCCCGGTCTCTGCCCCAGTTGTCACTGAATGGTACTGTCATCTCTCTGCTTACTCCAAAAGATGAAAGCCGAAAGTAAATTATCCACCCACAATAGCCTTTCTTTGTGCCTGAATTACCTGCAAAGTGTCACCTTCATGTATAAAATGACTGACAGCAGGGCTACAGCTCTGAAGCCTGTGCCAGTGTCTAAGCAACATAGTTTGGAGATCCACAGAAATGTCTGAGTCGAACCTGACAGAGTGGGTTTAATCAAGCTGGTGGGAAAAGTTTTTTTTCTCTACAGACATGCTCCAGGTTGCGAGTCCTACTGAATCTGGACAGGATGCTGTGGTGACTAGATAACTCTGGAAATGCCTAAACTCCTCCCCGTGGTATAAATGTCCTTTGAGTGACCTCAGAGATCACTAGATAATACAGACCATGCTGATGTAAACAGTCTATGAGAGTGAGTAGTTGCTAGCACTGAGGCATCAAAATTTGAGCCCCAGAAGTTAGCTGGTGTGAAAAGAAGTGATGGAATCGTCTTTCCCTTTGAAAATCTCTGCCAAGGTGCTTGCTGGCAAGCAAGGCAAGGTGTCACTTCTGACTGTTTCCTAGGACCTTCCTTACTTCCACGGTGCCAATTAATTCTGGGGTGTTTATAGAATCAATGCTTCGTTACAGTGGTTGGAAGCACAAGCATCAGAACTAGGCAGTGATCACCATTTCAGGAGAGCTTGCAAAGTTTATGTGTTTGGACCAGCTTTGGATGCTTTGTATGACAATCTGGTGGCACCCTGGGGTGTAAAATGGTGTGTTATTTCTCCAAGAGATGCCCAGATTTGTTTACATATCATTCTGGCAGAGAGATGAGGGTGAAATATGCCTGATTTGTCATTGCTGCAAATGCATGCTTACAGTGAAAATAACCACTCAGATGTTGTTCTGTTGAACGAGCAGTGCAGCAACGACTGACAGAGCTGTGAGTCATTCGGAGGTACACATCTCCCATGCAGCTTTGATCTGAAAAGCCCAAACAGATGTCTAAGCTTTTTTGAAATGCTTAAGAACAGCTGGCTAAATCCAGGGAACACCAATCGGCTGTGTCTTCTCAGTGCCTAACTGCTCAGCAGCCTGCCAGATGTTGGTAGCAGCAGTCTGCAAGCACACAGAGAGGACTAAGCTCACCCTGGCTGCAAGCAGATTCATCCCGAGGCGACCCTCTCTTAGTGAGGTGTTATGCACATGTCTAGAAGACCCTGCAAATTTTTTTCAGACCACATCATAAATCATAAGGTTGCAAGAACTGCTCAGGAAACATTTTCATCAGTGCTCAGACTGGAATTGGAACTGCACTGGCACCCAGAGAGGTACAAAATCCAAGCGAGGCAAATTTGAGGCTGTGAGACAGAAATCAACCATTTCTTGATGAGTGAGGAAAACATGGAAGCTACCCCAGCATCAGAGCTGGCATGCTGCAGTGGAAAACTCTGCTTGCCACTGCCCACATGGCCTAGGAGATCAGCCAGCTTTTGGACAGGTAGCCACTGGTACAGGAACCACTGTCAGAACTTGCAGTTACCCAAACACAGACTCTCCAATTAGCTGTCTTCCAGAAGTATGTTAAAGTCTACCACACCTAAAAACACCCAGAGCTGAAACTGGGGAGAAGATGAATCATTCAAAGTCTAGCACAGCCTGGAAATGGGCAGAACATGCTCCCTTTGTAATTTCTTAAGATACGCATGCCTTGTTAAGGTCAGAAATGACCTTCTGAGTACCTCATTCTTTGTCGGGAATAGATGGAGACGATCCATAGATGAAGAACTAGGGTGACTGGATGCCATGGGGTGCAATGAAAGGCTGAAAGAATGGGAACTGTCTAAAAGTCCAAGCACAGGTTCAATGAAGTCCTTAAAACATATTTAAGGCAGATGCAGATAAGAAGGGGATTAACTCTTCTGCAAGCTAAGGTCAAGAAGATGCAGGTTTAAAGCTCGCTAGCAGTAAGAATAGTGAACAATGATTGTCTCAGGGTCAAGGGATCTTCATCAGTGAATGTCTTCAATAACCCAAGTGTGGCATGTACTCCTGAAGACCTGCTGGGATGCAGAGCACAGTAGCAATGTGACAGAAGTTCTCTCTGCTGGAGCTGAGTGACAGCAGGATAATTGCTGGTTCAGGTAAAACGAAGGCAGTTGTGCAACGCCTGCTGCATTGCCTGGAGCGTGTGCGGTGTTACGGGAACAATAAAGCTATTTCCAGATCTCACTCAATCCTAAGCCCTGAATCGCCGGGCAGAGGCAAGAATAGTGAGGCACTCCCAGGGACGCAGGCAGCCCCACATGCCTGCCAAGCTCTGGCCTGCAAGGCTGAGAGGGACGGGTGGACGAGTTGGGACTAGCTCTTTCTCAGGCGCAGCAGCCCCCGGGTGAGCAGCCTCTCTGGCTCAGCGTCAGCCTCCCTGGCTGCCAGTGTCACCCGCCTTTCTTCACATCCTGGGAAAGGCAGCTACACACCCATGGGAGCAAAATAAACCTGCAGCTGGCTAATTGCAGTGACTTCATGGCAGGGCTCCGAGCATGCCTGATGTGAACAAGCTCCAGGCAGGTGATGGAAGGGCTGAGCCTGCTGAGGTGTCCCTGTCCTTGCAGGAGATGCCAGTGGTGGGCTGTATGGAGGGACCAGCAGTGCATTTCTTCCTCTCCAGCAGCTCTCACAGCTGGTGGTGGCACAAGCTGTGTAGGACTAGCTGGAAGCAGAAGTGAGAGAAATTCTGCTTGACTAGATGATGACAGGAACTGCTGGAGGGGCATGAGTTATCCTGTCAGGCTGGAGAGGCCCTGCATGACCCAGGCTGGTCCATGGTCATGCTGATGAGTTAGTCTCCATCCTCAACCCTTTAGGCCTTCCTGTCTTACAAGTTCTCAGGAATTGCAAAATAGCTGTGGTCAGCTCTGTTGCAATGCTGCAGAGCGTGCTTGTGTGACCTGACAGCGATGGGGCAAGAGGCAGCCATCACTTCTCCTGCTCCCAGGAGCACACGCTTCATATGCAGGACTGTGCTGAGCCCCAGCCTCTGGGCAGCAGAGGGGACACAGCAGAGTCATGCTGGCAGCTCTGCAGGTGCATCTACTCCTTTGTGGTAGATAAACCACTGCCAGGTGGGCAAGTCTTATATCCCCTGGGAAAGCAAATCCCTGGTGCAGGAGCATATTGACAACAACTATTCTTTGGCCCAGTCCCTGGAGAGCAATTGAGCCTCTGATGGCTGGATAGATGGATGTGTGTGTGGTTTCCACGTGGAAGTGGGTTGTGTGTAATGCAAACAGTTTACCAATGTGACAGCATGCTGAGAGCAGAGCTGGGCCTGGAGAAGCTAGCCCAAACTCTTGGGGATTGCTATATAGTCATTAAAAGTGGAAAGGAGGTGCTGGTGGCTGGCCAAGCACGGGTGGATATTAGAGGGAAATGGTTAATGAGATGAAAAGTGCATTTAACATCCCATCTGGGCATCAGCTCCCAGAATGCTACTGGCTGGAGCTGTCTGTGTGTGGAAGGAGCTGTGGTATGCAAAAAAGTGGGGCTGGGTTCCCCACTCCTCCCAGAGCCTCAGGCTCCATGACTGCATGGCCTTGGACTTTGCATTTGATGGCCATCCTGAGAATGCCTGGCTCAACCACATCTCTGAGAACACCATAGCAGAGTTAACTCAGGTGATGAGAGGCTGTGTAAAACAACAGGTGTTTGGCTGGATTGAGAGAGTTTGAGTTGTTCTGCCAGGAGAAGAGAAGGCTCTAGGGACACCTTATAGCAACTTTCCAGTACCCAAAGGTGGCCTAAAGGAAAGATGGAGAGAGACTATTTATCATAGAGTGTAGCGATAGGATGAGGGGTAGCAGTTCTAAATGAAAATAGTGTAGATTTACACTACATATCAGGAAGAAATTCTTTACTGTGAGGTTGGTGAGACACTAGAACAGATTGCTCAAAGAAGTTGTGGATATCCCATTCCTGTAAGTGCTCGAGGCCACATTGGACTGGGCTTTGAGCAACCTGGTCCAGTGGAAGATGTCCTGGCCCATGGAAGGAGGCTTGGAATTTTATGCTCTTTAAGGTCCTTTCCAATCCAAACCATTCTATGATTCTATGATTTCCCCGTGGTAAGGACTCAGGAGCCACAGTTTGCTGAGCTCTCATGCTTCATGCAGCTTTCTTCATGTAGCTTGTCTACATCGGGTCTGCTGTGCCATTCCCAGGGACAGTGTGGCTCTCACACACTGCTCTTTAACAGCCCTGCATAGAACGCAGCCAAGGGCACTTTACCAACTCCCAGGCAGAGGGATGCAAAGCCTGGCAAGAGCTGGATACTAAGCTCCTGCATGTGTTAAGGGGTCCTCGGCATTGTTACTGGGCATTGAATCCCAGACTACCACTGATGAATTTTGAGGATAGTAAGCGGATGTGCAGAGCAGTGAGTGACAGGACTGCCCCTTTCTCCAAATTCCCAAGTGAATTATTTCACATTTCATTGTATTAAAGCAAATTCTGCTGCATTAAATTAATTCTTTCTGCAACAGGGCCTTTTAGTCAGGCAATTCAAAATCATCCCTACTACTTAGTTGTCCCCATCACTAGCAAGTAACCCACCTGTTATCCCTAACTTTTCGCAGTAAACATTTCTGTCATTACTGTGGGCCTTGCACCCAGTCCTGGAGATCCCCATTACAAAGGCTCCTGGCAGGACAGCCCCTGGCTAACAAGCACATGTTTGCTATCGATGCATCTGGTGCGCCCTTAGCAGTGCAGGAACATAAATAGGCTGGCTCAGCATGCTGAGGAAAATATTCTGGGACAACATAAAAAGTAGACCTTTGGCAGTAGTTGTTCTTTCAGAGACACGGAAAACAGGTCCTCGAAGTAAAGAACCACAATGTTTTACATGCTGTTTTGTTAGAGATGGCATTCAAATTACAACCTTCTCAGTGATATTCACAGCCACAGGAGTTGCACTGGTATTTAGGCACCAATGGCTATGGAAAGAAGCAAGAGGCTGCTCGACAGCACCCTATTATGCTTTTTCTTGTCTTCTTCTAATGCAAATGCATTTGTCCTATCTCCCTTTACTTTCACCATGCTTGCCTTGTTTTTCACCTTTGAGCTATGACTGCTATGCCTAGCAATGTGCCAAGGCTGAGCACATAGACAGAGGGCTCAGTGAAGACAGGCAGCCTGCAGGAAATTCTGGCCAAGCCTGACCCTGGACATGAGGGTCTTGATGGTTTGGAGAATGTGGGCACGAGCATGTTGATATGTGTGAGTGAAATCAGATTTTGCTTTGCAACAAAATCCCTTCCTGTCCTGTGGCAGCTGTAGCTCCTGCTCCCCTCCATGGCTGAAGAGCTCCTCAGCATTTGGAAGAGATGTGCGATATCAGTCTTTTCATTATCCCCAGCCTTCCTACACTAAGGGGTCAGGTCTAGACCACACAGGCTCTAGTCTCATGTGTAAATGGATGTGGGGTGCCCTTCTCCTGAGCATCATGGGATTACCCAGGTTCAGCAGCCCACTCTATTCCCAGCCACATGATGAGGATGAGGGGAAGTCGCTGGCTGCCATGAAGCTCTGCTGCTGGCCAGGCCCTTGCATGTGCTTGTCATGGACAACCTATTTAGTTATGGGCTTCTGCCACCTTTGCTAGCCTCTGACTCTGTTGATTTAAAATCTGCAAGCACCTCAGTTTTGCCTGGTTTTGGCTGGGGTAGCCGCCTCAGCGTCAGCACAGGTAAGTACTTGCATGGGATGGTGCCTAGGTTGCACAGCCTGAGTCTATCACATTGCTGAATCTGGCCCAAAGTAATTTCTTTGCTTGAAGGAAAGTCACCCTGATTTTGCTGTTTCTCATTTTTCTGTCCTGCTACACTGACTTCTGCTATAAGTACTCAGATGACTTTGTCAGCCTGGGTACTACCAGCTCTGGGAAGGTGCAATTCTAGAAAAGCCATCTAGGATGGGAACAGAGCAGCTCAGAAGATGGTCATTGAGACAAACACAAGGAGCATCACAAACACAAGGTGTGGAGAAATTGGCTGTGCAGGGAAGCCAGGCAAGCTGGGCAGGACTGCTCAGATGAGATAACAGGACCGAGAGTAAAAGAATGAATGTGGAATCTTCAAAATGATGCCACTTTCAAATGATGTCTCTTGCTAGCGCCAGCCCCCTGCACTTGGAGATCCCCACCCTGGTATGGTCCTTGCAAGGGTGAGTAAACCTGCTGCTCCCACTGACCCCTTTCCTGGGGGCTGGAAGGACCCTGTGGCCATGCCCAGAGATGGGGAGCATGGGCACAGCTGCTGCCGTTGTCTCTCTCAGAAATGGGCAGGCAAAGCAAGGTGGCAAGGAAATGGCACCCAGGAGCTTGCCTTGCTCTGCTCAACCAATTCTTATCCCATCCCACTGGCCCCAGCTCCTGTTCCCTCTCTGCTGCATTTCCAGACAGCCAACCTGGAGTGAGGACCTTCTTGTAGGGAGAAAGGCAGACAGGTCACAGAATCACAGAACCTCAGAGGTTGGAAGGGACCTCCAAAGATCAAAGATCATGAAGTCCAACCTTCCTGTCAAGACGAGATCACCTAGGGTAGTCCGCACAGGAACGCATCCAGGCAGGGTTTGACCACAACTTCTCTGGTCAGCCTGTTCCAGGTGCTCTGTCACCCTCACTGTAATGAAGTTTCTCCTCATGTTGAGGAACTGTGTTCCAGTTTCTATATGTTGCTCCTTGTCTTATTGCTGTGGACCACTGAAAACAGATTGGCCCCATCCACTCAATACCCACCCCTCAGATATTTATAGACATTGATGAGATCTCAATCTTCTCCAGACTAAACAGGCTCAGGTATCTCTGTCTCTCTCCATAGGGGGCATGCTCAAGATGCCAAATCACCCTCATGGCTCTCTGTTGGACTCTTTAAATCAGGTCCCTGTCTCTCTTGAACTGGGAAGCCCAAAATTGGACACAGTATTCCAGGTGTGGTCTCACTAGGGCAGAGAAGAACCTCTCTAGACCTGCCAGACACTTTATTGATACACACCAGGATGCCATTTGCTCTCTTGGCCACAAGGGCACATTGCTGGCCCATGTAGAACTTGCTGTCCATCAGGACTCCAAGGTCTTTCTCCAAGGAGCTGCTTTCCAGCAGGGCAGCCCCAGCCTGTACTGGTGCCTGTTGTTATTCCTCCCCAGATGGAGGTCCCTGCACTTGTCCTTATTGAACTTCATGTGGTTAACCTTCATCCAGCACTCCAGCCTGTCCAGATCTCACTGGATGGCTGCACAGCCTGATGGAGTGTGGGCCACTCCCCCATTCTGTATCATCAGTGAACCAGCTGAGGGTACGTGGCTATGCAAGTCACCAAGTACATCACCCCACAGCTCAAAAGCCACTAAGTACGATTTTGCAGCCCATAACTGCCAGTTTTGAGGAGGCTGTGAAGGGTTTGTGTTCTCCTGAGAAAACTGAAAGCTGAAATATTGTGAAACACTGGAAGAAAAGAGAAAACAAAACAAACACTCTTTTAATATGTGGTTTGCATAATAACACAAGTTTATGATGCAATCCAGTTGGCTTCCTCAGAGGTGGGGCAATCAGGACACAAAAAAAACCCCAAAACACAAAAAACCAAACAACCTACCAAAAAACCAAAACCAAACCAACCAACCGAAAATTGCTCCTTTCAGGTCTTTTTTTGCCCACACAAAAGCTCCTTTCTCAGAAAGTCTCAAGATCATTTTTGCTAAAGCTAAGAGCAGGGTCACAACACAGCTATGTCCAGAACATGAGAAGAAATAAAGGTCTTCTTGAGACATAGTCAAGATGTCTATGCTGTGTTTGAAGCTGGTATGAGCCAAGTAGGTTCATCAGGACTTTGGGCAGACCTAAGCGGAAAGAGCAGGGAAAAGAGGACAAGGTGCTGTGGCTTAAGCTGTGTGCTCTGTGAAGCATCAGCGGGTGATGGGCTGCATCTCTTCATCTGCTTTGCTAGTTTGAGGAGTGATTGTGGCAGCTCTGGGGTAAGGTGTGGCTGACACATCCTTTATCCAACCAGTGCTGTGGTGGGCTCCTGCCGAACTCCACGAGGCTTCCACAACTCTGTTAGTCCTTCTCATTACATACCCTGCAGCTGTGATGTCTTTCCCTGCCTCCAGAGTCCCAGCCAGCACACGGGCTTCTCTCCATTCCTAGCATCGAAGCCCCCCACGCATCCGGTGGGCACAGAATGGGCTGAGACTTGGGAGCTCTGGAGTCTCCTTATCCCCAGCTGCAAAAGCTAGGGAAAGAAACCAAGGTGCTGAGACGCGGCTAGGTCCTGGTGGCATCTCTTCAGCTTCCCAGACAGCTTTGTGGGGGCCCCATGAGGCAGCCTGTAGCTCCATCTAGTGCCTGTGCCAGCCCGTCCCGGTACAGCCCTGCACTCATTGCTGGGGGCCAAATTAGAGGCCCTGGCAGGCAGTGTGGACACTTTGGCCAAAGGCACCCACCTCGGGGAGTCTGCTTCCTGCTCCTGGGCTGACACAGGTACAGAAGGGCAGTAGTGCAACGGCATCCAGGAAAAAAATGTCCAACAACAAGGAATACTCCAAACAGTAACTCAAGACAATCACCAAGCACTGTTGGATGAGTCTTTCATTCCTTGAGAATATATGACCTTTCACACAGGAGAAGCCCTTGGCATTCACCCTTCCAAGTGCCCACCCAAGCCCACTGCTCATGGCTGGGAACGGTTGTCCTGAAACTGGTCCTTAAGGAGTACTGGGAATGGCCTGTCTCAATGCTCAGATCTCCCCAGCCACTCGGGCAAAGCAGCACTGCAAAGCTTTGCCAGGCTTCCCACCTAGGGACTTCTAGGTGAGGAAGATACCCAGCTGCATTGCAGGGGTGTCAGAGGGTCCATAAGGGCCTGACCCCTCCAAGACCAGGCTCCCTCCTTCTCCTATCCAGACAGCAAGTGGGAACAGGAGGATCCCCGTGGCCAGGTTCACAGCTGCAGGAGAGTGTCCTTGGGACTGTCCATGGCCCCGAGGCTGAATGACAGCAGCCCTACAGCTGCGCCTTCCCGGGCAGGGGCCACAAAGTGGAAAAGCCTACATGAAAGCTGCAGATGTGTGGCCTCTCCCGAGTCCCGGTGATCCAGGTACCCGGGCAGACTGGTGCTCAGGCTGCATCGCTGCCCTCAGCTTCTCTGCAGTGGTGCTCTTGCCGGGGCCGCAGCGATGTCAGGGGCACAGCGGGGTAGGTCCCCGCCAGCCTAGCAGGCAGCAGCCCTTCACGTGCCCACCTCGCCTCGGTGGGACGGCCTGGGCAAAGCGCTGAGTCACCCCAGCTGTCCCCTCCCGCTGCCCTTTCCAGCAGGGCCCGGCCGGGCAGCTGACTAGGCAGGAGGCCAAGAGGAACCGGAGCCTGGGGCTGCCCCGGGGAGGTGGCCGTGCCCCGGTGTGCTGGTAGCACCGGGGTCAACAAGCGAGGTGAGTACCCCGAGGTGTGCCCAGGAGCTGGCCGGCCAGCGCACAGCCCGAGAGATTAGGTGCGCAGGGGAGGGTGGTGGGAGTGGGGGTATGGAGGCCCTGCCCGGGTCCCTCCCAGCGCCGCGGGCCCGGGAACCGGCGGTGGCGAAACCCCAGATCTTCTGCACGCCTTCCTATGACCTCACCAGCCTGACAGACGGCAGTGTGACGTCACGCCGCGACGCCGTCGCAGTTGGCTATCGCCGCTGTCCGTCATCCCTCGGAACCCGCCTCCAGGCCCCGCTGCGGCCCGGGCTTGGGTGGGGGGGGAGGGACGCGCGACGCCGGCCGGGAGGCCCGGGGAGGGCAGGGAGGGCGCAGCTGCGGCACTCAGGTGGGCACCGGGGCGGGGAGCGTGGGGGTGGAGTGGTGCGGGCAGGGAGAGCGAGGCTAAGTGGGCCATTGTGGGTGGGGGTGCCATGGCGCACTGGGGAAGTGGCGCACAGGGGAAGCTGGGCCGGTCCGATGCGTTCCTTCCCCGTGCCGCCGCCCCTGCCCCTCCCGGTGGCCTGGATCTGCTGGCCGTAGGCCAGGGATGCTCGCCGGTGGTGGCGACGGAGCGCGGGAGGGCAACGGAAACTTCCAGCAGCGGCACTGCCCAGCTGGGCAGCCCCAGGAACGCCGTGTTTACAGCCGGGCCGCGGGGCGGGCCCCGGCGGCAC
Organism: Ramphastos sulfuratus; assembly: GCA_013399055.1. NCBI lineage: Eukaryota > Metazoa > Chordata > Aves > Piciformes > Ramphastidae > Ramphastos > Ramphastos sulfuratus. Next base: position 599,643 of record WBNM01016475.1, on the reverse strand, counting down.
CGCCCCGCCGCACTCCCAGTGCAGTACTGGTGCCGGTGCCCGTACGGTGCAGTACTGGTTGCCTTCCCCGTCGGCTGATGAGGCCTGGCTGGGGGGCGAGTACCTGGGGAAATTGGTCGGCAGCCCCTGGGTTCAGGACCGGCTGGAGCGGCGGCATTTCCCCGATCCGTTTGAAGTGTCTCGGGGTGCCCGGGCACGGCGCGGGGGTGGTGATGTGTCCCGGATGAGCCCTTAATCCTCTCCAGCCGCTAAGCACCTTAGCGGGCTGCTCCCGCTGTCTCTCCGCCCGCCTTAGGACAGAGCCCCCCCCCCGCGGGGGCAACTGGGTGAGCTGCGGGGAACGGGGGAGAGCAGCGGGGCCGGCGGCGGGGATCCTTGTCCCTTGCTTGGGCAAGTGAGGGTGATGGCAGTGGGAGAGTGGTGTGGCAGCAGCAACATGTCCCCGGCCGAGGCGCAGACAGGGTGCTGAGGAGCCGTGTGTGGGTGCTACCGAGCCGCTTTCGTGGGGAACCTGTGCGGTGGCCGGGGGGCCGAGGAGGGCAGGGCCACCTGCCTTTGCACTCGTGCCTCCGACGCTGCCAGGCTATGCCAGCGGAGTACTTGACGTTGCCTTTCCCCCACCTCAGTGACCACGCGGGACAGCCGCACGTCATGGTGGACTACTACGAAGCGTTGGGGGTGAGCCGCAATGCCACCGCCGACGACATCAAAAAGGCGTAAGTGCATGGCGGGTGTGCCCCTGCCCGCCGGGCAGAGCAGGTCGAGCCTAAAGGCATCAACGAGGCAGGGGCTCCGTGTGGGACCAGGGTGGAGGATCGGGGGAGGTGGGGGCAGGAGGATGGGACAGAGCCCAGCGTGACAGAGCCCAGAGGTGACAATACAGCCTTTGTTTCCTTTGTGTGGAGGCCAGAGCGGGCCGGGTTTCACTGCCACACAAAGACATCTCTTGTTGGGGTTTGGTCCCTTTGTCCCCTTGCTCTCAGACTGGGACTAGAGGTGGAGGTGGGAGATGGTCCTCATAGAGGTGTGTTCTCTCTCTTGCCAAAGGGTGCAGGGATGACAGAGGATTGGGGCAGTGAGGCTCTGCCGGCTTCAGGGTTGTGGGGCTGGAACTTGTGGAGAGAGCAGTGTGTCCCCTGGCAGGGACTGAGACCTCACTGGCAGATCTTATGCTGTGCCCCAGGGGCAGACAGAACCTCCCAAAGCTCCTGCCTGGCACCCTGCTGAAGTTTTGCTGCTATCGGTGGATACAGACATCACTTGGGGGAAGAGATGGAGACAGGTGGCTTGGCTGGGAGGGGTCATAGGTTCCTGTTGAGGGGCATTTCCTAAGAGTAGGTGAGAGAAGCTGTGCAGACTGGGTTAAACCCAGATAACTGGGGGCAGGAGGAAAGGGCTGTTTGTGCTCCTTTGGCCCCAGGAAACCCCAACCAACTCTGGGTCCTTGCTCACCCACAGTGAGCATCATTTGGAGCTGCTGCCAGGGGCAGCTAGGGTGGGGGCAGGCCATTCTGCTGGGCTCATGCTGCAAATATTTACTCAGGTGGTACAGCCAGTCCAGGAAGCTCCCATTTGAAGGTGCCTGAGACTGTATGGCTCTGGATGAAGTGGGCTCAGGGTCCCTCTGCCCACAGTGCCAAAGGAGGCTGTTGCTGGCCTGGGAGCCCCAGCCACCCAAGAGCTGCGGTGTGCCCATTGTTGCCTGTCTGTGCAGGTACAGGAAAGCTGCACTGAAATGGCACCCGGATAAAAACCCAGACAATAAGGAGTACGCTGAGCAGAGGTTCAAGGAGATCGCTGAGGCATATGAAGTGCTGTCAGACAGTAAGAGGCTATGGTGCTGTCTTGCATGTCTCCCTGTTCACCTTTGGATGTCCTAGGCATCCTGCTGCTGGGCTTAACCAGGTGGCATCCCTGGATGTCCCTGGGAGACGGTGGTTCCCTCTGCTGTTACTGCCTAGCTTGTGGAGCTTGGATACATCCACATACATCCTCCAGAATGGCTCTAGGGAGAGGTGCTGGGGTGCTGGCCTCTGACTCGTGCATCCTTACCTGATACCCTGCTCATGCCACCCCTTCCTCTTGCTCCCTGCTGTTCCTCGCCTCCCTTGGCCAGGGGAAGCATTGATGCTCCTGCCCATTCCTGGCAGCGGGCTTTCCCGCAGCCCCCTTTCTTCTTTCAGAGCAGAAGCGCGATGTCTATGACCGTTATGGCAAGGATGGACTCATGGGAGCAGGTGAGTGGGTGAGCAGAGCCACGGTGAGTTAGTGCAGCTCTGGATACAGTCCCATCTGATGACCTGGTCAGTCTGCCTACTTCCCTCCCAGGTGCTCTCTACCCTTTGGGGCATTCTCATCCAGGGCTCCGCTTAACTCTAATCTTCTTCCGTCCAGCAGGACCAGGGGGCTCCAGGGCTGATGCTGGGGCCCCAGGATTCACCTTCACCTTCCGCAGCGCTCACGATGTCTTCCGGGAGTTCTTTGGTGGGCGAGACCCCTTCGCTGATTTCTTTGGTGCGTGTGGTGTGGGGGTGTGTGGAAGGGTTAAAATTACCCCGCAAAATAAAATCACCAGACTAGGTCTGAAAGCAAAATGAAGCTCTATATATTTAAGCAAGCTAAAATCTAAAAGCATAAAATACAATGTATATATAAAAAATATATTTACAAATATTTACAAAGTAGAGACAACACAAGGACCCTCTTAAGGACCCCAGTCACCCCTCCAGACAAACCCAGAGGGGCTTCCACAGCTTCCTTCCCTTTCCTCCTTTCCCTCTCCCATACAGTTTGTGCCAGCAAGAAGGTCAGAGATAAGGAGCTATGCAAAACAGAACTTGCAGAGGAGAGGAGTGAAGAAGAAAGAGGGAAAATTGTTTATGCAACTGAATTTGCATAACAGCAAGTGAACGGAATCATATAGATTTATCTTTGTTATTCTTTTTGCGTCCAATAGCTAATTATTTACTTTTTTAACCTTTTTTTCTATTCAATGTCTCTGGAAAGTCCACCTCTTGTTTACAGTTAGACACAAAAAACCTAAACTAAGCCTGAAACTGTAGCAGGGGGCAGGGTTTCAGCTCTGGGAAACCTCTCTGACCTCGACGCAGCCACTGGACATGGGTTCAGAGTGCAAAACTAGTATTGGTGATGGGTTCCCAACACCTATGCCCCGGCTTGCTAAGCTGCAGGGGCAGCACTGATGGGAAGGGCCCTGCTTTCCAGATGAGATGCTGCCCTTCTCTGAGATGAGAGGACCTGGCCCTCGGCACCATGGAGGAAGTCATTTCTTTTCCCCCTTCCCAGGATCCTCAGGTAGGAGACGCTGTCAGCCTCTACCCATCCGGGAAGTCCTGGGCCACCACATCCCCCTGCATGGTGGAGTCTGTCACCTGTCTTTCATACCTCTGACACTGACCTTGTTGCTTCCTTCACCAGATTTCTTCACCTCCTCCTTCAGCTCCGGTACTGATGCAGGGCTGGGCTTCCGCTCTGTCTCCACCTCCACCACCTTCGTTAATGGCAAGCGCATCACGACCAAGCGGTGAGGGCAATGCCAGCTTGCCTCACCCTGGCAGACCCCCTTCATCAGCGGGCCTCAGACCCACAGCTTGCTACTGCAATGCTCTAGCTGACTGGCTTTGACTGTCCATCTGATTGTCTACAGGATTATCGAGAATGGGCGGGAGCGGGTGGAAGTGGAGGAGGATGGGGAGTTGAAGTCGATCCACATCGATGGTGAGAAGTGACACCACAGACCAACTTGCTGGGGTCTGACGGTGCCACCTCCCAGCACCCTTTCCCTTTGAAGACCTCTCTCCTTTGGGTGGCCAGGGAGTGCTTCTTTGAGACTTAGTTTTGTTCCGAGCCCTGATCACCCCTGGTTTGGGGCTTTGCCATGGAGGGTGGGGTGGGCAAGAGCTGCTGGGGTGCTGTGTCAGCTCTGGGGAGTGGAGTGGACATGACCGCTATTCACTGTCCCTATCCCCACAGGCATCCCTGACGATATGGCACTGGGATTGGAGCTGAGCCGCCGGGAGCAGCAAGCCTTCCCCAGCCCACGGCCTGCCTCACCCCCACCACATGCCCCGCACCAGCCCCCAAGCTCCTCCCCCGTCTGCCTCTACACAGACAGTGAGGATGAGGATGAGGACTTGCAGCTGGCTATGGCCTACAGCCTCTCAGAGATGGAGGCTGCAGGGCACCACCAAGCAGGTGGGCATGGCCCTAGCACCCCACCGGCACGAGGGGGCACCTCGTCCTCCACCCGCAGAGCACATGATCCCTGGGGAGGGCCAGAGCGGGAGTCACTGGATGCTAGCAGCACAGCTTCAGCCGGGCATGAACCTGCCCCCAAAGTGAAGCAGTGGCACTGTCCTCTGCTCTGAGCATGAGACTGTGGTTTTGCCCCCACCTTGTGGGGCAGGCAGAGGAAAGGAGGGTGGGGTCTCAGTGCCTGGAGCTCAGCTCCTGTCTCCCCATTCAAGGAAAAGGCATCCTTGTCCTTCTTCCTTGCTGCTCTGGTGGGTGGACAACTGGTGGCGCCCCAGGGTGGAGGGACTGCCAGAGTTTAGTGTTGTAACTGGAAGAAGGGCCCTTGGTGGAGTCCCAGGAAAAGAGGAACTCCCTGCCCTGGCTCCTAGGAGTATGAGGTGCCCACTGGCAGGTGTGCTGCAGCTCTGCCTGCTCCTCTCTCCCTGTCTGCCTTGCAGATGGGCAAGGGCTACAACCACTGTCTCCCTGATTGCTGCCTGCCCCTGCTTGGGCTGGGGAGTACCGGGTCAGGCTCTCCCTCTTTGCAATGATGTGTGCACACGTGGGCTCTGCTTGGTACCTTGTGTCTGTCTCTCCATTCTGGATGCTGTCGCTCCTGCTTGTAGCCTCTCCTCCTTTGTCTCCCCGTTTGCAGACCCTGTCCCTTTCCTGCACCTTGCACACCCTGCAGGGCAATGTCATCAACCCTTACCGCCGCTTTGGCCTGGGGGCGCTGTCCCTCCCTGCTTCCCGCTCCAGCAGCGACCCTCGGTGATGCTCATAGACGTTTCCACCCTCACCATTGCCCGTGGCTGTCTTCCTTCTAGGATCTTCCTCCCTCCTTCCTTGCCCCCTTCCAGCACTGAGCCGAGGAGGGTTTCATGGGTGCTGTTGTGTCCCCTCCGCTTGTCTCCCCAGGTGTGTTCTGAGGCTGCTGAGCCCGGGGACTGCGCACGCCTGCTCGCCCACGGAGGCTCTCCCAGCCAGGACTCTGCTTTGTCCCTGCACGGCCACCCCCTGCCACCCCCTTCCCCCAGCACCCTTTGGCACTGTGGGCTGCAGTGGGGAGGGGTTGTGAGGATGCTTAACAGGGCTTATGGCTGGGATGAAGATATTTTGGCCCTTATGAGGTGGTGGGGAGGGTGGTGATGGGGGAACTGGAAGGGAGGGGGTGACAGATGGGTGCTGTAGATTAGGCTAGCTGGGTGTGCTGGAGGCAGACAGCAAGGGGCAGTATGGCTGGGCTCAGCCAGTAGGGCTGGGCTCTGCCCTGCTCCTTGTAGCCCCCACTCCCTGACCCTTTTCTGCTGACAGCCATCAATAAACTTGTTTGCAGTAGCTGCAGCCTGCAGAGCATCTGTGGGATGTGGGCTACATCATTCTCCCTGGTACTTGCCTGTAGGCGTGGCAGGAGCCTAGGCCTAGCTGCAACTTCTCTGGTAGTTGAGTGTAGGCTGTGCTGCTGCAGTGGTGGAGGGGTGGGTGGGGGATGCCCTATGTCCCCACCATATATACACAGTCAGAGGTCAGACCTGGCTGCAGCTGCACAAACGTGACACAACTTTATTCACATCAAGATACAAAATTATATTTCTCTAGAAATTTCTCTTCTGCTCAAGTGACGAGGCAGGGAGCACACGGAGGGGATCTGCACCTAGTGCTCCCCCTTACCATGAGGGACCCCTGGCCACTTCTGCCCCCAGCATGGACATAGGGAGGGAGCTGAGACAGGAGCACCAGATTAGGGTGCAGGAGAGAGGCCAACTCCCAGCAGCATCACCTGGTCCCCTCCTTGGCAGGAGATCATGGATGTGAGCTCAGTACCCCCTGTGGTGGCAGCAGGTGCAATGAGGCTCTAGGCCCTGCATTCAGAGGGGTTGAGCCCTGTGGGAGAGGGGCAAGGGGGCTGGGACAGGGGAAAAGAGCCAGTAGCACAGACAGCATTTTACAGGGAGAGCAGCCCCATGAGTAGGGCAAGGAGACCACACGAAGCTGTCGGGGGCATAGGGAAGACAGAGGGGGAGGGCTCCTTGCCATCACTGTGGCAGTGCCTTCAGGATGGCATTCACTTCCTCAGCCACGGCTGTCAGTGCAAACTCAAACTGGTCCTGAGGGAGCAGAGGGAGATGTTAGGGGTACCTGCCAGCCCAGAGCTGAAGGCTATGCAAGCTCAGAGAGGGAGGGGAGCCTCGGGTTTTGGGGATACCTTGGTCTGCACCATGCCGGGCCGCTGGTCTCGGATGTGCTCCAGCGTAGCAGCTATGTCTATCTCCTTCACCCCTGGGGCAGAGTGGGAGAAAGGTGCTAGGAGGGGTTCCATGGGCTAAGCACATGGCTCCACATGCCCCAGACGGCAGAGCAGTGCTGCCTTGCACTTACCTTTGGCCATTCGGTTCAGGACCATGTCAACAAGGATATATGTCCCAGTCCTGCCTGCACCATCACTGCAAGACATAGATGCTTGGATCAGGGAAGGGGACAGCAGAGGCTGGTCTTGGCCAGCAAGGCCCAGCCTTGCAGCCACTCCCCAGCCCGCACTCCTGCTTCCAGCCTTAGCAGTACCTGCAGTGCACGATAATAGGGCAGGAACGACCCCGGTAGCACTTGTTCACCTTCCTGCAAGGACAAGAGGGAACAGGTCAGTGCCCTGCCATACCAGGGACAAGGTTGTTCTAAGTGGCTCTTGCTGTACCAAGTTGGATGGCAATGGACACCCCATGATGTGGATCTGGGATCTGGCACATGGCTGTCCCTACTTCCCCAGGGGTGGAAATGGGATAGGAACCATGGGTGGAAAGGGGTTGGGGTGGGGAAATGAGCCTGGCTCCTTGGATGCCCAGCTCGGGGAGCAGAGCAGTGGTAGGACCCCCAGGGGAGCAGTTCTGGTCCAGTGAGGTGCAAAGCTGAGGGCCAGGCACCGGCAGGGCTCCTGGCATGCTCCATGCAGCAGGCACGGCTGCCAACGATCACTTTTGTGACTATGCAACTGGAGCCAGATTACTAGCTGCAAATCACAAAAATGACGCCGACAGCTGCGAGAGAGAGACAGAGACAGACAGAGAGACAGAGAGAGCGTGAGCAGGGTGGAGAGGAGGGCGACGTGCTCAGGGACCCACCACTACCCTAGGTAGGATCCCCTGGTCTCATATGGCCTGGGGATAGTGATTGGCCAGCCCCTGGCAGAAACCCACCACCACCCAGGGACCCTGAGACCCCAGCAAGCACTGGCTGCAAACCTCCTGGGAGTAGTCCCAGCCCTGCAGCACTCTCCCTGGGCTAGCTGGGGACCTGCTGCTGGCTGTACGGTGTGAGGAGCAATAGGGTCATAGATGTTCAAGGCTGGCTTCAGGAGTTTCTTGCATTCGTGGCTGGGGTAGGTGCTATGTAGTACTCTCCTCAATACCAGCTCCAGGAAAAGGTACTTTCCCACCCTCCCCATGAAGTCTGGAGTGCTCTAGCAACCTCAGATGGAGGTCTCTTGCCCCCAAGAAAACTAAGCCTCATCCCAAGCTGGCCAGAAGCTGTTTCTTTTGCTCCTCCCTATGCATGGCAGCCCCATTTCCTCCAAATTGGTCCATGACATACACTTGACCCTCATCACACTGTCAGAGACATCCTCACCCACCACGCCCCTGAGCCTGGGACCACCTTCGGCTCCCTGGGGGCTGGCACATGCCAGGTGGGTGCTCACCTGCGGAAGTCGAGGAGAGGGCGGGTGGTGGTGGGAATCCCCTCGGCTGGCCAGCTGAGGAAGTGGAACTGCGTCAGAGTGCGGGTCTCCTGTGACTGCACGTTCTTCAGGTAGAAGCTGCGCACCAGGAAATCCTCACACCAGATGTGCTCCGACACCAGGTTCACCTGCCCAAGAGAGGCAGCCAGTGGGTGTCAGAGTGAGGCAGGGGCGCAGCGCTGGAAGGAGACAGAGCCTGGAAGGTGCTTTGTGCCCTGGGCTGCCAGCCACACTTGCCTCATATATGTGGTAGAGAGAGGATCCTTCATCTGGCCAGTAGCGGTCACACTGCTTGACGCTGTCTTCAGCCAGTGGGCTCAGCATGACGATGACAGTGCAGCCGTGCTCCCAAACCATCTGTGGGCAAGGCATGAGAGTTGTTAGCACTCAGTACCAGTCAGAAGGGCAGCTGAGCATCTGGTGGGCAGCACCCACAAGAACTCCAATGGGCTGGTAACAACGGGTGATGCTCACCTGCCAGAAGTCAGCAATGGTGTGGGAGAGAGGCCCCTGTGTTGCGATGTATGCAGGCATCCGTGGGTCATGCTCAATCTGGAGCAGGAAAGGGAGTGTCAGACTGCACAGGTGACACCAGGATGAGTAGAGGGATATCCAGGGGTGATGGGAGGGCTGAAGAGGGAGCTTTGGGTGCCACAACCAGAAGGGAAATGGGTTTTAATCACATATGAACAATGGGGCAGGCACATTGCTCACATCTGTAGCCCACGGGCATGCGAGCTCAGTCCAGCTCTGTCCCAGAGTGGGAGCCTTGCCTGAGCTGAGCACATGACAGAATGGGGTGGCAAGCAGGAGCCCTTGGTGATCACTCACGATTGGACTGGCATTGATGAAGTCACTGCGGGATGGGTTGCTCTCGGCTTTCAGCTTGATTCGCACATGGTCGTCTGGGGAAACAGAGACTGGGGATGTGGCAAGTGCCTGAGGTGACTGGAGGCAAACTGACACCGCAGCCTGCTGTGGCCCCAAAGCATTCCCGTGGTCCATACCACCCTCTTGACACAGCCCTGGGAACCGGTCCCTGGAGTGGGATGGGTGGGATACTCACAGGGCACATAGTCAGGACTACGGTTCTTCTTTAGGTTGGCTTCACTCTGGGCAATAGAGCAGATGCTGGGCTCAGCCTGGTAGGCACAGAGAGCTTCCCACTCCTTGGCCAACCGGTCCCGGTTGCGGAGGTGGTCCTCCATATAGGCCTAAGACAGAGGGCTGAGGTCAGCCCACCAGACAGGGTTGGGGTTCATGGGGTGCCATGGAGGAAGCTGCCACCCTGTCAGGCCAGCTCACCAGGATCATGTGCCCAGTGGAGATGTCCATGTTGGACTGGACAGGCTCTTCACACCAGGAAGGTGTGCTGCTATGGGAACTGGGACTAGGCTGTGGCGCATCGCTGAACTGGGATGAGACACTGCTGACACGCGAGGTCTCTGCCGGTGCCTCGGTGCGGCCGAAGAGAGACTTGGCAGCCATGTGCTGGCGGCACAGCTCCTGCAGGACCACAGCAAGAGTCCTGTTCATCAGCCACAGCACTGCCCTGGGGCACCCTAAGGGATGCTGACACAGCAGTGTTGCACCCCTAGGGTCCTACCTGGTACTCAAAGGTGGTGTCAGCAGCACCCTCAGGCCCCAGGGCAGCCAGGCGCTCCTTCTCCCGCTGCTTGGCATGGCGCCGGAGGCAGAAGGCCGCTGCAGCTGCGATGGCAATGCCTGCCATGCAGCCCAGCGCGATGAATGTCAGCAGCACCGAGTGAAAGCCATCTCCAAAGCGAGATGGGCGTGAGTAGGCAGCAGCCTCATTTCGCTGGAGGCAGAGACGAGCAAGGGTTAGCAGGGTGAGGTCTGCATAGGGCTGGGGGGGCAGAGACCCTGTTTTGCACCACATTTGGGGTTTTGGGGGGCTAAAACAGAGCAAAGATACTCAGTGGTGCACTGATTCTTACAGCACCCTCAGCTAGGGCATCACTGGGGTGCTGGCTGTCACTGCAGCAGAGACATAGTGCATCCACTTGCATGATGCATGGAGCGTTGCTCACTCTGGTGTCTTGGAGCTTCAGGAGGGGACAGAGCCTGTCTAAGCCCAGGCAGCAGCAACCTGCTGCCCCTGCTCCCAGCACCCAGGGCTGCTCCACAGAGCAGCCCCAGATTGGGCTATCCCCCTCCAAGGCAGGCAGTAGCCCCATGTAGCTCAGGTGCAATGAGCTCTTGCCCAGCTGGAGGTCAACAAGGGACAGATTCAGGCCAAGGTGTTAAAGGCAAAGGATAAGCCACTGCAACCTCGGGTCCAAGGGAGCAATTTCTGCTTCCAGGGAACTTCCCGAAATGGGTCTGGCTCTTCCCTGAAGCCACTGCTCCATAGCAGGACACAAGAAGATGGCCCAGCATTGCCACAGGGCTGATGTTATACCAGCTACAGTGTTTGGGGGACAGGCCCTCCCCATCAGTCTCCTCAGCTGGGACACAGCACAGCCCCTGCTACCTGGCAGGCAGTGCCTCCAGAGCTCCTTCACTATGGCTTGGGGCAGACAGCCTAATTCATGACAGTCTCATAACAGGACGGAATCGTGCTGAGTCCTTGCTAGATAAGACCCATCACTGCAAGGCCAAGACCTCCCAGGGCCACATCCTAGAGCTGCTGCTGCTAAGAATGCTGTTACCCTGACAGCCAGGTCCTGGGGCAGAACAGGGATGCATGGAGTATCACCACCACCAAACACTCTGTGCCCAATGAGATGCCAGAGCCCAGCATTACCTCACTGCCACAGCCTCCCATTGGCTATGACCTTGATGAGGTTACAGAGGGAACACTGCATCATTGTCATCTAGATCATCACTGGCTAAGCTGCTGGCTAAGCTGTCAGCTCGTGGCATAGATGGCAACACTCTGTGCTGGGTTAGGAACTGGCTGGAGGGCCGAGCCCAGAGAGTGGTGGTGAATGGTGCCACATCCAGCTGGAGGCTGGTCACTAGCAGTGTCCCCCAGGGATCAGTACTGGGCCCCATCCTCTTTAACATCTTCATTGATGATCTGGACAAGGGGATCGAGTCAGTCATCAGCAAGTTTGCAGATGACACCAAGCTGGGGGCAGATGTTGGTGGGTTGGAGGGCAGAAGGGCTCTGCAGCGGGACCTCGAGTGCCTGGACAGATGGGCAGAGTCCAACGGGATGGCGTTCAACAAATCCAAGTGCCGGGTGCTGCACTTTGGCCACAACAACCCCATGCAGAGCTACAGGCTGGGGTCAGAGTGGCTGGAGAGCAGCCAAACAGAAAGGGATCTGGGGGTGCTGATTGACACCCGCCTAAACATGAGCCAGCAGTGTGCCCAGGTGGCCAAGAAGGCCAATGGCATCCTGGCCTGCATCAGGAATAGTGTGGCCAGCAGGAGCAGGGAGGTCATTCTCCCCCTGTACTCTGCACTGGTTAGGCCACACCTTGAGTACTGTGTCCAGTTCTGGGCCCCTCAATTTAAGAAGGACATTGAGGTGCTTGAGCGTGTCCAGAGAAGGGCAACGAGGCTGGTGAGAGGCCTCGAGCACAAGCCCTATGAGGAGAGGCTGAGGGAGCTGGGATTGTTTAGCCTGGTGAAGAGGAGGCTCAGGGGAGACCTTACTGCTGTCTACAACTACCTGAAGGGTGGTTGTGGCCAGGAGGAGGTTGCTTTCTTCTCTCAGGCAACCAGCACCAGAACAAGAGGACACAGTCTCAAGCTGCACCAGGGGAAGTTTAGGCTCGAGGTGAGGAGAAAGTTCTTCACTGAGAGAGTCATTCCCCACTGGAATGGGCTGCCCGGGGAGGCGGTGGAGTCACCGTCCCTGGAGGTGTTCAAGGCGCGCTTGGACGTGGCACTTGGTGCCATGGTCTAGTCTTGAGGTCTGTGGTAATGGGTTGGACTTGATTTTTGAGGTCTCTTCCAACCTTGCTGCTACTGTGATACTGTGATCACTGTCATCACCTGGGGATATCCACACCCCAGGGGTCCCCATTGCTGTCTGCCCCCCCAGTCTCACCATCCGCAGTGCCTGGTGGTCAGTCTGACTGCAGCTGGGGCACCCACCAGGGGCAGCACCCTCCAGCTCTACAGGACGTACAAGAAGGAGCAACCCTGCAGCCTCTGTAGGTATCATCAGGACTAGAGATGTCAGCAGGGCTGAGGACACAGAGTGTCCCTTCCTCTCAAGGCCTGCCTGGGCTCTGATGTCCCCTGCCTCTGTACATCTTTCCTTCCCCAAATCCTGCACTGGGTCCACCAAGTTCTGAAATAATATGGTGGTGGTGGTGGGTGTTTGTGAAGGAAACAAATGAGCTGGTCTGTGCAGAAGAGGGCTCACAAAACTGCCTCAGCCACCTGTGAGCTCCAGCTCTATCCTTTCTCATCTCTCCCAGTTCCTGCCACACCCACATCAAAAGGCATTGTTACAACGTGTCACGTTGCTGGCGGAGACAGGTTGCCTCTGTGGTCAGGCCACCCCTTCTTTATGGCCTGCCTCTTCTTCCAAGGTCTCCCCTTACTCCCTCCCTGCCCATGGCTATGACCACAGGGCAGGAGGATGGGAAATAGGAGTGTGCTGTACCACTTCTGCTCCCCAGACTGCAAACTCAGAACAAGGCTCAGTTCCCCATCTCTGGCCTCTTCTCTTCCCCCAGGAGACTGTAGGAGTCCCCAGAGAAGCATAGGGAGAGGGTACCCCTCTCCCAGTAGATGGCTCCTGCTTTCTTCCTGCCTTCACCTGCTTTGCCATTCCCTGGGGTCATGATGGCATTTTGCCTGCCTAGCCACAGTCTCTGGAGTGCTCTAGGCAGAGCCCAGCACAGAGGTGCACAGCCCACAGGCAAAGATGTGTGCAGCTACAGGAAGGCAAGGGTGAGGATGAGCCCTGTGGGGTGTAGCCTGCAGGTCCCTGGTCTTGGTTGGATGGGGAAAAACCTCTGGGAGACCCTGTTACACTGCCTTTAAATCCTGAAGAGCCTTTGTTTTGGAAAGAGACAAGCATGCTGGGAGTGCAGGTGGAAGTGGGGCACTGGAATGGTCATGCTTTGGCTCATCCCTGATAACCTGAGTCTGTCTTCCAACACAGCAGCTCAAACACTAGCCAGAGCCCTGTGCTCCACAGCTACCCTACAGAATCATGCGTAGGGCTTGCTCACAAAGACCCCTGCAGGCTGGGGCTGGGCCATACTGTGCTCCCCAGCTTGCACCTGGCTAGTGCTGCTCACACTCAGTAGCAGCACCTTCACTTCCACGTCCCAGGTACCTCAGCCCTGGGTGTGCTCACTCTTACCTCTCCCACTCCTGTTTGCACAATCTTCAGGCCCAGCTCTGCCTCCAGCTCTACCTTCACTTGCTCTGTGGATGGAGAGAAGATAGTCAGAGTGGTGCTCTTCCTCCACCGAAGAGGCCTCCCTGGGGTATCCCCAACAGCTGTCCACCCCATGCCAACTCCAGTTCAGTCAAGAGCACTGGGATTTATGGTGGTAGTCTCCCCCTTCCCAGTCCTTGAGATGGGGAACATTACAAATCAGGGGTAAAGAGGACCAAGTAGCAGGACCATGGGGACCCCTGCACAACTCACCAGCCTGACTGGCCACATCTGCTAGCGAGAGGTTCTGGGGGTTCTGACGGATGCGGAAGGTGAGTGCGGGCCCCACGACACTGTTGGGGAAGGGTGACAGAGTGTGAAATGGGGGAGCATAGACCCCATCCCCACCGCAACCCAGTCCCTCACCCAGTGTGTCTGTTTATAGCCAGAGCTGTGAGAACAGCACCCCACAGCCCCACTTCCCTCACCTGATGTTGATGAAGCTGATTGTGGAGAGGTGGAGGTGCTTGGCAAGGAGCTCCAGCAGCCGCACGCCAGCAGCTAGCCCCAGCGGCCTGCAGGGACAGCAGCAGGGTGAGGAGTGGGTGCAGGGGAGAGTTCCTTCTTGCTGGGGAAAGGGAAGAGGTAGCCTCAGGGAGTCCCACGTGTACAGCGAGGGTGGAGCTAGCTGCAGGGGTGTCAGGGTGCACAAGAGGTAAGAACACAGGGATGCAAGGTGATGGGAGTAAGCTGACCTCTCCTCCTGAACAGAGGCAGTTGTGCACACATACTTGCTCCCACCCTCCCATCATGCAGTAGTTAGCTCTGGCATTGGCATGGGCTGAAAGATCGTGGAACTCTGACAGCTGGTGGGGCAGGGAATACAAACCCTCCACACACACATCCCCTCACCCGACCCCTGGCTCTCACTTCTGGTCTGTGATGATGTAGCCGTACTCATCTGGTGGCCGTGTGCCCCGCTGCACCCCACCGTCCTTTGCTTCTGTGTAGCTCTTCTTCTCCACCACAACTGGCTTCCCAGGGCTGAGTGCATCCCCACTGTGTCCCTGCTGTGGCTCAGCCTGGGGGACTGGTGAGGATGCTGCCCTGTCCTTCAGTCTGTCCCCTGGGGAACTGCTAGATGGGATTTGAGGGGGCAGTGCTGTGATGGAAGGGGACACTGGCTCCTCCCCATGCTGCATGTCTCCTTCCATCACCTGGAGAAAGAGAAAAAAAGAAGCTGGGATGCTTAAGGAGAGCCCCCGGAGGCTGTGTCATCTCCACTCCCTTTGCCTTCACACACGCACAGATCCCACCTGCGGCGTGGCACCTCCTCCAGCACCAACCTGCTGCAAACCCACCCGTTTTACTGTGGGCACTTCAGGGCCAGCAACACCTGGGAAGGAAAAAGACAGAGGTCCTGCAGCACCTGCTCTGAGAGGCAACACTCCCTATCCCAAAACAGGGCCATACTTGCACTCATCATTACCAGTCTCTGCCTGCCCCATCCCTGTGTCCCACTCACCAGAGCTCTGGAGCAGCTGGAGGAGGGTGGAGAGGCTGCTCAGCTGCTGAGGGCTCAGCTCTGGCAGCCCCACACCATAGCTGGCCAGAAGGGAGGCCAGTCTCCTCAGAGAAGCATCTGCAAGAGGACATGGCATCAGATCAGATGCTCTGCCTACACACAGAGACCAAGGTCTGGGGATACAGCAGCTGGGGCAGGTGAGGTCAGGGCAATACAGTGCCCATGGACATGAAGACAAGAGCCTGAGCCATAAGAAATGTGGCTGTGGGAACAGGATGGTGATGAGAGTAAATGCCTAGCTCTAGGACGTGGTACCTGTCTGTGCAAGGGGTGTCTGGGCAGCCAGGGTCGCAGGCTGCTCCCTCTCCTCCAGGTCCCTATAGTCACCAGGGAGCCGTGAGCCATGCTGGAGCCTTGTGTTAGCAGGGTCCAGGTGGCTGGCTTTCTCTCTGGGCAGGGAAAGCATGCCCAAGTCCTGGAAGAGATGCCCCCCATCTGTTCCTGGCTGCCCACCATAGGAGGGCACAGGGCCAGCCCCAAAAAGGGTCTGGGCAGGGACTCGGTTCAACAGTGAAGAGGTCTCAGAGCTCTGCCTGGATGAGCTGCTGGGGAGCTGGTGAGTATTGTCCTGATAGCCAAACTGCAACCGAAACACAGAACCACCATGGTCAAACCCTACAGGACCCCTGCCACTCCAGAGCTGAGGAGGCACCCCAGCACTGCCAGGAGAGTGCTGGGAGTGCTGCAGCCTCCTGCCCATCTCTGCCTTTGTGCCTGGGAGAAGGGAACTCACTGCCATGCCTTGCTTACCTTGTGGTAAGAATAAGGGTTGAGCAGAGTTTCCTCATAGCTCAGCTGAGGTGTGGGGGACAACAGGAGGTGCTCCAGGTACCGCTGCACCAGAGGGGAGGGCAGCAGTGGTGGGGGCTGCCCCAGATGCTGAGCTGCTGGCAGACCAGGGTCCCCAGGGTGCAGGGCTCGCCATGGGGAGCCATGGAGGGGCTGGAACCTTGGAGGCAAACAGCACTAGGGTAACTTACATAGGTAAAGGGGAGGTTCTCCCCAAAACCCTGTTTTGGAGACAAAGCTCTTATTGTCCTGTTGGGCTCTACCCTACCTGTCCCTAGCTCCTGGCTCCAGCGAGGGTGGTAGGCGGAGGCGGGGAATGCGCTCCATCTCCTGCGAGATCACATATTGGGTAATGCCATCCTGCCATGAGAGCCCTGCCATGAGAGGGAGGTGTAAGACATGGAGGTGGCCTGGGACTGCAGTGCAAGCCCATGAAAGGCTGCCCTAATGTGCTGATCCTGTGTCCCATGGCCTGGGTTTGGCCCCATTGCTCCCAGAATCAGCTGGACTCTTCTTCAGTCCACTCCATTCCCTGGACCAGGAGGACCCCAGACAGCCATAGTGCCACTACGTAATGCTGTGTGACACTCCCTCCCCAACGGGCTGCAGTGACTCTCCACCTGTGTTCTTTCCCTTCACCTTGTGCCATGAGATGCCGCAAGACATCCTGGAGGCGCTGGAGCACAGGAGAAGTGACCTGGAAGTAGGATCTGTCCTGCGTGGAGCCCACCTGGCACTGCCCAAACAGCCCATCTGCAAGAGATGAGAGATGGCAAGGGCGGATGCATGAACACTGGGGTGAGGGTCTCTGACATGGCCCCTGCATTGCACCTCAAGCTTCCTTGCAAGGCAGCCCTACAGCCTCTGTACTCCCTTGGGAAGGAAGGAGGGATCCCTGCAGCGTTGCCAGCTGCTTACCCTGCACGCACACCTCCTGGGGGGAGCACAGCCTCCGGTCAAACAGGCAGCCTGGGACAGACAGACAAGCCAGTCAGCACAGCGTCCAAGAGGGGCTCCAATGAAGCTTGCTCATTGCCAACTGTTTGGGGAACCCCCATTCTCCTAGAAAGTGTCACAGCAGTGCAGTATGGTGATGAGGAAGGGAGTGGGGGGGGCACTGAGTGGTAAGCCCAGAACAGTATCAGCCTTCTCCCATTTGAATGCCAAGATAGGGGCTGTATACAGAGCCTGACCCTGTGGAGAGGCGTGGAGTTTTTTGGGGTTCTGGCAGTAAGGAAAGGAAGGTCGAGATTACCGAGTCCTGCAAGACCACCTCTTTTGCCCTCCCACATAGGGCATTACAAGGCAGGGACACAGCCCTGTGTTCTGTGGCACCCACTCTCCTTGCTAGAGGGACCCCAAAGAACTCATGCGGGTGAGTGCGTCTCCCCACCCCCTTCGGGGGGCAGCACTTGGGCAGGGGGCGGCATCCCCCTTCTTCTACCCCCCCTTTTCTGTCCAAGACCGTCAGCAGAGAGACGGCAGCAGGCGATGACTCAGCCCCGGATGGCGAGGAAGGAACGAGAAAACAACCGGGGGGAGGGGAGGGAGGGGCTCGCCGAGCCCGCCGAGGAGGAAGGGGGCAAGTGGGCATGGGGGTCCTCGAAACCCCTACATCCTTATGCCCACTTGCCCCAGGGCGGGTGCCAGCGCAGGTGCGGGGAACAGGCCCCCGCCGCCGAGGTGCGATCCCTGGAGGGGTCCGGGTTGGGGCAGCGCGGCCAGGCGAGCGCTGTCCGCGGTGCTGAAGCGGAGCAGCCGCCTCCCGCCGGGACGCATCGCTCCGCCGAGAGGGGCGACGGCCCCCGCCCCTGAAGGCTCCCCCAGACACGACGTGGTTCGGCTGCAGCTTCTCCGGCACCGTCCCTGCCTGCTCCCGTAGTCGGCGGGGCCCTCAGCGGTGCAGCTGGATGTGTCCCGGTGCTCCCGGGCCCGCCGGAGGACGACGGACGCAGCAGCCCCGGGGGCTCAGTTGTGAGTCAGCGGCCGTCGAGGCCGTGCCGTGAGGATGACCGGGGGGAGCTGCAGCCCTACTAACGGCAGCGGTACCTAGGTCCCCTAGAGCGCCGCACAGGCTGAGCTGAAGGTGATCAGGTACACCGGCCCACCCTCACATCCCGGGCCGGGTCGCGCTTACCGGCGGAGGACGACTAAAGGGCGCCGCAGTCTTAGGAGGGAGTCCCAGCTCAGGGCCGCTACCTTGAGCTCCCCATCCCTGCGGCAGCACCACTCACTGGTTTTGCTCCGGGCAGAGCCTCCGAACGGGTAACGATTTACTTGAGTCCCGTCCAACCGGCCCAGGGGCAGCAGCAGCAACTCTCTAGGCACCAGAGCGCCCCCGGGCCATCACTGCCACAGGCCCGGCAATCCCAGGAGAGAGGCGCCTCCGCTGCCGGTGACGCACCCCTGGTGCCGGTACTAGTACCTCTTCGGCACTGCGCCCGGGGCCGGGCCTGCTGTTGCGCGCCGTATTAGAAATTACAGTATCAGCCGCGGAGACCCTTGCCCTGCCCTGTCGCTCCCCGGGAAGGGTTCCCCGCTCTGCTCCCGCGCTTCCCCAGGAGGGCGCCGCCCTGTCCAGGATCCCGGTCTCACCGTGCGCGGCGGTGGCGGAGGCACCGCCGTCCCGCAGCAGCCCGCGGCCGNCCAGCCGCGCCCCCGCCACAGCCGCGGCCAACCCGCGCCCCGCCGCGCGCCCCGCCCACCGCCGCCTCAGCGCCAATGGCGCGCTGCCTGCTGCCGCCGTGCCACACCCCCCCGCCCTGCGGCCAATGAGGCCCAGACCTTGATCCCCTCCACGTCTGACTAGCTCGATAACGGAGGAAGCGAGACCAATTACATTGAGCCCCGGGGTTGACGGCCGAGCAGTGCGCCAATCGCAGCCTCCCTGGAACCTGGCCACGCTCCCCGCGGGCGGCTCACCCGCTTCACCCGCCCCTGCCCAATCCTGCGGCCTCGCGCCCCTGAGAAAACACCCACTAAGAAGCCAGCGTTGGGCCACACCCTCACAGCCCCACCCAGCAGCACCACCCTGGAAAAGGCAAGAGGGTATCTGGCACCTCTGAAATGGGCAGTGGGAACTCAGCAACCCCAGCTCGGGCAGGGTGCAGATGGCAGTGCCGGGCAGGAGCCTGCAGTGCAGTCTTGACTGTGGAAGCACAGGTGCAACCTGCGCCTCGCTCCCCTGGGGACAGCAACAGTCCCAGTGCTGCAAAGAGCCAGGGGGACACCCATTAGCTACGACACCTGACATCCCCTACCCAACATGGCATTGTTCTCAGGGGAGAGCACAGGTCGGAGTCATGGGAGTCTCCAGGGGGACCCAGGTCTACAAACTCCACCCCAGCTGCACTCATGGACTACTCGCTGATGAGAAAGAGATGCTTTAATGGCTCTTGGGCCAAACCCACAGCTGGTCACTCCCCACACCACTCAGTCGACCACCAGGCTGCTGCTGACTGCTGGCAGGAGCTCGAAGAAGCCCTAGAAGAAGACAGGCTGTCAGGGTGCTGCAGCGTGGAGGGGACAGGTAATGAGAGCAGGCAGCATGGTGTCTCCTGGTCAGGTTATGCATGCAGCGTCACAGCAGGCAGCTACTCAAAGACAGCAAGACTGTGTCACCATAGTAACCTATCACTGACTCAAGGCTAGTACTGGTTGCCATAGGAACCATTTGGGGATAGCTCTCGCCAGGGAAGGCTGGGATGTGAGGAGGCACCTCAGGAAGCAGTCAGTAACTGCGCTGCTCCAGAGGGTTGGGGAGCCCCAAGGACAGGGACTTGATGTGGATGAGGGAGGTGTGGAGCAGCAGGGAGGGAGCTTCAGCACAGGACAAGGGGGACAGGGATCTCACCTTGAAGAGGGTGATGCTCTGGAGCACACCCGAGGTGCAGCACATCTCCCGGATGGAGTGCATGGCCAGCTGCGGGCAGCCAATGTCCAGGACACGCAGTCCCAGGCGGGAGGCCAGAATGGGGCCAATGGTGGTGCCGCAGGGCATGTCGTTGCGCACCATGAACTCCTGCATGGGGACATGAACTCAGCAGTTCCCCATGGCTTCCCACATGGAGCCCCAGGCCTGAAGCGAGTCAACCTGGGCTGGGGAACTAGCACTATTCCCAAGTGCAAAATCCCTCAGGGATGTGACATACTCAGGACAGACCCTCCCTTCCTGTTCTCAAGCCTGATCTCCAAGGTAGCCCTGAAGATGAAGTCCCAGAGCTGCAGCCCCAGAGCAGCAAGCAGCACAGACCCTGGCAGGGTAGACATAGTAACCAAGGGGTGGGTATCTGGCACAGAACTTCCCTCCTGAACTCACAGACAGAGACACAGCCCAAGCTGGTAACATTCATAGAAGTGGCTCACCCAGCCCCCTCACCTGCAGAGGGACACCCACGTGGGCGGCAATATCCCGGATGACTGCTTCGGTGACAGCCGTGGAGGCGTAGCGCTGGTTGCTGTTCACTTTGATGACAGGGCCCTGCGCAAAGGAAGGCACTGCACACCAACAATTTTCACTGGGGATAGTTGGTGGCTCTGAAACACCCATGCCCAGGCAATATTGTTCCACTGCAACCAAACAGTCCATTCTCCCACCCTGGGTGATCCACAGGATGGAGTACAGAAGGGCTTCAAGGCCAGTGCTGTGGTCACAAGTGCCTAGCACCAGACGAGCGGCACAACCAAACTGTGCTGCAGGACAAATGTTTCCCCTTTGAGTCCTCCCAAGTTGCATCCCAGGACACTGTTCCAGGGAGCAGCTCAGTGTTTCACAGTAATGCTGGACAGATGGACAGCAACCAGTCTTAGCCCACAGCAGAGGGCTGCCCTCACCTTGTGGAAGGCTGGACGATGATTCTCCTCATGCTTGTCCCTGCAAAAGAGAAGCAGCAGTTTCATCCTACAGTCATAGTCATCCCACCCTGCTGCACCAAGAACTGTCCAGTCCATACTCCCTGGGGAATGACAGGGATACGGCCTGACAGCCAGCATGGCAGGCAGGCTGCCCCAGCCTGCAGTGCTGTTCAGACTACTCACAAGTAGTTAGGGTGCACAGCATGGGCCATATCAGCGCTGATCATGTAGGACTTGGCCACAGCTTCTTCAAAAGCTGTCAGGTTTTGGGGTGATGCCGAGATTCGGCGTAGCACCAGCTCCGTCAGCAAGGACTCTGCACCCTGTGCACTCTCTGACCCTACCTACCAAGGACCAGTCAGCACAATGTATAGGGCACAATCCTCCAGCAGCCCATAGGTCAGCTGAGTTAACAGGTGCATTCTTAAAGGTGCCAAAGCAGCTTTCAACCACACCCCCTGCCTGGGCCATGCTCCATGGGGGCAGTAAACAAACCCTTCCTTAACCCACTGGGTCCTGGGTTCTATCTTTTGCTAGGCATGGCTCAGGAAGAGCGAAGAGCATGGGGCTCTTCCCTGTGCAAGCCACCCCAAGGTCCTCCTCACCTCCTCATTGTCGTAGAGTGCAATGAGACGCACATTGGGCTCCTGGGAGAGGGAGGAGGGCGCTGCACACGAGTCAATCAAGGCCTGCAGGGTTAGAGGAAGGACACCAAGCTTGAGTACCATCCCATCTCATTAAGTTCAGCACTGACCCAGCAGGAACTTTTCCAGAAGAGCATAAAATACCACGGGAGTTGTAGCCATACACACTGTGCAGTGAGAGGAGTCACCCTTGGTACATTCTGGGAACCCCACATACCTATCAAAGGGAGCAGCACCCAAACAACCCTAGATCCTCCAACATGCCAGACTCGCCCCATAGGAACACACTTTGCAGAGCCTCAGGCCAGAACAGAGCTTCACTAAGACGAGCTGAACCAGGGTTATGTGGGGGCCACGCTGAGGTCTCCAGGCTCCTTTCCCCTTCCTGCTCACCTGTAGGGCACAGAAACAGCTGTGCAGGTTGTCCAGGCGTGGGGAGAAGATGAACTCGTCAAAGGCACCACCCAGTGTCTGCAGGAAAAGAGCCAGAGGAGCAGAGCCCAGATTCCAAGTCACCAGAAAGTATCTGCCACTGGGCCCCCATTCCAGTCCCCTCATCTTTGCATCTCAGGAGCAGCCTGCTCTCACTCCACTTAGCTCACAGTTCTTGCGTGCCCCAGGCAGAGGAAGCTTGCCAGGTAACACCTGTATGCAGTGTCAGCCCACAGGCTGCATGCAGGCAGAGGGAGGTTCCCACCCTTACTCACCGCTGGCTGCGTATCTGCCAGGCATAGTTCCAGCTCCACAATCTGCTCTGGTTTCACCCCCAGCTGGGAGCAGAGTAGAGAAAGCAGGACAGGGCTGTGCCGCTCTGCCTGGGAAGAATGCAGAGCTGTGGGCAGGGCAGGGCAGCAGACAGCAGGAGAAAAGAATCATCCCACACCTCACTCATGTTGGCATGGTTACTCCCTCCTACTAACACCTGTGTTCAAGACTCCACCTCACATACGACAGCAGGGCCACTCATAGGGTGCAGGAAGGGACTCTCTATCCCCTGCACAATCCCCTCTCCCTGCTCTGCTTCCTCAGGACTGACGGTTTCACAGGACTGCACCACCTTCTCTATGATGGCTGCAGACCAGGGTGGGAACAGAGAGATGGCTGAGCATATGTGTCATGTACAGAGCTCTAGAGTGGAGTAGAAGGTTACCAGGAGTCCATGGGGAGGAGAACCTGCTGGTGAGTCTCCAAGGAATGGAAATCAAAGTTGACAAGTATGAGGTCCTAGTCCTTGGCACCCAGCTTACCTGAGCTGCAGCACTGCAAGGCAATGCCTCCATAAGCACCTCCTTTTCCAGCTCCTCTTGCACAGCAGTGGCCAGAATGGGAATTCTGTGGGGAGACAGTGTGTTGGCTGCCAGGGCTTTTGCTCATCACTCTTGCTTGGGTCACAGACAACCCAGACTGTCTTCCTTGCTCTACCTGGAGCAACTGCTATGCCAAACAGAGCAAGACGACAGAACATTTCAAGCATAGATCTGTTGTGCCATTTTAGGATGCCCCAGTGTCCTTTCCCAAGTCCCAGGATTGAAAGCATCTCCTGGGAGGACTCTATGGGGCTAAGATGTTGCAGACCCTGCCACTGCAATAAGCAGCTGCCAAAGGGAGAGCTGAGGCTAGGCACTGCTCCAGCTGGGTCCCAGCTCTCCAAAGGCCTTGCCAGGGGTCGAGACTGAGCCAGGCCTTACAGGTGGTGTTCAGTGTTGGGCCCAAAGTTCTCATTGATGCTGCGCTGCAGATGGATGGCCAGGTGGGGAATACGGAGGATGGGCCGCTCCACACGTACCAGGCGCTGTTCCAGGCGCCCTGTGGTTGTGTCCTGAAACACAGGGAGGATTTCTGGGGCTAGGCCTGCAGGGCTGAGAGGTTATAGTAGGTCCCAGTTTGGGAGTCATGAACACAGGGCTAGGGGCACACAGCTAGCCTGCCGTGTCTGTCCAAAACTAGGCTTACCTTTACAATCACCCTCCCAGCCACAGTGAGGTCACGGTCAAACCATGTGTTCCAGATGCCCCCTCCGTAGGTTTCCACACCAACCTGCACCATGCCCACCTGCCCCCGCTTAGAGCGACGCTTCACCTGGGCAAAAGGAGAGGTGTCATTGCCAGTCTTACAAAGTCCCTGGGATTGGTTAACTGGTGGGGACTGGGCAGAGCATGTTAAATCTCACTGCTGTCAGCACAGGGTGCTGTGAGGTGTTTTGTGAAAGAGAGGACACAGAAACAGTAACAGTAGGTGGAACAATGCAGGGAGTCAGCATGGGCTGCTCTGGGTGGATTTGGAAGTGCATGGACCTAGTTTGCAGATGACACCAAGCTGTGTGGCACAGTCAACTTGCTAGAGGGCAGGGATGCCATCCAGAGGGACCTGGACAGGCTGGAGAGGTG
>WBNM01016475.1:189873-576016 GCA_013399055.1 Ramphastos sulfuratus | reverse complement strand
AGGTCCCTTCCAACCTTACCATTCTGTGATTCTATGACCTCTCCCAGTGCTGCGGGACATAGCGGGAGTCAGGGTATTTTTCACTTGTGGAGTGAAACTGGAGGGCAGAGAATCACAGTGCACAGGTGGTGACTCAACCGCTTCCCTGGGCAGCCTTTTCCAGTGCCTGACAATCCTTTCCACAAAGAAATTTTTCCTATGTCAAATTTAAACATCCCCTGGCAAAACCTGAGGCCATTTGCTCATCCTATCACTTGTTACTAGGGAGAAGAGACTATCACCAACCTCACTACAACCTCCATTTAGGTAGTTGCAGAAAGTGTTAAGCTCTTCCCTCAACTTCTTTTCTCCAGACTAATAATCCCAGTTCTTTCAACCATTCTTCATAAGGCTTGCTCTCTAGCCCTTCACCAGCTTCACTTCCCTCTTTTGGACACGATTCAGCAACTCAATGCCTTTCCTGTAATGAGGGGCTCAAAACTAAACACAATGTTCGAGGTGCAGCCTCACCAGTGTCGAGTACTGGGACTTGGCCGCTGCCCTAGTCCTGCTTGCCACGCTATTTCTGATACAAGCCAGGATGCTGCTGGCCTTACGCCCCAGCTCCGGGGGAAGGGACTCGGCCGGCCAGCCTTACCCTGAGGCAGGGGCTATCTGTGTGGGCTCCCAGCAGGCTGAACCCATTTCCGGGCTTGAACTGGCCGCCGACGGCAAAGGCGATGAGGGTGGAATAGTTCCTGGTGACGAAGTACTGTGGACAGAGAGGAAGGTGTGAGGGCAAAGGGGCAGGGGCGAGTGGACAGAGAGGAAGGTGTGAGGGCAAAGGGGCAGGGGCAAGCGCCGGCTGCTCCCCACCGCCTACCCCTCATGTCCCCGTGCACCTATTCCGGACCCACCTTCTGCGCGGGTCGCACTTCCCAGTGCTCTGTCTCTTTCAGCTCCTGGAAGCCAGCCTGCAGCAGCCGGCTGCGGCACTCGGCCACCACTGCGCGGGGGATAGAAAGTAAGAGCCGTCACGGGAACCGCGCCGAGAGGAGGAGAAAGGAAAGCGGGGGGCAGGCGGCTCCTTACCGTGGTAGGGCGAGGGGCTCCGGTTCACGAACTTCACCAGCTCCTGCGCCGCCGCCTGCGCGGCCTGCTTCGAGCCCTGCGCCGCCGCCTGTGGGGACAGTTGTCACTGGGCAGCGTCCACCCCACCCCGGACTAGGACACCCCCTGCTATGGACCCAGGGACACCCCGCAGCCGCGGGCCCGGCCCGACCCGACCCGACCCGGGCCCGGCCGCCCCTTACCTGCATGGCCGTCGCCGCCACGCGCTCCTCCACTACGTGCGCCCACTGCTGGCGCGGAGGAATGAACTCAGGCGGCCCGAGGGTGCGCGGCCCGAGGGTGCGCGGCCCGAGGGTGCGCGCCCCGCACCCTGTAATCGGTACAGCTGCACCGCGGACCCTGCACCTTCCACTCCTGACCTCACACCCTGCGCCCCACAATCCATACCCTGCACATGTCACGACTCAGTTGCCGAGTTACCCTGGGTAGTGCAGGGTGTCCGGCTACATTCGAAAACTCCCTTAGAGTAAATTAAGGTGAACCAACAACAAAGGGCTGCTTAGTTATTTTTATCAAGGAACGTTATAAGCTCACTACAAAAGCACTTGGTTTCTTGTGCCTTAAAGATGACATAGCTTGTAAGAGTAGAAGACGGAGGGGGTGGGGGGGAGAGAAAAGAGAATGTGACATGTCTGGCAGAACTGGTGCAGGTCTTGAGGTACAGATGTAAATGTACATGTAGAGGTAAATATATAAAAAAGGATAATAGTATATTGATCTTCTGCAGTGGATGCACATTGATCAATATACTATTATCCTTTTTTATACATTTGGAATATGGGTGGGGTGGGCATGGTCATACAATGAAGAAATTAACTCAGGAAGACACTGTCCCACCCTCACAGAATTCACCTCCTCCCATTGTCAACTTCCTGAATGAGCAAACAGGACTTTCTCACTCTACACCCTGGGGCACAAGGTTACACCATGCAAAGTTTGAGACCCTAAGGAGGAGGCCATCTCTTACAGCAAAGTGCACCGTGCACCACTCACCATGCACTTTGCAGGCTTCACATCGCACCCCTCATGCACGACACACCACTCACTGTGCATTCTGCACTCTGCATAGTCCACACTGCATTACTCACCATGCACCCCGTAATCCACATATATCATAACGCACCCCGCACTCTGAAATCCGCACCCTGCACCCCTCACTCTACACCCCACAATCCACACTGTACAACCTTCACTCCACAATCCACACTGTTCATCCTGCACTCTGCAATCCACAGCCTGCACCTTGCACCCTGCACCCTACACCTCGCATCTTGCAGCCCACACCCTGCAATCCGCAGCCCACACTGCACACCCTGAACCCTGCAATCCACACCCTGCACCCTGCAATCCACAGCTTGCACCTTGCACTGCACACCCTGCACCCTGATCTGGGGCCATGCAAACTTACTGCCATCAAAACTAGTGCAAAGCTAGGGCCTGAGTAAGTGGAAGCTGGACACAGCCAGGAGGGGCTGAAATGGGAGCCAAGAGGTAAGGGCAGAAACCCCAGGGATGGTTATAGAATTGTTTTGGTTGGAAAAGACCTTCAAGATCATCAAGTCTAACCATTATCTAACTCTGCTAAGTCTGGTGCTAAACCATGTCCCTTAGCACCACATCTGTGTCTTTTAAACACCTCGGGGGATGATGATTCAAACAGCTCCTTGGGGAGTCTATTCCCAGCGCTTCCCTGGAGTTCCCCAATTCCTAGCTCTGGGTGGGTCAGGGCTACCCTGAAATCTGCAGCCGTCCCCATGCTACTGAGGGATGGAAGCACCCAGGGGAATAGATGCATTTTTGGGATGAGTCATTGGTGTAATCCAGGCTGCAACATCCCATCACTGCTGCTCCCCTGCCTTAACACTGCCTGGCCCTCACAGAAAACAAGGCACAAGCCCTTCGTGTCATGTTGGGGATCAGTGTTCCTTAGTGGCAATGATGCACAGGGATGCTGGCAATAGGCATAGTGGCAAGGCAGCATCTCAGCTGCCTATCAACCTCAGTGAAGGCATAGCTTGGACATATGTAGGGGATGGGACCTCTGGGCCTCACACAGATCAGGATGGCACTTGCCCTTGGCTGTGTCCCATGCATGGGCTGGGTACAGGAGTGGGGTTTTAGGTTTCTATCAGTGCTCCTGCATCATTTCCCAGCAGGATCCTGTGTCTTCCCAGCAATGAATGTACAGGCCTGCCTTAGGAGGGATGTGGCAGCCTTTGAGCACTACATGCGTCCCAGGTGCTTGGTGCCAGCCAGATTCCAAGCTCCTGAGTCACCAGTATGGGTGCAATGTTATCCTGAAATGCTATCTGTGTCCTGGAGACTGGAAAGTGGGTCCCTGTTGTCCCTGAACCTGAGACCTGCTGTGCTGAGAGCTCACAACAGCTCTGTATTTATACTCCTAGTCTCCAGCACCTGCCTCTCCTCCTCCCCAAAACGGACTGAGCACTCCCACCACCTAGCACCCTGTGAGCAGACAGCTGGAGGGTCTCTATGTCAACCAAAGTCACTACAGCAAAACACCCTGACAAGATGAGACCAGGCTGGGAGTGGCAGCCAGCAACCCAGCCCAGAGCTGGGGCACACATGCCTCCTGCCTTGCACTCTCCTTCTGAAGCAATATGGATGGCAGGCAGATGCCTCCTTATTCCTCCTGATAGCATCACTCTTGGCTGCTGCAGGCACCCAGCTAAGGGTTGGGTACTACCATGTGGTCCCCAGGTCATTCCTGAGGGACCTCTAGGGATATCTCCAGCACAGGTACTTTCTGCCCTTGGTTCCCTGAAGCTGGTGGCTGCTCAGAGCGAGCGGGGTGGATCCCAGGGAGGGTGGGTACAGAAGCAGAGGGTACTCAGATCTGGGGTGACCAGAGCAGGAGTGAGTGGCAGGGCCGGGTGTGGCCCTTGCCCAGCCCTGCAGGCTCAAGCAAAGGGCAGTGCCTTGTCATGCCACAGCTATTCACAGAAGAGTGAGGCTTCCAGAAAAAGCTCCTGATGGCTATTTCCGGGTGGGCTGTGACTCACCCCAGGCTAGATGCCAGGGGATGTACAACACCTGCTGTAGCCACCCTCAACCCTGACACCACACTGCTGTGCAAGTATGGCTCCTGGCTCCATCTCTCTCTGCCTCACAGACCACCTGATGAGGCAAGGAGCCCCATGCAGTGCCCCTAAACTAGCACCACTTCCTCCTCTTTCTCCCCACAAGCTGATCTCACACATGAGCTCAGAGGTGCCTGGCAGGGGCAGGACTCACAGGGACAGGGCACCATGCCCCTTCCCACATTCCCTGGGGTGCCATACTGTGCAGGCTTTGCTTCAAGAAGTTTCGTCTGGGGCATTAGGTGGCTCTGGGGCTAGGCAGCCAAAGCTGAGCCCCACTGGAAGGGGTTAATGGAGGTATGGCCCAGGACAGAGCCTATAAACAGAGCTGGAGCTTCAGGAAGTGCCACCTCTTTCTCCTGCTGCTTCCCAGGCTACCTGGACCCTCTCCCTGCCCACCCTACCAGGAGGAGTGCAGAGATGACATGCATTGAGATGGTTCCCCCCTTCATCTCAGCCCATGTGTCTGGGCATGAGAAAGTGAAATCACAGCTCGGGCATTGTTGGAAGCTAAGCAAACGGTCTCCATGCCTTACATAAGCTGCCAGTGATGTAGTGGATAACTGCTACCTCATCTCACTGGCATGGGTGATGCTATTGAGGCCTGCAGGAGTGCAGACGGACACCCTGAAATCCTCATGGACCACAAAGACAGCCAATCATCCTGACATCCACATAGCCATGAGGACAGCTAGACATCTCCAGAATCGTCATGGCTACAGGAGCAAGTGAACATCCTCACAGACAACGAGAACAACTAGATGTCTCCAACCTGCCTACGGGCCGGAGGGATGGGTGAACACTCCTGTCATCCTGATGGAGGCAGGCACAGGCCTTGAGCCTCCACATAGACATGGAATTTTCCTCCAGCATCTACGTGGCCCTGGGAGTGACAGGTCTCCCCCAACATCCTCATGGACCACAGAGGCAGCAACTCATCCAGAGGACCTACACAGTGGTAGGGGCACAAGAAAACACACCCCAGCATCCATACAAGTTGCAAGGGTTATCTGGCCACCCCCAGAATCCACACATACTGTGCACCCACAGCATCACTGTGCCTCTTGGAGACAGGACAGAATCCCCAGCATCCCACTTACCTGGGGACACAGGAGTGGGGACTAGTGGCAGCCAGGCAGGATGCACAGCCACAGTGCCAGCCCCAAGTCCTGGGGTCAATGAAGGCATGGGAGCAGCTGAGATGAGCAGTGGGCTGGGGGGCTTAAGCCTGTAGGACATGCATCAGCTCCTGGGACCTTGGTGGGCCAGGCTGGGCCATGGTCCAGGCAAGGAAGGAGAAATATCTCCTATTTAGACAATAGCATGCACCCTGGGTCTGTCAGCGCCAGGGAATGGGCACACGGTCCTTCCTTCTTAGGGTAAAGGAGCCTGGGAGGCTCATCGCTGTAAAAGGAGTGGGATGGAGGGAGACAGCCAGAGGCCAGGAGAGAGGGGGATGGATGTCCTCACTGCTTCATTCCCATCCCTTTGCTCACTCCCAAGCCAAGGCCAGACATGAGGTGGGCACTGGGGCCCAGGTGGCAAGGTACAGGGCCAAGGAGGGGCTGGCACCTCATCCACACATCCTGCCTACCTCCAAGCCATGAGATGCCTGGAACCCAGGGAGGCTGTGTTCAGTTCCCTGGGCAGCTTAAATCCTTGGGGAGCAGTGGGGAGGGAGGGCCGGGGAGGAGAGGCAGCCATGGGATGCAGCTGGCTTCGCTCAAGAGATGTCATGACTGGAGGGAGTTGTTTGACATTCCAGCTTTGTCCCAGAGCTTGGCGGGAGCTGGGGTGAGGCCAGTGCAGGGGCTCGGTGGCTGTTTCCCAGGCTCCGCCAGTCTGGGTCAGCCTGTCCTGGGGTGGAGCTGTGGGAAGGCTGAGTGAGGGTGGACAGGACAGGAGGCAACCAGGCACCACTGCTTTCTTGTTGCAGCCTCCTCACTTTTCACAGCAAATGGGGTTTCAGCTGGCAGCGGGTACTTGGGGGCACATCCCTGTAATGGGACTCTGACAGGGTCCCCGGGTCTTGCTCCTCATCCCCTGCTTCCCATGCAGACAGGGCTTTCCTAAGAGGTTGCGGAAAGCCCAAGATGTCTGTCCACCCTCTGCAAAACATGTGGCCCCTGCCTGCAGAGGGATCTGAGTGAATGTGCTCTTGGGTACTGCTTCCAGGAAGGGAAGCAGCTCAGAAGAGTTAACAAGGAGCATGCTCCTGACCTCAATTTTGGACAGGCTGTTTAAAATGAACTTTCCTTGACTGCTGTCACAGCCTACATTTCCTCTCTCCAGGGCACACCAGCTCTTCTCTTCTCTGTTCCATGGATGGGGTCAAGGGCTCTTCAGGCCTGAAATGGGGCTTTCATCATCCTACCTGAAGCACTGGGGCAGGGTGCTGAACACCACTGGACAGACCACTCCTGTGGGGCCCATCTACCTGACACTCCCAGCCAGCAGGGAAGCAGGATCAGGTCATGGGAAGGGATGACTGGACAGCACAGCTGGGACTGTGCTATACCTGAACTCCTGAGGTCCCCTGCACTGGTGTGGGCACCCACCTATTCCTCTGCACCGCAGCTAAGGGCTGGCATGCCATCCTGCTGTCATTCATGGGGCAGGCAGGGTACGCATGCAGGGCTCAGGGATGTTCTGGGCATGCTTCTGAGCATGCTCTGGCAGGGCCAGGAGGAGGAAGGATGCTGTCTGTTTTTCCATCTTCTCCCCCCCACACCCCACAAGCCCCCCCTTCCTTCCATCCTCCCGCCTGTGCTGGGATGAAACAACTCTGTCTGGAAATACCTTCCCTTTTAAAGGCAGGCTCCGTCAGGCAGTGTTCACCCTCCAGGAAGCTGCTGCGTTACCCTGAGACTATGGCAGCTGAGAGAGGGTCCAGGAATGGGGGTGTAGCTGCAGACAGAAGGGATCTGAAGCATTAAACCTCTGCCTATCTGCATGACTGTGGGGCCCAGACCTTTGGTGGCACCTCAGGTGGCAAGGGGTTGGCAGGCAGCAGGCAGGAGTGCTTCCTGGAGCCAGGGCAGTTGTGGATGCTGCCGTGACCAAACCCAGGTCACTGCCATGCCAATGCTGCCACAGGCAAGCCCTGGCAAAGCTCAGCATCTGTATTACAGCTGCCATGGAGGGCCAGAAGTTGTGGGACTGAGTAGGGCCAAGGGCTGCTCCTGTTGCTGAGTCACCCGGTGCCCAGTGGCATAGCAGTCCCCATCTGCCAGGACCTCCAGAGACAGAGGTGCTGGGCCTGTGCCAGCTGATGTCAGCCAAAACAGCCCACCTTGAGCAGGACTGGGGGGTCACCAGGTGACCCACAGGCTGGGGTACCTGGAGAGGAGCAGGTGCTACCCAGACAAGGTTAAATCCCCTAGTGATTTTCCCCAGCACATCCTCTGTCCCTCAGGATGCCCTTTTTAGTTGGCCTGGTTTTATGCATGGCCCTGGGATGTCCCTGCCCTGGCCCACTGCCTATTCAGGATCTGAGAAGCTGTGATGAGGGTCTTGGGTTGAACTGGGGTATTTCCCAGTCTGGGAAGATTTGGGGAACTAGGCTGGCCTTTCTGTTTCCCAAAGTACTACCAGACCAAGGGGGAGGCTGAGGAGACAGGGCACCCCGGGATGACCAGGGCACTTTGTGCTGCTCTTGGGGTGATGGAGACCAGATAGGAGCTGGGTTTGCTCCAGGCAGGGTCCCCATCCAACCATGCTTCTACACACCTGATGCAAGAAGGGTTAACACAGTGCCTCCGGCGGCTATAAATACCACAGATGTCCCAGCCTACAAGCTTGGGAGGCTATTTCGGTTGGGTGCCTGCTGCTTCGGGAATGTACCAGAGCAGGGCCTTGGGGGTGATGTCACTAGGGCTGCTGGGACCCAGCACCTGCTCAGGGTCACTCAGCAGCACCCCGAAAGTGCTCATCCATGGGCCAGCCCTCAGCTGTCTGCATCAAAGGCAGGGTTTGAGTGGTGGTTCAGCACAAGCACACTCAGGGGAGGAGTCCCCACACATCACCTCCTCCCCAGGGCTCTCCCTTGCCCCCTCTCTGTGAGGGGGGCTGGAATCTGGTCCCACATAGAGAGTCGAGCCCGATGCTCTTGCTGTGGGGTGGCTCAGGACATTATCAGGGGCATTTTGCCGTACTCAAGGTGAGTTTGCTGATTGTCACTACCGGGCATGGGGTCTGGCTCAAAGAAATCAAGTGACAGTGTGAAGGGCTGAATCCCCTTCTTTCCCCCTCGGCATAGCCCAGGGCATCTCTCTGTCCATGCCCCACAGTGGATGGCACTGTGCCCCGATGAGGGTCCGGTAGTGCTGAAGGGCTCACCACCAGCCTACTCCACTTCCTCCCTCACGCCCCTAGGGACAGAGCAGTGCAGTGAGTGCCAGTGGGAAGGCTCAAACACCAACATGGCCTGGGGGGGCCTGGGGCTCACAGGCATCACCACTGTCTGACCAGGGGTCCGTGGTCCAGTGGTGTGGGCAGGTGAGGAGCCAGTGGGCGGGGGCTGGAGGCCACCCCCCATCCCGCAGCAGGATCCCCCAGCTGCCGGGCAGCAGGGAGGGGCGAGTGATGTCAGCAGGATACAAATAGCCGCGGCACGGGTCCGCTCCCGACGCCTCGCTGAGACGCCGGCCGTTCACCAGCCCCGCCGCCTGCTCCCTGCTCCGGCCTCGCCGCCCCACGCTGCCACCATGAGCCAGTCCTACTCCTCCAGCCAGCGGGTCTCTTCCTACCGCCGCACCTTCGGTGGTGGCTCCCCAGTTTTCTCCCGTGCCTCTTTTGGGGGCAAGGGCAGCAGCGGAAGCTCCGTCACCTCCCGTGTCTACCAGGTGTCCCGCACCTCGGGTGTGCCCAGCCTGTCCAGCTTTCGCACCACCCGTGTGACACCCCTGCGCTCTTACCAAAGCGCCTATCAAGGTGCCGGTGAGCTGCTGGACTTCAGCCTGGCCGATGCCATGAACCAGGAGTTCCTTCAGACCCGCACCAATGAGAAGGTAGAGCTGCAAGAGCTCAATGACCGCTTTGCCAACTACATCGAGAAGGTGCGTTTCTTGGAGCAGCAGAATGCCCTCATGGTGGCTGAGGTGAATCGCCTGCGGGGCAAGGAGCCCACCCGTGTGGCTGAGATGTACGAAGAGGAACTGCGAGAGCTCCGGCGCCAGGTGGACATGCTCACCAGCCAGCGGGCCCGTGTTGAAGTTGAGCGTGACAACCTACTCGATGACCTGCAGAAGCTCAAGCAGAGGTGAGGAGGGGCCCTGGCATGTGCTTGTGGTCATCTATCCCTGCATCTCCATCCCTAGGGATGAGTGGTGGCAGAGCTTGCCCTGAGAGCTTCTCAGGTGCTGTTGTCCTTGTGCCCCACACTTGGATCTCATCATATCCCCGTTACTCTGTTTCCCCTTCACCTGACCCCTGGGGTGAAAGAGCACGTTGATCATGCCTCATGCTGACTGCACTCATCTGCAGGGCACTTTGCAGGGTGCCAGGTCCTGGCCGTGCATTCTGGGAGTAGGGTAGTTGCGATCCGCTACACCACTGCTGAGTACTCCCTGACCCATGTCAAGGGACAGGCAGGAGTGAGCTGGCTTAGCAGCAAGGGAGATGCTCACAGCCTGGGCATCTCAGCAGGGCACTCTGGATAGCTGCTGCCTGCCCTTGCCCCAGCACCCAGTGGGCAAAATTACTCTTGGCAGCAGAGGTGTCCCCCAGGCCCTCCCTGGGAGCAGGGTGAAGGTAGGGCTATGGTGTCATGGAACCTCCAAAGAGGGATAATTGGAGAGCTTCCCCTCTCTGGTCCAGGCAGGGCTGGGGAGCCCATGGGTGAACTGAGCCCTGTGAGAGACATACATGGACAGAACCAGGCAGGTGGAAGTGAGGGGGAGGATGATCCAGGAGGATCCAAAAGTTCTGGATGCAAAGGAGGGAAGGGAGGAAGCAACCACACTTCTGCAGACCAGGGATGTTTCAGGCCTGCTGTAGGCATCCTTAGTGCCTCAAGTAAGTGGGGACACCCCAAAGATACCACGGGCCTGGCTGGTAAGAATGATAGTGGAGAATGATGGGGTTAGGAGGGCATAGCCACAAGGGCCAGCCAGGCTGAGTGACCTCCACCCAGGGACTGACCAGAGTGGGAACATGTGCCAGCAAGGGTGGATGCTCAGGGGAAGCTGCTTGTTCTGATGCTGGTCTGCACCTTCCCTCCTGTCCCTTGTGCCCCAGGTGTGCCCAGTCCCCACCTCCAGGAGCTAACATAGCCTGCTGCCTCTCCTCACAGCCCTAGCACTGTTGTCCTGCTGGGGTAGAGCCCCTGATGCTGGGAGGCTGTGACTGGTGGCAGGGAGGACTCCTCAGTGTCAGGGGAGGAGAAGGATCCAGAACAAACAGGTGCCCAGCTCCAGACACTCCGTGTCAGCACCACCTCAGCACCTCTGTCTCCTCCCCACTGCCTTCCCCCTGATGGGCAACCTGCAACACTGCCCTCTCCCCTTGCATAGCTGGCTCCCCAGCCCTCACCTTGGGCTTGAACCCCAGTGCTCCCCACTCCATAGCCTTCTCCCACAGTATCACTGAGACCTGCCTGTCGTCCTGCTGTCCCCAGATAGCTCAACCCATGGCCATTCCTTGGCCCTCCCACACTGGACCCTGCACCCTGTCCCTCTGGCTGCTGGCTACTCTCCCCTATAAGGACTGGGGCAGTGCATGTGGCACTGGGCTGACCTCATGCCTTTGTGCTCTCTCCGACATTGACTATAATAGGGAATGGGAGGAAGAGCCCCTGGCCCCCTGCCAGCCCTCCTGCTGCCTGCTGGGAACACAGGATGATCTGCTGTCTTCCCACTCGGCCACACTGAGCTCTGGAACAACTCAGTGGGGACACTGCCACTAACCTCCCCTCTCTGCTTGCAGGCTACAGGAAGAGATCCAGCTGAAGGAGGAGGCTGAGAACAATCTGGCTGCTTTCAGAGCTGTGAGTACCCATGCTGGATATGCCATGAGACTTTTGCCTTGCTTTCCAGCCCCATCTCCCCTTGGCAGTTCAGCCCCAGCTCCAGGGCTTAGCTCTGGGCATAGCTTTTCACCTTCTAGCCCTGGTGCTATCCCCCAGTGTCTCCACTACCCCTCTCTCTCTTTGTCCCTCCAGGATGTGGATGCAGCCACGTTGGCACGTATTGACCTGGAAAGACGCATCGAGTCCCTACAGGAGGAGATTGCCTTCCTCAAGAAGGTTCATGAAGAGGTAGGCCAGAGTGACCTCCTTTCTTCTGGGCACCCATGGGGGTTAGGGGCCAGAGTGGGTGCCCTAAGATATTTCCTTGTCATCCCAGGAAATCCGTGAGCTGCAGGCTCAGCTGCAGGAGCAGCACATCCAAGTAGAGATGGACATCTCCAAGCCCGATCTGACTGCCGCACTGAGGGACATCCGTGCTCAGTATGAGAGCATTGCTGCCAAGAACATCGCTGAGGCGGAGGAGTGGTACAAGTCCAAGGTGTGAGAGGTGGTGGGCTCCAGGCTGGTCCTGACATAATGAATCCTAGCCATCCCAGTGGCTGTGCCCACTGACCTTGGTCTCTCCTCAGGTGAATGACCTGACGCAGGCAGCAAACAAGAATAATGACGCACTGCGGCAGGCAAAACAGGAGATGTTGGAGTATCGGCACCAAATCCAGTCCTACACCTGCGAGATTGATGCCCTGAAGGGCACGGTGAGCTGTGGACAGTGTTGGGAAGACAGGGATATACTGCTTCAGGGCTGCTAGGGGATCTCTGGGACATCTCTGTGTTGGAGGGCTCTGAGTTGCTGCCACAGTGGAATTGGTTCCCCAGATCTGGGCTGCACTTCCCCCAGTGCCAGTCTGGACCTCTGTGAGGTGTTTTTGTTGAGTCAAAGCACAAATTTCAAAAGGTGCCCCAGCCTGGGAGGTTCCAGAAAGGCGGGTGGAGGGCACGAGGTGTCTGGTTGCAGGCTGAGAGCATGGTTGCAAACAAACAAGGCACAACAGTCCTGCCTTGTCATGGTTGGATAAACCAGCCAACAGTGTGATAGTGCCAACCCTGGGTGCTCCTGCACCTCTCCCTGCCCTCCCACTGGGGTAGGATATCTTTACTGGAGAGTCTGTGTGCCTGCCCAGCTTGCCTTCACCAAAGTCTGCCTTCCCAGGCAGATAGTGTGACAGCCACCCATCATGGTCCCATGTCAACTGGACCCAGTCCAGGGCTGACCACAGTTCTTGCATGTCCCTTTCTCTCTCCTAGTACCTCTCAGAATCCCCATTTCCCACACCAAGTGAGCCCTGACCCGTCTGGGTCTCCCCTCTTGCTGAGGTTCCTTGTCTCCCCAGAACGACTCACTGATGCGTCAGATGCGGGAGATGGAGGAGCGCTTTGCAGGGGAGGCTGGTGGGTACCAGGACACCATTGCTCGGCTGGAAGAGGAGATCCGGCACCTGAAGGATGAGATGGCCCGCCACCTGCGTGAGTATCAGGACCTGCTCAACGTCAAGATGGCTCTAGATGTGGAGATTGCCACATACCGCAAGCTGCTGGAGGGCGAGGAGAACCGGTGAGTGGCAGGAGGGACACTTGTGGTTGAGGGCCAGCTGAATTTGTGAGCAGACACCTGATGACCAGGGATGGCTGGCACTGAGCTCTCCCTTCTATGTCCCCACAGGATCAGTATCCCCATGCACCAGACCTTTGCCTCTGCACTCAATTTCCGAGGTGAGCATCAGCCCATGAGGAGAGGGATTTGGTATGAGTCCCAGGGGATCACCAGTGTGGGGTCAAATGCCCTTCCTGGGGGGTTGCAGCCACACTATCAGTTTGGGGATGCATGGGTACCACACTTAATTTGTGGGATGGGGGGCACTTGACTGGGTGTTGCCATGAGCTGAGAAGAGGTTAAGCCAGGGCTCCTGAAGCCCCTCGGTGGCCCTCACTGCTGTGCCCCTGTGGTTCCCTGGGTCCCCGAGGTCCCATCCATTGTGTCCTTCCATTTGCAGAGACCAGCCCGGAGCAACGTGGCTCTGAGGTGCACACCAAAAAGACCGTGATGATCAAAACTATCGAAACTCGTGATGGGGAGGTGAGTGCAGGGCAGCACAAGGAGAGGTTGGGAGAGCTGAGCATGGTACCTGTCCCCACAATCGGGGCTTTGGTGCTGGCACAGCATTGCACCAGACGGTGCTAGCAGGGCTCGACGTCTCACAGTATGTCTCTCCTGGCAGGTGGTGAGCGAGGCAACCCAGCAGCAGCATGAAGTGCTGTAGAGAAGGCTGCTCCGGCAGTCCACAGGCACCTTTCTTCCCTGCCTCCGTCCCAATGCCAAGCCCCTCTCATGCCCCCCACCTTGTCCCCGGCGCTCCCCCGGCACTGCCTAGGGGTCTTTCCCTGCGCAGTCGCCTCCGGGCTCCTTGCACGCCCCAGGCTCTCTCCCTTGGCTTTGAAAGACTCGCTCTGCTTTTGCAGCTTTGCAGCAGCAACGCCAGCATCAGGATCAGGCCCGGGCCGGGGAAGGGGGGTGACAGGAGGCAGGGAGACAGGGGACAGGCAGGAGGGGCTGAGGGGAGCAGGTGGTGGCCTGGGCCAGCTCCCCAGAGAGCTGGATGGTCTCAGCAGCAGGTTCTGGATCCCCCACAGCCCTCTCCCTGCACCAGGCACGGGCTTGGAGTTCGTCTTGCGGGAACAGGGACCCCGTCCCCCACCTCCTGCACCAACACCACTGCCCTCCCCGGAGCTGGCACTTCTCTGGGTGCATGGTGGTGATGCCAGGGATGGGGAGAAGTGAGGCCCAGGCCAAGCCCCCTGTTCTCCACCTGGGTCTGAGCCAAGGTGCTCCCAACCTGCATCCCTTCCTGCCCAGGGGGACTGGGGCCCTGCTCTCCCCCAGGCCAGAGAGACAGCCCCTTGGGGCAGAGAAGGGCAGCACCCACTCCCCATCATGGGGACCCCTAGCAGCAGGGGCCAGGCTCGTGAGCCAAGAGGGTACTTGTAGGTGGACACAGGAGAGAGGAGGAGTGAGTGAGTGGGAGAGAGGGGTGAGAGAAGGAGAGGAGCCAGAGAGAGGCCTGGGGGACAGGGCAGGTGCCTCCACCCCTCGCCCCACAGCACCCCCACCCCACTGCGTCTATATGACTCTTGAGACGGCTGAAATAAACAGTGGAGCATCACCCCTTCCTCTCAGTGCATCTCTGTGGCAGGGACAGAGTGGTGGGGAGGTGGCATCTGCGTCGGGGAATGACATGAGCCTCGGGGACTGGGCTGGGGTGGATGTAGGATCAGCATCCCTCTGAGCCATCTCTTCCCTAGGCTGCCAGGCCCTCACACTGACAGTGCCCTGAAGCATTTTGCTGCTGGTGATGGTAGGTTTCCCAGTTGTATTGGTTGGGGAACCCATGCTGGGACTGGCAGCAGTGGTAGCCAAGCCCTGATCAGCTTTGGAGGGGCTCTAGGTGACTGCTCCCTGCCCATCCATATACCCAGGGTCTCACACCATGGCCCAGTGGCTCTCAGCCCCACAGATGCCCCCCTTCTGCTCTCACTTGGGCCAGCTTTGTCCCAGACCCACACCTGACAGGGACCTCTCCAAGCCTCCACCATTGCCACTTGCCTGCAAGCGCAGCCCCCACTCATCCTAAATTTATCTCTTCCACAGCATTTCACAGTCAATCCCACAGCTGCACCCCTAGCCTCACTCCAGGATGAATCTCCAACCTCAGTCTGTTCCCTTCACCCTCTCCTCCCAGCCCAAATGCTGCTTTCTCTGTGGGTGGGATGTGGATGTCTGGAGTTCAGCTCCTTTGCCCCAGAGACAGCAGATAAATCAGGGGAACCCAGGGTCAAGCATCCCACAAGCAGCAGAGATTCAGCATTGCTCTGCTTTGGGATGCATCAAAGGTTCACAGTATCACAGTATAAGCAAGGTTGGAAGAGACCTCAAAGATCACGCATCACCACAGACCTCAAGACTAGACCATGGCACCAAGTGCCACGTCCAAATGTGCCTTGAACACCTCCAGGGGCGGTGAGTCCACCTCCCTGGGCAGCCCATTCCAGCTCACCCCTGACAGGCAGTAGAGACCTGGGAGCACAATTGGCTTGGCAGGGGATGGTGTTTTAGGGACGAGGCAGGTGCTGCTGCCAGCAGTGGGGATGGGACTGTAAGTTCTCTGATGGAGATGCCAGTGCGGCAAACCCTAGTTTTGGCTGCAGGGTTTGCCAGGGCTATAGAGTTTAGTATCTGACGGGCTATCTCCAGCAGGGGGCCCTGTGACATCGAGGACAGTCCCCAGGGCTGTTGTGGAAGGGATGACCACCTCCTCCTTTCNTTATGTTCTTAGTTTTATCTGTGTCAGCAAGCCTATGAGTGAAGTAGACATCACCATTGTTTCCTTTTCACAGCCTATAATATAATTTTCTCTATTAAAATACTCCAATTAGCCTTAAACCAGCACACCGTGCCCCGCCACGATGACTGAACCAAGACTCTGTCCCCTGGGCTGGGGGGACAGGCAGGGATCAGAGCAGCCCTGTAGCCGCAGGGCAGCACAGGCATGGAAGAACAGCTCACCACCAAGCCTTTGGCAGACTTCTCCTTCACCCTCCAGAGACCCTGAGGCTTGCTCAGCTGCTCTGGGACTGTGGGGTTAGTGGAACATCCTGCTCCAGTGTGCCTCAGCCACACAAGCCTCGGATTTTTTCCTTAACAATGAAGCTTCACTGAGTGCTGGGACTCTTGGACCGGTGGCAGCAGGCTGTGCTAGAGCCCTTTGGGCTGGCCACTCTCCTCCTGCTTACCCGGATTTACAGCCCTAGTGAGAGCAGCCAGGCCAGGTGTCAAGACATGTGCCATCGTGCTGGGAGCTCGCGAAGCCCTGCCTGGCCCCGGGGGTGGCACAGGTAGTCCCTACTCTTGCTGCCTGAAGCACAACATATGGGAGCCTTAAGAGTGAGGTGCTCCTGCTCCAGTCAGGGCTTGAATGGGGGGCTGGCCAAGACCCATGCTGACCAGGGCAGTGAAGTAGGCACTCGGTGGGAGAAATGCAGTTTTGCTCTGTTTGCAACCTCACGGCAGGGTGGATTTGAGACGAGTAGGGATACAGGGTCTCTTATCTCTGTTGCCTGCTGGGCATGAGGCCAAGGGGCCCCGCAGGCCTGGCTCCTGCTTGGAGTCTTGCGTTGCAGGAAGCATGACGGTGTCCTTTCCCTCCACATGCCACCAGGGGCTCTATGTCCCAGTCTCCGGTGACACTGCCGGAGAAGGGGAAGGGAAGGGAGGAAGGCTGTGTTCCCCCCTGAGTCTCTTTGCTAATATGGAAAGGAGCTGGCCCCTTTCTATCTTTGCAAGCAGAGCTGGGCTGCAGGGCCGGGGCGGCGGGCGCGGAGAGGGGGAGCTTGGCCAAGGAATGTGACATATCAGAGGCAGCTGCCACTTCGGGAGAGGGGGCAGAGGGAGTGCGGCTCAGCGGGGGCCGTGCGGGACGGGACAGGCAAGGGGGGGACACCAAGGCCCCAGCGCTGGGACGGCTCAGCCAGCAGCCGGCACCCGTGGGACTCGCATTCAGGCCGGCGGACGAGCAGGTGCCGAGGCATTGGGCGGGCTCGGGATTGCAGTGGAACATGGGGTGTTGGTGCCACACTGCACTGGGTGCTCGGTGAATGGTGGCTTTGCGAGCAGCAACCCGAGTCCCCAGCTAAAAATAGCCTCTCGCTTGCCCACGGCCCTGCGACCTTCGGGACTGCAGCCGACGCGGGGAAGGCACTGAGCCGGACAGCATCTGGACTGGGGGCTGCCCCTGCTCTGAAACCTCTGGCAGGCACCCAACACTCTGAGCCTGCAGGGGTGAAGAGGGGGAGAGGGGAGGTAGTTTGGGGTGGTGGGGGTCACAGGTGAGGGTGTGGGAGCTGCAGACCATGCACCGAGCACAGGAACGTGGAGGAATGAGTAGGGGTGGTGGGGAGCCCCAGGCAGCTCCGCCAAGCCCCGGCATCCCCTCGAAGCGTGCCAAGGTCACTGCAGAGCAGGATGAGGGCCCAGCTCGCCTGGCAGCACCGGTTTTTGTACGGAAACTGAAGAATGCAGCAATTGGCACCGGCTGTGACATCCGTCTGCGAGTGGTGGCAGTGGGCAACCCCCAGCCCAACCTTCGCTGGTACCGAAATGAGGAGCTGCTGGCCCCATGTGAAGAGGAGTATGGTACCCTCTGGATCCGGGACAGCAAGAAGGAGGATGCTGGCGTGTACACCTGCATTGCTGAGAATGAGCGGGGAGAGGCCATGACCAGTGCTGTGCTGGCCATCATTGACATGGAAGGTAAGGGCAGTGTGACCACTGTAATTGCTGTGCCAGCACAGCTGTGGGCATGGGTTTGATAAGGGTGGCAATGGTGCTTTGCAGGCTCCTGCTGCAGTACATACCTGGGGCCAGCCAGGGCTGGACTTTGCTGTATCTGCCCTTCTGCAGATATGGGTGCCCAGTGCTGACAGCACAGTGGTGGCTTTCTGGCCTGGAGGGAGTGGTTGCAGTACCCACTTCAGGCCAGCCAATATGCCAGGCCGGGCATGGAGGTGTCAGGAGCATGTGATACTAAGCCTGCTCTGGGCAGAAGGAGAGAGAGAGAAAAAGAGAGATGCGGCTCTGGTGCGTGGCACCGGAGGTGTCACCCGCCACAGTCGCTGACATGGTCCCTGGTGCTCCCCAGTGCCCTCGCGCGAGCCATCCCCGTGCACCAGCTGCCTGAGGGCAAAGCTGCCCGACAAAGCTGCCCGTGGCTGCCCAATCAGACCTGCACCGGGCGCTGGGGCGGCACTGCGAGAACTGGCACCTCCCAGCAGTGGAGCTGTAGGGAGGAGCCTAACACTGCAGGAGATGGGGCTGCCGAGTGGGTGGAGCCTGTGCCCTGGAGTGGGCGGGGACGATGGTTAATTAGCAGAGTCGGAGCCAGCTTTGGATGGCTCCCTGGAGCCCGCATGGCATCAGCTAAGGCTCCTCTGCCGCACGAACGGTGTCTGGGGGATGATGTGGTCCCTCGCATGGGTGGGCCTCATCATGCACGGGGACAAGGCGGCTTTGGGGCTCGGCTGTCTCTGCCCCGGTACGGATGACAACTCTCTGGGTCATCGCAGACCCGAATGCTGGGGAGTGTGTCATGCTGACTAGTGGCACTGCTCTGAGATGCGAGCTGTGCTGTCTGTGTCCGGACAGCAAGGGCAGAGGGCAAAGGAGGTGGTGCTGACCCCCCCAGACTCTGGGAATGAGGTGCACCCTCGGCTTTGCAGCACGGGAGATGCTGCACCTTGAGAGGGGAACTAAGTAGCAAGGGGAGAGCAGGAGGAGCCTTTGAAGAGCTGAAGGAGAGCAAGAGGAAGAGGAGTTGCTCTGTGTGATCTGGGAGGCTGGAGGAGTGATGCTTGGACGATGGAGAAGATGTTTGTGCTGCCCATGGGCCTTGGGAGGGGAACAGAGAGAGGAGAGAAGGGGTCCTGCTCTGCAGTGGATCTGCGTGAATCACAGAATTACAGATCATCACGGGTTGGAAGGGACCTCGAAACATCTAGTCCAACCCCTCTGCCAGAGCAGGATCACCTAGAGCAGGTCACACAGGAATGTGTGCAGGGCGGGTCTTGAATGTCTCCAGAGAAGGAGACTCCACAAGCTCTCTGGGCAGCCTGTTCCAGTGTTTTGTCACCCTCACAGTGAAAAAGTTTTTCCTTATGTTCATGTGGAAACTCCTATGCTCCAGCTTGCACCTGTGAAGTCACTGTGCATTGCAGATTTGGGGCCATGGCACTGCAAGGTCAGATGTGTGGCACTGTGTCTACAGAGACTGAAAGCCATGCACTGCCCCACAGAGCTGGAACAGTCTTTCCTGGAAGGACTGGGGTGGGTCAGCCACCCTGTTCTCACTCTGATGTGCAGCTGCACCGCTCCATGGCACCAGTCTTTGCTGCCTCTGCCCTTCGGCACTGTCTAATTTCCCCAGGTACCCATTCCCATTGTGCTGACACGCTCATCCCTGCTCCTGATTCCCAGCCACCAGCTCTCACTGCTGCCTTTCTGGAGCAGTTGAGCGAGGACTTCAGCAGCCAGGACTGCCTAACACCTGGGGTGAATGTCACCCTGCCCCGGGCTCTCCTCCCAGCAGGCACTTGGCTGTGGGTAGGCTGGTGAGTGCACTGCCACCAAGCAAACAGTCACCGAAAAAACCAGCCCTGGGGCAGAGATGCCTCTGGAACCATGTAGGCTCCAGGGGCATCTGGCTGGGTGAGAAGCATGGCAACTCTGGGTGTGGCTTTGCCTCTGCCTTGAGGCAGAACAGTCTCCATGGTGTGACAGCACTCAGGGAGCGCCATGTCCTGCAGGT
Organism: Ramphastos sulfuratus; assembly: GCA_013399055.1. Lineage (NCBI taxonomy): Eukaryota > Metazoa > Chordata > Aves > Piciformes > Ramphastidae > Ramphastos > Ramphastos sulfuratus. The sequence goes on along the minus strand of WBNM01016475.1, from coordinate 556,427 downwards.
GCTGGTGTGGAACTTTTGGGAGGTAGTGGGAGGCCTAGCCCTATCACCTGGCTCCATTGTAGGGCACTGGCACTCAGCTTGTTGTTCCGTTGAAGCCATTTTCTCCATGCCAGCAACTGAGTGGTGAGACAGGTCATCATGTGAAATGGAAGAGCTGTGCCACTGCTCTGCACCTGCCTGCCCTGGCACCTTGCCAGGATCATGGCTCTCCAGCATGGAGGCTCTGGCTGCTCAGGGGCTCCCCACGCTCCCCGCCAAGATCCAACTCTCTGGAAACCGTGGAAGTTCCACTGCTGGCTGTGCTGCCCCTGCGCTGGGCAGGGACGCCCCCTCCTTGCTCCCTTGGGCATCCTGTGAGCCAAGTCAGCAGCCAGTTACTGGTCTGGTAAGGGGAAATATGTGCAAGGTCCCTGCTCAGCATGAGGTCTTTCTCTGGGCTCAGTGTTCTGGGACCCCATATTTGGAGGTATCCATTTGCCTTTGCTGGGTTGTGGTCTCCACTGGGCCTAGAGCCCATTCCTCCACCTCTCCCCTGCACACAGGCCAGGCTGCAGCTCTCTGTGAGAATCACAGAATCGTAAATTGCCTGGTTGGAAAAATCCTCAAGTTCATTGACTCCAACCATAACCTAACATCTCTCTGTACACAACAGTTAGACCAAAATGTCAGCACTGGCTCTCCTCAAGGTGGCTCAGGTCACTGCTGGCGGGCCGGGGCGGGGGAGGGGGGGGGCGCTCCGTGCTGCCCAGCTCAACACTCAGTCCCGGCAGCTCCTCCTGTACCAGCTCAGCATTCCCCCTTGCTCGCATGAGCCTGATTTAGCTCCTCTAATCCCTTGCCCTGAATCTGTCGCTCCACCCCACTAATGATTTTCTCCTGCTCTTCTCCCAGGTCCCCTGAGTGCGTCAGTACCCAGCAAGGGAAGCATATGCATGGGGCTGGGCAGGCAGCTAGGCACAGGGTCTCCCAGGGGCACACCATCCCCACTGTGTCACACTGTTCCTGCTTTGTCCCCACCACACCCCTGGTACAGGTTGTCCCTTGAGCCCCAGCTCCATGAGCACAGATGCAGTGGATGTGCCCTTCTCACACCAGCACCAAGCTGGTCTAGGGACTTCGCTGGTCCACCCAGACATGGTCCAGACCCTTCACCACCCAGCCCTAGTCCCTGCCATGGCTCCATTGCCCCCTGGATCACTAAAGCCTATATCACCTTTCAGCCACATCTCCTGTTTTTTTTCCCCCACAAACCAAACTAAATCACCTCTTAAGAAGGCAAGCTAATCTTTCAGAACCCAGCCCTCCCTTGCCATGCCAGCACTGCCTGATCCTCCCTGTCAGAGCTGCCTCTTGTTTCAAGGTTGGATGTTTCTGTCTTGGACTTCTAGCACAGGGCTTGCTCCACTCGCCTCCACCTGCACTCAGCAATCATATCCTTGGAACCTTTCCTCTGCCCAGAGAACAGCCTGCACCCGTCTTTGATTTAGGGGCAGGGAAGCAGACAGGAGCTGCCTGTGCACAGCAACCCTTCATTCCTGCCCAACCCAGAATTACACTGGGGGAGTGTGAGCATGCTTTTGTGGCTGTTGGTGCATGGTAATGGCAATGCCACCCTAGTGGGGATGGTTGTGCTGTCAGTGTCCTTGGTGGCTCAGCACCTCTGACCATTTATCTTGGTGCCTAATTTTAGTTCCTTACTTTACAACACCATGCTCATGTTTAATGCCAACTGCCCCTTCCCTCTGGAGCCCCTGACAGCCCCCTTTGGGGACTGAACAGGACTTAAAGCCTCCTATTGCCACGTCCTCCCTCCTGTGGGACTCTCTGGGGCTCCCTCAGCTTCTCCTGGCTGCCTCCCGAGTCCTAGGACACAGCAGCATCTTGGAGGAGCTTGGGATGTAAGCTGGGGCTGCTGTGCCTCACTGTGGGGTGGGCACTATGCCCATCTGTGTGAGCACAGGCCCTGCCTCTGCAGAGCTATTTGGCGGGTGCCACCTGGGTGCTGGTGTCAGCTGGCATGTGGACGAGTCCCTAGGACTGGGCAGTGCAGGAGGGACAGGGCCGGACTTGGCCTCAGGATGCCCACCAAGCACAGCCACGTATCCTGGGGCTACACCCATTCCCTGTCACCAGGAGTGGCACTGGAGCTAGCCCATGGGCAGGTGCTGGGGATGCAGGCTCTCAGGTCTGCCCCCAACCATCTGGGCAGGGGGCAGGTCCCTGTCTTGGGGCACTGCATACATGGAGGTCTGCTCATCAGTAAGCAGAGTGGTGGGTGCAGCTGTCCAGTCATTCACCTCCACCCCTGCCCTCTCACCCGCTGCTGGGGGGTTATTTTTGATGAGGAATGTGCCGTCCACTCAGATTCTGGCAGGCTGCAGGGCTTGTGTTACGGGCAAGAGGCTGAGACCTGGGCCTGCGAGTGGGTAAATATAGCATTGCCACTCAGGGCTGCGTGATGGGGCAATGGCCTCTTCCTCCTCCTGGGGCTGCTTAGTGCTCCCTGTTTCCCTCCTGCCTCCCAACACCAGGTTGATGCAGGGCACAGGCCCTGGCATGGTGGCACTGGGAAGAGTCTAGCTGCTTCTGGCCTGCTACCTGCACTCTTGCCTGCTCCCCGCTTGCGTGCTCCCCCCCACTGCCTTCTGTATGCAGCCTCTTAGCCTGGGCAGCAGGAATGCCAGGAAGAGGGCTGGCAGGGTAGGGACAGAATGACTCCTGCCATCCTGCTCCATGCCCAGGGACCTACAGCCAAGGTCCATCACAGTCCTGCATCCCCTATTTTCTGTCTCCCACAGGCACTGTGTACTCATGTTGGCATCTTTCTAGTGGCAGCAAGGGTGGGGCAGTGCTGGGGAGGGCACCTGAGGTATCTCTAGTCCTTGAGAAAGGAGTCACAACAGAGCATTTCTCTTCCCCAGGACTAGAAAGGTGCTGTGGTGCTGCCCTGCCCCATGACAAGGGCCATCCTGCTGCATTAATTTTCCCTTGGAGACAGAGCTGGGGAGGGGCCCCACCTCATATCTCACAAACCATCCCCAGAAGCTCTGAAAGATGCAAACACACATGTGAAAGATTCATGCCCAGACCTTCTCCTACCTGAGAAGGCTGCATGCACCCACTGTCATCAATTATTGCAGCACCAAGACAAGAGGGCTGAGCACCAGGGATGGGTGGTTGATGCCTGGCTGGTGCTGTGGAGCAGGGGCAGGATCTGTGTAGAGTTGGTGCGAAGACACAGAAAGGCACTAAGCTCTTTGAGCAGCATAATGCTGTATTGACAACTGTTTTCTTTCTGCTTTGCTTAGAGTTGGTGTGTCCAGCAGGTGAAGCTGGAGCTGGTTGGCAACATGGCCATCTGCTCCAGCTCTGTCCCTTACCGTGCAATGGCTGTACTTGTTGCTGTCTCCAGCCCTGTGTCCCTGTCCAGCAGAAAAGCAGGGCAGTCAGGACTGGCTCTGGGACAGGGCAGAGCAGAGAGGCTCCCTGGGTGTAGGCTGCTATCATCTCCAACCAGACACCTGCAGGGACTTTAGCTTTGCCCTTGTGGGATTTACATGTGCTGCTGCCTTTGGAAAGCACTTTTGGACCATGCCACAGTCACAGCCCTCAGAAGTGACTCGGCTGCTCCCAGAGATGCAGTGTCTGCAGGACAGCCCAGAACCACTCCTGAGTCTTTTGCTGGGGCATGTCTATCAGTCACTGGCAAGGACAGTGTGCCCAGTCAGCCAGGAGCTGTGGCCAATGGGACAGCAGACAGGGAAGTCACCAGAGGATACCCCAGTGAGTATATTATGGCTGGGCGCATGTGATTCTTCTCTGTGGCCAGCCCTGAGGCTGTCCCTGTGAGTGCTGTGGTGGCATCACCCTTGCCCTGGCGCCACTGTATGCCAAGACCAAGCCTCAGTGCTCCTTTCTGACATCCCTGACTAGGCTTTTCTCTCCCTTGACTCTGAAAAAGAGTCACAGGCTCTGCAGGTCTGTAACAGGACCACAGGCATGTGCAGCCTGAGTGAGAGCACCTAGCAGGCGTATCCTGAGTGCAAGGACTGTGGAAGACATAAGCCCCACAGCCTGTACCTTTACTTAGCCCTGGCACAGGGGTTTCCATGTCTGTCTCCACCCAGGGCTGGTAGGCAGCCTGACTCTGACAGGAGAATCCCTTAGTGCTAGTTCTGGCATTCGTGGGACTTGCCTGATGTGCGGGGTCTCCACGGAAACCCTGCATCATCACTTGAATTGTGGGATTGTCAGAAATGTTGTATAAACAGCTCCTTTTGTACTGGGTAATTTGCGAGTTATTATGGAGCCATGAAAAGCCTCACATTGGGAGTCATGAGATGGGAGGGGTAGTGCAGAAAATCTGCTGGAACTGCCAAATATCCTGCAGAGCTTGATGCCTGTGTGCAGCTCTGCGTGGGGTGCCCGGCTCCTCAGGGCACAGGTGAGAATCATGTGGACAAGTGCTGCGTGGGGAGGCCTCCAGCGGCGTCCCTAGGGATGCTCTGCGGTGGGAGGGGGCAGCATGGATAGCAGGCAGGGTTGGCACCTTGGCAGCTTCTGTAGGAGCTGATAAGTGCTGTGGGGATCAACGGCTTGGTGATTTGGTGATACAGGTCGCTGAAAGCTGTGGAGGGCATGGCAGGCAGGAAAGGCTACACTGATTCTGTGGGGCTGAGACTGCCCTTCTGTCTTATTTGTGGTGTCACTCAGCGAACAGGGGCAGGCTAGCAGGGCTGGGGATGCTCAGCAGGGAAAGGCATGCTGGAGTAGTGCTAGCAGCCCAGGAGCACTAATAGGTCTTGATGGCCCTGATCAATCTCAATGAATACCCCCAGCTTCTGCCCACAATCCAGAAGCCCATCACAACCCAGTCCTGGGCACCCAGTCGTGTCCTTACCCCAGCACAAGGAGAGGTCTCATGTGTCAAGCTTGTATGGTCACCAGACACAAAAAAAGGGATGCTGGCTTAGGCCTGCTGTCTCCTGTATGTGCCCTGAGGCATCAGGGAGACAAGGAACAATATCTGCCTTAGGGTGCCTGGAGCTGGAGGCTGTGTGGTTTGCAAAGGGCACTCATGCTGTGGCTTGGGTAGTGACAGACCAGAGGGGTTGGGGTGAAGGACTATGCCCGCTATGGCCATACTAGCCCTTGTTCATTTACAGGTGGGCCAGCAGGGCTATGACCCACACCTGTGTCTTGGTAAGGGAACCTTTCTGTGTCAAAGCTCGGGGTGGGGGGGGGGACGACGGGGACAACGAGCAGAGTGCTGGTGAGCCTGGATCTCAGGCAGGCAATGCCGTGGTACACTGTGATTGTGCTGTTCTGTGTAGGAATGTGGCAGTGGAGCAGCCCTGTTCAGGAGCGCTTTGAAGGGACACTTTGGGGGAAGCACGTGGAGGGCAGTTTCATGCAGCACTGGTGCAGTATGGTGTGTTATTCTTGTCCCTGTGGGAGCTGTGGTGGTGTGATAAGCCCCACGGTGCTGAGCATGGGAGAGAAGAGCTGTCCCTGCTCTAGGCGGTGGGGCAGGATGGACTGATGGCGCGGTACAGTGATAACAGCCGCATTGCTGGGCACTAGGCTCGGATCCCTGGGTACCGTGGAGCCAAAGCCAGCGTGGGGGGAGGCCGTGTGGCCGCTCCAGCCGCACCTCTCCCTCCTTCCACCTCTCCGCGGCTGCCCTAACCCCCCCCCACACCTGTCCCCTGCCGCTGTTACAGTGTGCCAGGGCTGGCGGGGAGGCGGAGGCGGAGGCAGGCGGGGGAAGGATGGAGGGAGGAGCACTTCGGTGATGCTTCATGCTCACAGCTCCATCCCTCCCGAGAACCCAACCTGGCGAGCTCCTTCCTTTCCCTCCGCCGTCCCCGGCTGCCGGCAGCGGAGGATGCTCGGAGCATCTCTTGCACCCCGAGCCTGCTGACAGCAGGGACCCCGCCGGGAGCGGGCTGGCGTCCTGCTGGGTCTGAGCCGACGTGACCAGGCCCGCGGTGCTCTGCGGAAGCATGAAGAAGATCTGGGTGAAGAAGCGTTTCCAGGTAAGGGCTTGGGGCTGCCGCGCTGGCGAGTTGGCGAGAGGAGGGGGAAGCGCCAGGAGCGAGAGCGCATAGGGATGGAGACGGGGATGGTGATAATGGGGATGGATGGGGATGGGAAGGGTCCCTTCGGCCCTGCCGCTGCCGCCCGGGGCTCCCCAGGGCTTTGCCCATCATCAGCTCTAGCCCCGCTTGCGAAGCTGCCAGCCGCCTGCCAGCCCTGGCCAACCGGGCAGGAGGGACGGAGGGCAGGTGCTCAGCACCGCCCGTGCCGGTAGCAGGCTGGGACCCCCACCGGGGGCTTCTCGACGAGCCTTCCTCTCCCCTCTCTACCCTCCGGAGCCGGGGAGGTAAATGGAGGCTGCTTCATGGCTTCCCCATCCCCGCTGCTGGTGGTCACGGAGTTGGAGACGAGGCTTTGTCTGCGTCATCCCCTCCGCGTCAGGAGCATGCCTGGCACAGGCAAGGCTCCTCCGCGGGCCCGCCGCTCGCTCCGCCGCCCAGCAAGGAACAAGGACGTCACTTGGCGTCGGCGGGGGCTGGAGGATGGGAGAGCATCCTTCCAGGAAGCCTCCGAGCCCAGATTCCTTTGGGGCACACAAGTTCACCCTGCTGCTCCATAGCCTCCCCGTGTCCCAGCAGGAGTCAGGGAGAGGCTGTCAACCTAAGCTCTTTCCCCCCTAGGGATGTGGCATGTGCTGGGGAACACGGGTCCTCAGGGATGCTGGGAGCCAGGTGGGGTGTGTGTCTCTCTGGAGAAGGATGAGTTGTACTGCCCAGCTGCCCCACCTGCCCTTGGGGGCAGCAAGCTTGTACACACGTGGGTCAAATAGAGCATGGGAGGTAGCAGGCCACCCACAGTGGCTGTCTCTGCAACAGGCAAATGACCCACTGCCTTCCCACCTCACTCCATCCATGCTCTCTGTCTGCCTGTCTCACACAAGTGGCACCAGTGCCATGTGGTGCTGGACTCCACATGCCAGGCGGTGGCAGGCTGCAAGAGCTGTGTCCCATGGCCCAAGGAGCCACTTCTCCCCACTGACTCCTCCTGGACCCATGACTGTACTTACGGATGCCATGCCAGAACCAGAGTGAGACTCCAGCCTAGGCAGGGTGTATCTATGCCAGGCAGAGGGGATGAGACAGCAGGTCCCACCCACCTGTCTTGTGGGGCAGGACTGAAGCTGGGTGCTGATCCCAGACAGTCCTCCCTACTCCTGAGTTGGGTGAGCACAGAACAGCCTCCTGGGGATCCCTCACCTCTTTTCCCAGGGACCAAATGAAATTTGAGCCAGAGAGCATGTCCCCCACTCTCTGGTTGGCCCCTTCACCCAGAACTCAGCCCCACAGTGAGTCTTGAGCTGCTCTTGCCCCTTTCCCACCACCTGTCTCATAGGTGACCCTGCATCACCCAGTGCTCACTTTCCTGATCAGCTGTGGATAGGTGCTGTGTCTGAGGAGGACCTAGGCTTTGTAATGGCCCAGTCCTGTAGAGACCTGTTGCAAGGTGAAGGGGAGGGGGCTTAAGCCACCCCATAGCTTTGTTTGTTAGAGCCCAGCCCAGTGTGCTGGGTGCAGTCACCATATTTGATGGGGAGCTGATGGCGCCAGTCCCTGGGGAAGCCACAAGAGCACCCGATAATGGCACTCAATTGCATTTTCATTTTTTAATGGGGGAATTATCCGCCGATGGTGCAGTTAATCATTCATCTCTCTTTCCCTGGCCTGGAAGATGGGCTGCCAGCCAGAACCAGCATAGCCAGCGAGAAAGGGAGGTGAAGCCTTGCTCAGCCTGAATACAAATGTGTCTTGTGCAGCTGCTGCCCTCTGACTAGCACCACATGCAGGCAGGGGGTTGGTGGGACCCCCAAATGCTACCCATGATAAGGCACTGATGCTGCAGTAGGAGCAGCATTGGGGTGCACAAAATGAGCCTGCCGCTCTTCCAAGGGCAACTAGCTGCTGGCTTTGCTTGGCTGGCTGTCCCCAAGGACTGCCTGTCTCTCGGAGCTCTCTATCCATGCCTCTGTTTGGGAGCTGTGGGGCAGCAAGAGGGGCTGGCAGAGCAAAGGGTTTCCAGAAAGCTGCATGTATTACAGTATAAGCAAGGTTGGAAGAGACCTCAAAGATCATCAAGTCCAACCCATTACCACAGACCTCGAGACTAGACCATGGCACCAAGTGCCACGTCCAAACGTGCCTTGAACACCTCCAGGGACGGTGAGTCCACCACCTCCCCGGGAAGCCCATTCCAGTAGGGAATGACTCTCGCGGTGAAGAACTTTCTCCTCACCTCGAGCCTAAACTTCCCCTGGCACAGCTTGAGACTGTGTCCTCTTGTTCTGAGTCTAACCTTGAGTTCCATGCTGGGGAGACAGGGCATGGGGTGTCAGTGTCCTGCAGAGACCCCATCATCTAGAATGCCTGGGAAGGATGCTCAGTCCTGGCAGCTGAACTCTGCCTGCCTGCTCCCCACCGCTGTTTTGCCTGCCTTGGAGAGCACCCCTTCCCTCTGTTTTCCTGGGAGATGGCGTCAGTGCACCCCGGGCCTGGCACCCGGGTCACCCTCAGCCAGTCCCTCCCTTGGCAAGTAGGTGTTTGGCCCCGGGCTGCAATGTAGAAGACAGCCAAGCTGGCGGGGAACTCCTGGTGTCTGCCTGTGCGTGGGTCCTGGCTGCCCAGACAGCACAGGCGAGTGCAGCCCCCGCACTTCCAGCCCTGCACAGTCAAGCCCATCCCCTGCCACTTGTGCCAGGCAGCCTCTTTCACAACTGGCATGGCCTCCAGGGGGTGAGGGATATTGTCCCCACACTGGGCCTGTGTGTGTGGTAGTGTCTGGGCCAGCACCTGGAAGATGCTTTGCCAGCCCAGTACCCATGCTGGTGTGGGTGGTGGTTTTGAAGGGGCTGCGGAGAATTTGGACAAATGGCCAGGGCAAAGAGCATGTTGCAGGTGGTGCTGCTGCAGGCAGCAGTACTGGGGCAGCCAGGCTGACTGCAACTGTCACTATCAGGGCATAGGCTAGTGGCACTTGGTTGGGGTGCACAGCCTTACTCTCTGGCACTGGCAGCTGTGCAGTATTGGGGTGCACAGTATCACTCATCAGCAGAGGTAATGATGCAGGCCTGGGGGGCATGGTGCCATCACCAAGTGGAGTGTGTGTGTATGTGCGCACAGGTGTGAGTGTGTGTGCACGGCTGGGCATGCGCTATGCGTGTCCACCTACACCCGTTTGTGTCCGTGTGTATGGGGGTGTGTGCCTGTGAGTGCCCTGTGGGTGTGCAGCCAGGGGATGTGTGCGAGCAGTACCAGGTGTGCTCTGCCAGTGAGAGGGTGTGAGTGGCACCACATGTTCTGTCCCGGTGTGTGTGTGTGAGTGATAGTGGGTGTGAGCAGCGCCGCTGTGGTGGGGTGCAGGCATGCAGTGCCAGCAGCGTGCATGCATGCGTGACCAGGCATGTGGCACCGTGCCATGGGTAACATTCTCTTCTCTTTTCCTTTTCAGAAGACTGGCCACTCGCGGCGCTTTGGGCGCTTCACGCATGGTGCGTTGAGTTACCAGGACCTGGCTCCCTCTGCTGCCCTTGAGTGCACTGGTATGGGGCGAAGCCCCATCACTGTGCTGCAAAGGGACAGAGAGCAGAGGCTAGCTGCATCTTGCCAGCCCCCAAAATAGGGTCTCAGTCAGCCAGGGGCTCCTACTGTCCCCCAGGAGGTTGGATTACTCCTGGCCCTGCAGTTCTGGTTTATCAGGTGCTGGCTGTCATGGCCAGGCTGGGGAGACTGAAGTTATGGCAGTGCATGGGGCAGCCGGCAGTGTGCTGGGCTGAAGAGAGGTGGCTTGGGGTGATAGGGAGAGCAGCATGGCCCCACACCACACCACGGCAGTGCTGCGGAGGGGAACATTAGTGAGGCAGAGAGCACATCCCTTGCCTCAGGGGTCTGTTGCAGCAGCTTGCCAGGGCTTGGCAGTGATGAGGAATAAAGTCTGGCCCTCCCTGGCTAGATGTCATCAGCTTTCCTGGCATGGGATATTAGGGTGGTACCTATCTGGCTTGGCCACATCCTGCCCACGAGGAGGACATCTCACTGATGCCCTGCCCTGAACATCTCTGCTTTTTCAGACAGGGCCATGCTGTGAGGCATGGCTGTATCATGCAGCAGTTGCCACAAGTGGGGTAAGGGATGTGCATGCACACTTCAGAGGGAAGGTACTTGCACATGGACACACATGTCCATGTGCCCTAGCACTCCCAGGAGCACCCAGCTGGGTCCAGCTCCAAATGGCAGTTCCCTGCAGAGCATAAGGATGTGTGGGTGCTGCAGCAGTGAGATCAGCCTGTGGGACTCACCCTGCTTCAGTAGCTGTGGGTCACGAGGTGGCTATCTTGCTGGGCAGGATGTAGGCATGGCATGGGAAGGGGATGGTGCTGTTGCACTGCACGGGTGGGATCACGCGTGTGTGAGGAGGGTCTGTGTGTGGTGCTGTAACAACGAGCAGCGAACATGGATACTGACTGGAGATATGATGGGGATGTCTGGGGGTGCCAGACCTCTTTCCACACCATGTGGGTGTCTGGCCCTTGCCACAAAGCTGGGCAATGCATGGGGTGCTCCTTGTGGGGTCCTGGGACAGGCAAACATTCAGTCCTGGCCCCATGCCTGGATCCAAAGTTTGGCACAGGGTGCCAGGCTCTCTGAGCCAGCATGGTCCACCTAGGTACTGATCTAGCAGGTCCTTTTCCCATGGCAGTGCAGGGAGATGCTGGGGACAAAGTTCCTCCCTGCTGCCCCCCCACGCCTCTGCAGGCTGGGCCGATAACCAGGTGTTGATGTCTCTCTCTCTCTTGCTGCCCCTATGGAAGCGAAGTTTTCCGCTCCTGCAGGAAACAAAGCTACGGTAGGAGAGCCCCTACCCACCGCCAGCCCTGCTCTCCAGACTGAGACCTGTGCCCCAGCTTACCCCACTGCTGCCACTGTTCTCCTGCCCTGCTTCCCCATCACCATGCTGCTTCTGCCAGCCACATTCCCACTGCTGGTGCCATCTCCCTTCTTCCCATCAGCTAACGCTGCTCCTGCCCACTTTGTCTGCTCTCCCCTGCCTTTGCGCTGCTGGACCTTCCCACCCTTGGTCCTGCCTTTCCCTGTTGGCAGTTTGCTGGCATTTCACAGTGGTGCCCTCCACCCCAGCAGTGCCCAGGAACTGCTCTTCTGCTCCTGGAACCAGTGGGTCTGCAAGGTCCAGCAGTTTGGCCTGCTGTCCCTTTGTCCCCCTGTCTCCTCACTCCCTACTCTCCCCCACTCAGACTCGGAAACAGGCGAGGATGAACCCAGCGACCCTCAGGTGACACAGCACAGCAATCTCCAGGATGAGACAGCCTTCAGCACCCCCACGGGTGAGCAATCTGTGGCACTGAGCTACAGCCTCACTGCTGGGCATGGCCTCTCTGAAGGGCTCTGTTGGCCCAGCCTTGGGAGACTCCATGGAGGAGAAGCTGTGATCCACCTATGCAAAGAGGAGAGGGCTTGGGGCAGCAGGATGCTGCTCTGGACACCCTGGCACACCAAGTGGTGGCTCAGCCCTCTTTGAGCAGGGTGGTGGGCTCATCTCCATAGGCACCTAGTGTCTGCTCACTCCTCTCCTTCCAGGTGGGTCTGACACCCTTGTGGACACCTCCATGAACACAACACCAACCTCAGTGCTGGCCCTATCACAGGCAGAGGAGCGCTCCAGCTGGTCAGGCAGCCAGCAGACCGTCGTGGAGAAGGAGACAGATGCCAGCCTCTCTGCGCGGGGACCATACCTCCGCCCTGTTGCCTGGCAGCAGCCACAGGGAACCCCAAGGCAAGCAAATACGCTGGCCCCACGTGGCGCCGAGGTCCGGCACTTGGGTGTGGAGCCTCTGGTGCGGGCATCACGGGCTAATCTGGTGGGCACGAGCTGGGGGTCAGAGGATAGCCTTTCGGTGGCCAGCGACCCGTACGGCAGCGCCTTCAGCCTGTACCGAGGACGGGCGCTCTCGCTCCATGTGTAAGTAGATGGGAGAAGTATGTGGAGGGGACATCACTCTGGGGCCATCTCCTTCCAACCCCTGCAGCCATCTCCACCCCTCCTCCTGGGCTTCCTTTGCCATGCCCAGATGAGGAACAGGGGCTCTGAGCAACACGCAGCTTATTTCCAGTAAGGTAGGAGCAACCCAGCCCAGGAAGGTCAGGTCCTTGCATGAAGTGGGGGACATGGAATGGGGTCCCTTTCTGCTGTGGCCAGGTTGGGTGTGAGAGTAGTCCCTGTGCCACTACATGAGCTGCAGCATCCCACCTGCAAGCTGTGTCCCCCCATCCCACCCAGCTATGGGGGCTCTGTGCAGCTGAGGATGAGGAGACCTGGGGGTGTACAGCGGCCTGGGACACTCTCTGGAAAAACTCTACCACCCACAATCCCTACCACACAGAGGTGGCAGCAGAGGCCAAGGACATACTGCCTCCCCAAGACCTGCTGATGTGCTCAGAGTCCCTGTACCTCTCCACCACGTTCAGTCTTCATTCTTGCAGGCCTTGCTCCTTTGACCTCCATCCTGCCTCTTTTTTCATTTGAGGCTGCTTTTTCCACCAAAACCTCATCTCCACCATATGATTTCTGCACCACAATCACTGAGACCCGCCAGGGGCAGCGGGGTCGGGGACATGCCCACAGCGGCATGTGCTCAGGAAGGGCTTGTAGCCTTGGGGATCCCCTCTGCCTTGTGGAAGAGCTGGCCTGTATTGTGCTGCTTGGCATGCCAGAACACCCCAGCAAACTGCAGCACCCCTTGGCCCTCATCCTGTCTGCATAGTGGCTCTGGGAGAGTGACTTGCTGGGTAGCCCAGCATCACGCTACTGTTCCACATGGATACCCCTGGACAAGGGGACACTGCTGTGTCACAAGAGCCCAGGACTAGCCAGCTCCTGATGATCTCCAGGTGGACAGATTTACTTGCTGGGGCCTCTTGAGGACACCTGGTCCCAGGGCTTCCCTGCCTACCTACCTCCCTTGTTGTGCCCCATTAGGCACTGTCGTGTGGGCTGGGAGTAGGGATGCAGGTAGGTGGGGAGGGTGGACTCTGAACCTTGCTCCTCTGTCTCTCCCCTTGCAGCAGTATTCCCCAGGGGGGCTACCGGAGAGATGACTCCCACAGTGGTCCAGTCTCTCCGAAACCTGGTGCTGAAGCCCCGAGGTCCCCTACTGCCCTGCCATTGACCACCAAGCCACCCATCATCCGCTCACCATCTCCCCGTGCTGGTCCGTGCCTGCCACTGCCCACTGGTGCTGCATCTCAGCCTGCCACCCGTGGCCCTGGCGTCCCCTCCTACACACCCCTGACACCCCGCAAGAAGTCCTCAGTGCCAGCCGAATATCAGGACACTGTTACTGAGGAGTATGAGGAAAAGATTAAGAAGCCCAAGTCCTCAGGATACTCCCAGGGCAGCACACAAGAGTCCCGTCCCCAGACGCCCATGAGTGACACCTCCGGTCGCATCTCTGTCAGGGCGTCCCCCAAGCTGGTGCGTGCTGGTTCTAAGATCTTTGAGAGGTTGCAGTACTTTGAGGAGCGGCGGAGAAGCCTGGAGCAGTCAGACAGCCCCTTCCCCACACCCTCTGGCCTTCCCTTGCGCAAGACACGCTCCTTCGACCAGCCCGGCTCTGGCTTGCGCCACGCCAGCACACCGGGCGGCTCACGGGAGGATGTGCGGGACCGCTGGGATCCAGACAGCACAGCGGCGTGCCGGCGTTTGGCCTTCCGGCAAAAAGCCGCATCCTTTGATGAGCGGGGCAAGTTTGCTGGCCGCGTCTACGCCATCGAGCACAAGTTTGCGGAGGAGCTGACCCGCATCAAGCGGACAGTCTCCAAGCAGCAGCTGCGGCGCTCCCAGGAGCTGTGCAAAACTGGACTTTCCCCGGCACCCTCGCCCCCAGTGGCCACCGAGCCTACCACCCAACATGCCCCTCGCACCCCCTCCTCGCATGGTCCTGGTGGGCGCAAGGTGCTGCCTCCGAAGACCCTCCCACCAGCGGAGACCACACATGTCATCCAGCACCTGGCACTTTCCAGCGTGGCACTTGTGGGACCCGATGGGGAGCTAGAGCCGCGGGGGCAGCGTGGGAGGAAGGCACCAGGACGGGTCAGTACAGCAGCCAATCAGCCCACCGAGGCAGAAGATGCAGGTGCCAGGAAGGGTCTGCAGCAAGAAGGCACCAGGGAAGTGAAGAAGAAGGAGCAATGGCTGTTAACACAAGCCACTCCACAGGGCCGGGCAGCCCTTTTGCAGGCGGGTCCCGCCGAAGGCAGCCTATGCCCGGATGAGGGCTCCACTGGCGAAGCCCGTGCCCCTGGAACAGTGAGTGAAGCCCTGGCCGCCCGGCTGGCTGTGCCCCATGGGTTGTACCGGCGGCCAGAGGCACCCGTTGAGGTACGGTTCCTGCCCTGGGCAAAGCCAGGGATGGAGCAGGAGGCTCGCTTGGAGAGAAGCTGGGCAGGGCAGCATGCCGTTGGCAGAGAGGTGGAGAGAAGGCAGATGAAAGTGTCAGAGAAGAAAGAAAGTGTCCGGACAGTCCAAGAAGGCAGAAGCACACGGAGCAAGGGGAAGGGGCGTCGAGCCAGACCTACCTCTCCGGAGATAGGTAGGGGGATGGCTTTCTGCTCTTCTGTCGGCACAGAGCTGGCTGGGCCAAACTCCGAGGGGGATGGGAGATCCCAGCGTGCTCTGGGACATGTGGGAAGCCCGGGCTGTGCCAGAGAACACAGGGGTAGAGGAACAGGGCTCTGGAGGCTGAGCATGCTGGCTCCAAATGGTGCCATAGGACAGACAAGCCTGGGTACCAGTTTGCTGAGTCTTGAGGTCATGATGCTCACTGACATTTCCATCTCTCCTGCCTGGCATGGGAAGGATGGGGGGTGCTGACCACTGGCACCCAGCCCTGGGCAGGTCCAGTTCCCCAGGACACAGGGCACATATTGCAGCTTGTCCTGGCTGGTCAGTGCTCAGTGCTCCAGGCAAGGTATGCAGCCAAAGTGTCTCCAGGAGATGCTGCAAGTAGCTTAGCCAGAGGAGAGGTGTCCTGTCCATCCAAGCATGCAGATTGCACCTAGGATTGGAGCTCCTTTCGGGCTCTGCTGTGGCCAGAGAATTGCCAAGCCCACGTACTTGAAGCTCCTGGCGAAGCCCCAGGACCTTTGCCCATGTGCTGGGGCCATGTGAAGAGAGGGAACTGGAAGGCCGATGATGGTGTGGTGAGGAAGAGTGGCCGGCAACCCGTGAGGGGTTTGGGGTAGTTTGGAGAGGAAGCTGCTGTACAACTCTCCTCCTTCTACACTCTGCTGTTGCCTCATGCTTTATGCTGTACAAGGATGTACAGCAGGCTGTACACTCCCTGCCTTGTCCCATCTCCTGCCTTGTCCCATCCCCTGCCTTGTCCCATCTCCTGTCTTGTACTGCTGCGGGCACTGTGCTATGGGGGCATCTGATATGGTTCTTTTCCTCCACTGCATAGCCCCAGGGACCTGCTAATGCCCAGGAACTGATAATGCCTTGGCAAGGGTGTGGTGCATGGGGTAGGCAGAGGGTTGCAAGGCACAGCATGGCACCCGACCCACTTTCTCCACCCCACTGACAGCCATGGGGTCTGTCTCCCCCTATCCAGAATCCTCCGACGATTCTTATGTCTCAGCGGGTGAAGACCCCCTGGAAGCCCCTGTATTTGAGATCCCCATCCAGGACATGGCAGTAGCTGTGGGGGCAGAGGTGCTGCTCAAGTGCATTGTCACGGCCAACCCCCAGCCAGAAGGTGAGAGACTGCAGCGTCGGGGTGGCGGGAACTTGGGGCCCTCTGCATGTCGACGTTCCGTCTGCTGGGCCATCTCTTGTGGCCACCGGACCTGTGTGGAGTGGGACACGCAACCCCAGGCTGGGTGTCGCAGGCAGGTGATGTGCCCACTTCAGGAGCACTCCTTTCATCCTATCTCCCCTCAGGCAGGAATGAAGAGCTGGGGGAAGACACGGAGGGCAGGGGTGTAGACAGCGTGGCTGGACTGGGCTGAAGAAATACCTCTGAGCTCTGAGCGGGCAGGGACGGGTGATTCTCTGGGTTACCGCTGGCACAGCTCGGAGGGTTTCCAGAGGACAGAGCCCTCAGGGCTGATGGTGTCCGGGCATGTTGTAGACAGAACGTGGGCTGGGACAGCTGGACAGCCGGAGCCGGTACCAGCCAGTGGAGTCGGGCAGAGAAGTGCCTTTAATTCCCTCCTCCAGCCTCCACTGGAGGGCAGGAGGGTGCCAGGAATCAGCCGAGGGCCGTGGGTACCTGGGGCTGCTCCTCATGGCTAGGAAGTCCCCAGGTCAGGCAAGGGAACGCCTGGCCACATCGGGACCCCTCACCGAGCTCCAGAGGAGCTCACGCTCTCCCTCCCAGCAGTGACCCTAGCCTCTACCTGCAGTGTCCTGGAGGAAGGACGGGGTTCCGCTGCGGAGCAGCACGGCGCGGCCCATAAAGGCGGAGGGCGAGCGCCATACTTTGCTGGTCAGGAGCGCCCGGGTAGCCGACGCTGGCCTCTACACTGTCACCGCTGCCAACGAGGTGGGGGCGACCTGCTGCAGCGCCATCCTCAGCGTGCGGCCCGGTGAGCCCCGCGGCGGGACGGGAGAGGGAGGCGGCCGGGAGAGAGGCAGGCAGGGAGGGAGGGAGAGGGAGGGAGGCAGCACCGGCAGGAGGGCAGGCTGGCTGCCAGCTCGGCCGCTGCTGTCACTGGGAAGAAACTGGCTTCCTTACCCTACAAGGCTCTGTCTAAACCAAAGCAGCTGTTGTGCTCCCGGCAAGCACGAAGGGATCCTGCCTGGGAGGGGAGGAACAGAGTGGGGTCAGGCTATGAGCATCCCTCGGCAACCAGCAAGCAGTCCCAGTGTCTGGCCTCCCTCACAACCTGCCTTGCAACCCTCTAGCCATGGGGACACCTCAGCCTGCCCTCTGACCCGCAAACCATGGGATACCCCTGCCCCAACTTCCAAAATATGGGGATACCCCTCCTTGCCCTCTCACCTGCAAACTGCGAGGATACCTCTGTCCTCCAACTTGCTGGTCGTGGGGCTACTACAAGCTATTAGCCATGGGCATTCCCAACCTGCATACCAAGCTGCTAGCCAGAGGATACCCAGCCTGCCCTCCACCCCACTGCCAGCTGCATCCCACGACAGTCCCAAGGCTCTCCCCATAACGAATGTCCCTGGGAAGCGTGCAGAGGCTCAGAACTGCACTGGGGGCTGGAAGCACCCAAAAAAGCTCACCTGCTACGTGATGCAGCAGGGCTGTACACTCCGAGGCAGGGCCAGCTGCGGGGCGGGGGCACAGCAGCAGGGGCAGAGAAGGGGCCCGGCAGCCCCCGGCCCGGTGGCAGGCCCTCCCCCGCGCTGCTGGCCCAGCCCCGGGGGCCGGCCGGCTCTGGGGCGGGGAGGGCACAGCGGGCTGGAGGCGCGCCCGGCCAGCACCGGCCCCAGCAGCGGCAGCGGCGGCGCGGCGTTCCGGCCCGGGCTCGGGACGGCCCAGCCCGGTGTGGCACGGCTCGGTTCGGGGCGGGGGCTGCCGGGGCTGCTACCCCCGGTGAGTGCAGGGGGCGGCGGGGAGGATGTGGGATAGCAGGCTGAGAGAAGCCGGGAATGGTTCCCTTCCTCTCAGCTCTACGCCCTGGGGCTGCCCGCGGGCATCGCGGGGACGCGGGAGGGGCACAAGCCTCGCCCTGCACCGAGCAGCCCGTCTGCCTCCTCTCGGTAAGGGCGGGGACGGGGAGTGAGAGCGCTCCGGCAGCCGGGTTGGAGGGGGGCCAGCACCCCTAGCACGGGGGCTGCTCTCTGCCAGCACCCCGCCTCGCATTGCACCCCCCGGACCCCGCACTCATCTCACACCCATCGCGGCCCTGGGTGGGCTCGCCAGACAGGCAGGTCTGTCTCCGCCCGGGGAGCAGGCGGGCGAGCGGGCGAGCTGCTGGGGGAGCGCAGCTGACAATGTCACCTTCAGCCCTCGCCGGCCTGGGGCAGGGACAGCCATCCCGGGAATCCGGGCGGCTTAAGGATGGGAGAGCAGGCTGCTGCGTAAGAGCCACTTGAGCCTTGCTGTCGCCTTGCGGGATATCGCGTCCCCTTATCTCGTCCCGTGGAGTGCTTCTCACCCCTCCCCCTGCGCAGTGCCGCACCCCTTCACTGCTGGCTGCTGCCGAACTGGGATGGGTGTCCTCGGGCACCGTTGGGGTGCAGGGTAGTGGGGTGAGGTTTCTGACTCGCCTGCCGAGTTCTGGCTTACTGCCATTTCCTTACTGGGCCTCTTCTGTGTTAGCCCCCACAGCGGAGCGGTATGGAAACTTGCCCCCCCCCCTCGGCCAGGCCAGCCCCATCACCTCAGATGAGGAATACCTGAGCCCCCTCGAAGAGTTCCCTGAGTCTGGCACCCCCCAGCACCGACCACCCATGAAGCTGCAGCCTAGAGCTGAGCATGGGGCTGCTCATGGCTCCCCGGAGAGTACCTTCAAGGCTGCACCCACCTTTGAGGTGAGCTGACACCCCACCCTCCTTCCCACTTCGCACCCCTCGGCATCTGGCAGAGGGTGTGCAGTGTGCCATGACCACAGACTTGTGGCACCTGGTGCCAGGAGATGCTGAGTCAGGATTTCCTGCACCTTATGTGGGGGGCTCCTTGCACCTGGGCAGCCTCCACCCCATCAGCTGCCCTAGTACTCCAGGGCTGCAGTTGCGATGGAGGACACATAGCCCGGGGTGCAGCGGTGAGGATACATGGCTCTGGTTGCTGGTGGGTGCTCACTGCTCTCTGACCCCTGCTTTCCCAGGTGTCCCTCTTGGACCAGTCTGTGCTGGAGGGGCAGGATGTCAGCATGACCGTCTGTGTTCGTGGGGAGCCCAAGCCCATCATTTACTGGTGAGTCTTGGTGCTTACTGAGTCACAGCTGGGCAGAGAAGGGACAGACATGCACAGTGACCTTCTCATTTGAGGATAGTCAGCTTGGAGCTTTTGTCTTGAACAGTGTTTAAAGAGGAGAGGGGTCTTTTGGGGACAGCCAGACTGAGTGTGAAGGGCCAGGCATGACCATGCCACTCTGCCCATGTCCTGAGCAGGCTGAGGAACCGGCAGCCAGTGAAGTACGGCCGCCGGCATCATGCAGAGGAGGCAGAGGGAACACAGGGGTGCTTCACGCTGCACATCCTTGCGGCAGAGCGCACCGACACCGGCTTCTACGCCTGCAAAGCTGTCAACGAGTATGGCACCAAGCAGTGTGAGGCCAAGCTGGAGGTCAGAGGTAAAGCTGCCCAAGTGCATCTGCTCCCATAACCCTGAGGGGCCAGCTGGCTCCAGTGTCTTGCATGAGCTGTGTGGGGAAGGGACCACTGCAGAACCCACCCCTTGGTGGTGTTGTGGGAGAAGGGGACAAACCGTCCTGCCTTTCCCAGTCACAGCACCGGTGAGGCCAAGCTGGGATCAGGAAAGCAGACCTGCATGCCTGGGGCTGCCTGCAGAGACTGGCCCTGCAACAGAAGGCAGGCTGCCTTGCTGCCCCATCCAGATGTGCAGACCCACAGCCTTGGGTCCCATCACCCAACTGTGCCAGGGCCCACCCTAGCCTGACCCAGAGCGCACTGCTCTCCACAGCCCAGATTTGCCCCTCATGCCCTAATGGCCCCGCTGCTGGGGCCAGGTGCTAACCCCTGACTGTGCAGGAAGGGCTTTGGCCCTTGGTGACCCTGCACAGGGGACATGTGTGTCCCCCCTACCATGCCAACAGTTCTCTTTGTCCCTTCCTGCCTCAGGTAGTCTGCAAGCTGTGTGCCAGGCACAGGACAGCTTGCAGAGGTCTCCCCTGCCTGTTTCCAGCAATAGCCTGTATGCATGGGACTGGTCCGGCCAGCCCTCTTCCCTTGCCATCCCTCCCCAGCCCTGCTGTGGTCACCCTAGGACCCCACTATATGTGCAAATTGTGGGGGTGGGGCTCGGGACTGGTAGTCAGGCTTTGTCTGGCATCCCTTGAGGTTAGGGAAGGAGCCTGTGGGGATGAGTGATGCTTACTCCCTCCTCTTGCCTTTTGCTATGTGTGCCCTGCTCTCCCCAGCCCTCCCTGCTGAAGGCTGCCTGAGCCCCCCAGGCTGCACTCATCCCACCTGGCCTTGGCTGCACTGCTTGTACCCTGCTGGCACCCTGCTCCCAGCCTCTGCCAAAGTGGTGGGAATGGGATCCAGACACATGCCCCATGGCTAGCAGGAGCTGGGCTGTGGGGGTGACACTTCAAGCCCTAGCCCCTCTCAGTGGGCAGCTCTGTGCCTTGGCACACACTCGCACCTCTTGTGCCACGCTGGCATGTATGTGTGCTGGTCCCATCACTGCTGCACTAACCCTTCTGCTTGCTGACTGCGGTTTTTGTCTGTACGCAGGGGGAGTACGATAAGGGGGTGCATCTCTCAGAGCCGCGACCCTGGGGCTCTTAGTTGGACACCTCTTAGGCAGTGGACCTCACCTTGTGTTATTACCTTCTGCTCCATCCACCGCCTCGTCCTGGATGCATCACAGGGACCTGTGGGCCCTCGACTGCGGGCAGGGGCTCACCGGATGGCCGGGGCAGGCGTAATTGAGGCGGGGCAGGGGGAATGGTGGAGGAGCACCAGGCACCCCTTCGGCCAGGCCAGGGTGGCCTTATAATGCTGTCCTGCGCCGTGCTCCATTTGTTTGTCCCTGTCTGCGTTATCTGACGCTCTCCATGCTTCCCAGGAAAGGGAGCAGGGAGCTGAGCCCATGGTTGCCACTGTGATGGCTGGGGCTATAGGGAAGGGGTTGTGATGTGGTGGCAGTTCTGTAGTGGTCACCTTGGACCGTGGGAGACAGGAGACTCCCGGGACCCCCGTGGGGGAACACTGTGTCCCAGCTGCTGTGGGGAGAGAGAGCATCAGCCCCTTTGGCTTTGCAGCACCCACCCAGGCACAGCCTGGCCACTGCAAGACCCGCTTCCTAGCCCCAGGGTTCAGGATTTGCCCAGAGCACCCTCCCTGTGCTTTGGGTCTCTTCTTAGCAGGGAGGGGGCTTGGGGGGTGTGGTGGGGGGGGCTGCGAGGCCGTGACTCCTTTTTTTTTTTTTTTGTAGCTCTAATAAAATCTGTTTGTAAAGCGCTGTGTGGTGTGTTCCTGGCACGGACACCTCCCCTCACCCCTGGCCCGCTCCTGCCTCAGCTCTGCTTTCCACATCTCGCCCCCTTCACTTCCTGCCCTTCACTGCTGCACTCCTTGTCCGCCGCACCAGGCCCCCTCCCCGCATGTCTCCCTCTGTCCCCGCACGTTCCTCCCCTTCAACACCGCCACCTCTCATGATTGCTTTTCAGTTGCTGAGACGCGTCTCTCTTTCTTTCTCTCTCTCCCCACTTCCCGGGCAGCTCGCCCCGAGTGCCAGTCCCTGGCCATCGTGGTTCCCCTGAAGGACGTGGTGGTCGGGGCGGGGGAGCTGGCACTCTTTGAGTGCCTGGTGGCTGGCCCGCCAGACATGGATGTAGACTGGCTTTCCCGGGGCCGGCTGCTCCAGCCCGCCCTGCTCAAATGCAAGATGCATTTTGACGGGCGCAAGTGCAAGCTGCTGCTCACTTCCGTGCATGAGGACGACAGTGGGATCTACACCTGCAAACTCAGCACTGCCAAAGGTAAGCGGCAGTCATGGAGCTCTCTGGGGGTGTCTTACTTGGGGCTTGGCTCTAGAGGGGTGCTGGGAGTGCTCAGACCTTGCAGCCTGTGGGTTCAGCGGTCTGGTCCTCCAGAGGGATGTAGCTGTGAGTGCTGGAGTTGGGAGCTGGGGAGTGGTTGCTGGCCCGGGAGCTGGGTAGCTTTCCCTGGCTGGGAAACCTAAGTCTGTATCAGTCCTCAGGCTCCAGCACAATGAACCTTGCAGTCCTGTCCCAGCCCACTTCTGTGCAGCTCCCAGAAATGCATTGCACTGTGGCTGCACCAGCTAGATGCTGCTCTGGAGCCCAGCTGTCCCTGTTCCTCGGCTCCAGACATTCTGGACAACCAGCTCCAGTACCAACCTGTCTCTGCTGGCCTGAAAAGTAGCATGGGCTTCAGGGCTGCCCACCCTCTCCCACTAAGCCATCACTGGTGGCAGCTGACGAAGAACAGCAAGACCTGGCCTCTGTCCCATGGCTCCAACACACCCCTGTGCCTATTCATGCTGCCTGGGGCCTCTGTGTCCCATAGTGGGGCAGGGACAAAGGTCCCTTTCCATTCCTATCTGCCTGGGCAGCCCCTTTGCAGTAAACCAGGCTGGGGTGGGTGCAGGAAGCAGCAGTGTTCCTAGCATCCTATGGCTGGTGCCCATGCATGCTTTCATGGAGGAGGCTGTCTGCCTGTGGTGATTTGAGGGGAGCAGAAGTGTTGGGTGCAGTGAGGTGAGGTTGTGCCTGAACATGGTGTCAATCCCTACCCAAGGCGGGCAATAACACCATCATCGCAAAGTGATCCCTACTGCAAACTGCCTTATCTGGAGTATCCAGCCTTTGCCCATCCCCATGTTGCCTGCTTCAGCATCACCACCCTGTCCCATGGGGCTAGGCCAGCTGTGACCCTCTGCTCTCTAGGGGAGGATAACGTATCCTCCCACTCCACTTTGCTGCTGGCATCTGTACGCTGTGAAGAGAGGAAAGGGTTATCTCTTTACCAGCAAATGCCCAGCTCTGGGCATGGGGACCTTGTACACATTTGTACACACTTCCAGTGTGTACATGGCCAGGCTCAGCCCCACTGGGTGTGGGATATAATCACTTACAGCCATGTTGGTAGCAGGAGCTTGCAGCTGAGGAAGTCACAGGCTGCCTCCTGCCCTGCACACACGTGTCCCATGCAGGGCTCACCTTTGCCCACTCTCCTTACAGATGAGCTGACTTGCAGTGCCCGGCTGACAGTGCAGCCCTCTGTGCAGCCGCTCTTCACCCGCAAGCTGGAGGACGTGGATGTAGTGGAAGGGCGGACGGCACGTTTTGACTGCATGATCAGTGGGACTCCTGCCCCAGCAGTCACTTGGACCCATTTTGGTAACTTCGGAGCCCAGAGAGTGTGTCCAGGGCTCTGAAGAGAGGTGTCTCCTCATCCCCTTGGGGGCTGCACCCAAATGCTTGTGTTCAGCCAGGGCTGGGATGGGTGCTGGTGCTGATGCTGGTATGTGTCTCTGTGCAGGCCACCCAGTACAGGATGGGGAGAACGTGCGGATTCAGCGTGATGGTGGGCTGCACTCGCTGGTCATTGTACACGTGGGCAGTGAAGATGAGGGACAGTATATGGTGACTGCTAGGAATGCCCACGGCCAAGTGGAATGTTCTGCTGAGCTCTACGTAGAAGAGCCACGACCGTCTGCCACTTCTCAGATGTAAGAGTTGGAGGTCTCCAGGATCTGCATTCCCCATCTGCTTACTCCCCTGCTGGGATCTAGGAGACAATGGGCTTGTACAAAGCCTGGGGTCAGGGCTTGGCTGGGAATACTCTGTTCCTGCTACAAGCATGTGTGGGCTCTTGCAGCTCCAAGCTGGAGAAGATGCCATCCATCCCAGAGGAGCCAGAGCAGGCGGAGACTGAGACAGAGTGCTTCACCATGCCTGATTTCCTGAAGCCACTGCACAACCTGGATGTGGTGGAGTCAAAGGAGGCTGTGCTGGAGTGCCAGGTGGCTGGGCTGCCCTATCCCTCCATCACTTGGTTCCACAATGGCTCCCGCATCGACAGCACTGATGACCGCAAGATGATGCAGTGTAGGGCTCTACATCACCCTTCTTGCCCCCTTGGGGTCTTTTTGCCCAGGGTAGAGGAAGGGAGGGGACACCCTAGGAGAAGGCATCAACCCCTAGATCTTCATGCCCCATGGGGCAGAGAGGAGAGTTCTGTGCTGCTTGGCTGGTAGGGTCTTACCTGTGTCCCCCTGTTCCTCTTATAGATAAGGATGTCCATCGCCTGGTGTTCACAGCCGTCAGTCATGCTCACGCTGGCGTCTATAAAAGTGTCATTGCCAACAAAGTGGGGAAGGCCACGTGCTATGCACACCTCTATGTCACTGGTAAGCAGCAGTGGGCACAATCTGGGATGTGTGGCCACATGCTGCCGCCCTGCCAGGCTGTGCTCTGAAGCTAGTCAGTGGCTCTATGGTGAGGTCCTAGAGTGATAAGATTACAGTGCAGCTCAAATTGGAGGAGATCTCAGGGAGTCTCTAATTCAACCTAATAGTGGAGTTATTTGTGCAGTCCTCACCTTGTGGAGACAGGACCTTTTCCTGAACCACCAGGTCCCACATGGGACTTGCTGTGAGTACCGGCCCCATAGGGCTTGCCAGACTGAACCCTTGTAGGAGAGCCAATGAGGGTCACTGGACCCATTCATTCCCTCTATCTGGCATCTCCTGGAGCAGACACTCTGAGGAGCTCCAGAGTAGCCATGCTTACACCCCTGCCTGCTTTCCCATGCAGATGTGGTGCCAACACCCCCAGACGGGCCACCTACTGTGGCCTCGGTGACAGGCAGAACCATCACGCTGACCTGGAACAAGCCCAAGTGGCTGGACACTGCCATAGGTGAGGGGACTGGAGCAATATCATGGAGCATGGGACAGTCTGATGCCAGGAGCTTACATTGATCCTCTCCTCCTGCAGACCCCAACTCACTGACCTACATAGTGCAAATGCAAGTGCTGGGGACAACACAGTGGCTGGTGCTGGTGGCTGGTGTGCGGGACACCACCTACACAGTGCATGGGCTGACCAAGGGTGCCCAGTACCTCTTCCGTGTCATCACTGCCACCCCTAAGACCAACAGCAAGCCCTCCCCATTTGTGGGGCCTGTGCAGCTCCTGGACCGGGGTGAGAGGGGCAGTGGGGAGGGGATGAACAGCTGGGGTGAAGAGGTCTCTGGGGATGAACAGCTGGGGTGGTGAGCTGTTCAGGGCTGGGCAACATGGGGTCTGAAGCTGATAATGATAATGCTTGTGTCAGGTCCCTACCTGGAAGAGGCCCCAGTCATTCTGGACAAGCCAGATGTGGTGTACATGGTGGAGGGTCAGCCAGCCTCCATCACCATCACTATCAACCACGTGGAGGCCATTGTCACCTGGAAGAGGTAGAACATAGTGCTGTGCCCGCTGTCTGCTTCATGCTCAGCATCACAACACAGGGTGCATAAAAAGAGGGGCTTCTGCACCACCTCCCCATACAGGCCACGGTGGGTGGATGGTGCTTCCCTGGGGCTGGTCTTGGGCTTGGCCAAGCATGCAAGGGTGATGTCTAGCGCTGTGCAGAGCTGGATGGAGGAGGGTTTTGGTTGGTTTGTTGGTGTTTTTCTTTTGTTTGCAGGTGGTGGGGCTGTCCATGGGGTGCTAAGGGTTGACAGCTGTTTTGAAGGCAGAGCTAGCAGTGGTGTGGGACCATTTTGTGGGAGGTGCCACGTGGGGACTGGGGCTGTCTGTGGGTCAGGAGGTGGCTGTGAGCCTGTGGGATAGAAACTATCAATGCAGCAATGGGTCTGGGTCTGCCTGTGGGGCTATGATGTGGCAGCTGGTGTGCCCACAGGGGCGGGCAGGTGCTGGGAGAGCAGGTGGGCGCGTACGAGGTGACGATGCCAGATGACGACCAGCACTGCCTGCAGCTGCTGTGTGTGGGCCAGGAGGCTGTGGGGCTGCTGGCCTGCGAGGTGAGCAACCACCATGGCACTGCCTGCTGCACCCTCCACCTCTGCCTTGCAGGTAGGTGCCCTCAAGGGGGTGGCATTGCCCTGTGGTGCTCCAAGCCAATGTGCTGGGGGGAAGATGGCATTGCCCTGCAGGGTGGCACTGCTCCACGGTGTCTCATGCCCATATGCTATGGGTGCACTGCCCCATAGCATGGCACAGCACCTCAAACCCATATCTGGTCTAGGCAGATATGTCCCATGTGCCCCACTACCATGTGCATGGGGTCACAGTGCCCTATGTTGTCCCTCAGCCATGCACTATGAGTGTCTCATGCCTGTATATAATGAGGTAGCACAGCCCCCCCAGTGTCCTATATCTAAGAGCCATTGGGGACACCTCCACAATAACCCATAGAAATTGTCATGGGTGGCACTACCCTACAGTACCCCACATCCATATGTAACAGGAAGATGCAACTCCACAGTCCCTATGCCCATGTGTCATGAGTATCACTGCCCCATGATGCCCCTCGCAGTGAATGACCACCCCATGGTGCTGCAGCACATGTTATTAGTGGCCTGCCCTGTAGTGTCCCCCTTGGGGTGGCACTGCCCCATGGCGCTGCATGTTCCTATACCATGGTCTGGCACTTCCTTGCAGTGCCCCACAGCTGTTCACCTGGTGTCAGTAGTTGTGGGGCGGCACTTCTCCATGGTCCCTCATGCCCTGTCTCTTGGCAGAGGCACCATGCTTTGAGTCCATCATGGAAGACATAGATGCCCAAGAAGGGGAGACATCACGCTTCGTAGTGGTGGTGGAGGGGAAACCGCTGCCAGGCATTATGTGGTACAAGGTGGGCTGGGACTCCTCCACCTCTTTCCTGACCCACAGTCCCCCCAGACCCACACTCTCCACTGCCTCACTTGGGTTGCACACTGAGGCTTGGGGTTGTATTCACCTTTGGTGATGCATGTCCCATTGATGTGGAATGGGTGGTGGGTGCTGGTTGGTAATGGGACAAGGCACCCCTGACACCTCTGCCACTCCCAGGATGGGGAGCTGCTGGAGGAGAGCAGCCACCTGAGCTTCGTGTATGAGGACAATGAGTGCTCGCTGGTAGTGCTGGGTGCTGTTGAGTCTGACAGTGGTGTGTACACCTGTATGGCCAAAAACCTGGCTGGAGAGGTCTCCTGCAAGGCAGAATTGGTGGTGCGGGCAGGTATGGACAGCTGGTCCTCTTGTCCCCTGGGAGCAGAGCCTGGGTTCCCAGCTTGTCCCCCACTGGTGCCTTTCCTTCCCCCAGCCCAGCCCACTGCTGATGCTGCCATGGAGGAAGAGGCACTGCACAAGGCACGACGCCTGACTGACTACTACGATGTGCATGAAGAGATTGGGAGGTACAGAGGCTTTCAGCATGGTCAGAGAAGCACCTTGGGTACCACAGGGACAAGGGGTGCTAGAGCCAGGTTGCACTCTGCATCTCTGACCCATGGGTCTCAGCTCCATGATACAACAGATTCTGATGTGCTGGGGCTGCTCTTAGACATTGTGGGATGCTCCAGTGTCAGCTCAGGGTGGAAAGCCAGGACAGCTGGAACAAAGCCAGACCTGGCGTCTCTCCATGGATGGTCTTGGGGGGCTGCTGAGGCTCTGGTCAGCTCCCTGAAGAGCAGGTGCCTACCTCAGCTGCTTGGGAGGTGTCCTGCTTGCCTGCCTTCTTATCTCTCCTTGACCCATTGCTGCATTGCAGGGGAGCTTTCTCCTACCTGCGAAGGGTGACAGAGAAGAGCAGCCAGCTGGACTTTGCTGCCAAGTTCATCCCTGGGAGGACCAAAGCCAAGCAGTCAGCATGGAGGGAATTGCACATCCTCTCACAGCTAGACCACGAGCGCATTGTCTTCTTCCACGATGCCTTTGAGAAGAGGAATGCCATCATCATGGTCATGGAGCTGTATCCTCTGGGTGCTGCTCTAGGAACATGTGGTGCAGGGGATGAAAGGAGGCTTTTGGGGACAATGGGTGGTCAGAGCAGTTGTGGAGTAGCTGCACACCCAGGAGGGTGCAGGACATGGCAAGGTGTGGAGTTTCTGTGCTCCTTAACTGGGAGCCAGCTGTGCCAATGAAGAACTGCTGGACAGGATGGCAAGGAAGCCTTCGGTGTGTGAGTCTGAGGTGGGTGAACCCTAGCAGGGGCAAAGTGATGAGGAAGCTAGGGAGCCTGGAGACATAGGGATCTGTCCCAGCCCAGGGATGTGCAACACCCATTGTATCAGGCTGCAAAGGGGGCTACATCCCACAGCCTCCTCTGCACAGGGCTATTGTGGTGCTGACCCATGTTAAGGGCACCCACCAATCCCCACTCTATCTGTCGCAGGTCCGGTCTTACATTCGGCAGGTTCTGGAGGGCATCTGCTACCTGCATCAGCACAAAGTCCTGCACCTGGACATTAAAGTGAGTGCAAGGCTCTCTGGTCTCTTCCTGCCCTGTGCCTGCAGGGCCGTGTTCCAGTGGCTTCAAGGGGCTTTGTCCTACTAATAGGGGACATCCCTTCCCCGGAGGGAACCCCTGCCTCATGCCAAGCTCCCTTCTGCCCCACACTGTCTTGTAGCCAGAAAACCTCCTCATGGCGGATTCAAGCAGCGAGCAGGTCCGGATCTGTGACTTTGGCAACGCACAGGAGCTGACACCTGAGGAGCCACAGTACTGCAAGTACGGCACCCCTGAGTTTGTGGGCCCTGAGATCGTCAACCAGAGCCCCATCTCCAGTGTCACTGACATCTGGTAAGGGCAACCTGGGAGTGGATGGTGGGCTCCCTGCTATAGCAGGAGGGACTGGGCACCCCAGACTGGCTCATACTGTGCAGTAACTGTGCTCCCTTCTCTGCAGGCCTGTGGGAGTTATCACCTACCTCTGGTAAGTGTCCTGGTGGGCCTTTATGGGAGGGATACCCTTCCTGCCCCCTTGCTGGTTGTAGTGCTGGGCTGCAGCCAGGCACATCACTCCTTTCAGACTCCTCCTCCTCCCTGGCCACTTGAGCCTCTCCAAGGCACTGGGGCTGAGGTTCTGGATCCCATCCTGAGTCCCCCATACCTGCTATGCTGTTCCCATGTCTCAGCTGCCTGATGACAGTGTTCTTTCCTTGGCAGCCTGACAGGGATCTCCCCCTTTGTGGGGGAGAATGACAAAACAACACTAATGAACATCCGAAACTACAATGTGGCTTTTGAGGAGAGGATGTTCCAGGGGCTCACTCGGGAAGCCAAGGGCTTTGTCATCAAAGTGCTGGTCAACGACAAGCTGTGAGTGCTGCAAGGTCCTCAGCCCCTGCCTCTGGCATGACCATTGTGCTCAAGGGAGGGTGGGGACCCCTGTGCATTTTGGTCCCTGATAGCAGGCTGGCTGCATAGCCCTGGTAGGGTGCAGCACAGGCAGCCAGACCCTCCTGCCCTTCCTTGGGCTGGCCAAAGCCCCCCAGGTAAGGCAGGTCAGATGGTTCTCATCTAGTGGTGTTGGTTCACAGGAGACCCACTGCAGAGCAGACGCTGGAGCATCCTTGGTTCAAGGTGAGCCTGGGCAGGGACCCAGTTCCCAGTAGCAGAGGGGTTTCCCTGAGCCTGCAGCAGGCTCTGTGGGCACTGCTGTCTCTTTGCTCCACAGACGCTGGCCAAGGGAAAGATCATCAGCACTGACCATCTGAAGCTCTTCCTCTCCCGTCGGAAATGGCAGGTGAAGGCAGGAGCTGGGGAGGGAGTGAGCTAGGTAGAGCTATGTCCTAGGCAGGATGGCATGATGTTCACTGGGCAAGATGATGCCATGCTAGCCACTTGGGCCTGATCCAGCCCTCTCTACTGGCTGTAGCGCTCGCAGATCAGCTACAAGTGCAACATGGTGCTGCGGCCAATCCCGGAGCTGCTAGAGGACACGTCCAACCACCTCTCCATTGCTGTGCCCCGGCATCTCAAGCAGTCACCTGCACTGTCATCCTCCTCAGATTCAGATGACCTGGATGAGCTGCCTTTCATCCCCATGCCACACCAGGTGGAGTTCTCTGGCTCCCGCATGTCACTCAATGAGATCCCCACAGACGATGAGGCCATTGGGCCATCTGAGGGGTTACAGCTGGAAGGTGTCGCAATGGGGGATGTCTCCGCCATGGAGTGGCAGATCCAGGCCTCGGGAAAGCCCGGGGTGGCCCTAGGTAAACGGCCGAGGGGCTCTGGGCTGCGACAGCCATGCACAGAGTCAGAGGCACCTGGCTCCTCTGATGAAGAAGCCCCTGAAACTCAAAAGAGGTCAGAGTACCCTCGCAAAGCCATGAGGAAGGGCTCCAGCCTGGAATCTCCAGGGAGTGCCCGGCGGGGAGAGCTGAAGAGAGGCAGCTCAGCTGACAATGCCCTGCTGGTCCGTCAGCCCCCAGGGACTGATGAGGGGGCTGAGGCTGGCCAGAACCCCCGCCGGGCCCTGGCCAAGGCAGCTTCCATGGAGCTGCCACGACGGAAGGTGGTCTGGGGGGAGGATGATCATGCCCAGCGCCTGGAGCTGATGCGCCAGCGGCTGCTGAGGGGCAGCTCTGGGGACAGCAAGGTCAGTGGCCTGCGGGGTCCCCTTCTGGAAACCCTGGGGGTCAGCTCTGACAAGAAGGTCCTACGGTCAACCCGGTTGCAGCCACAGGCATCAGCAGTGCCACAGCTTGTGCGGGCAGCCTCCAGTGAGGCCACTTCTCCACGCCTCCTCCCCAGTGAGTGCCGGCTGCAGAAAAGCAGCTCCTTCAGCCATGGGGATGCCGAGCCTGTTGTTCGACACCGCCGCTCTGGTGCACCCCTGGAGATTCCAATGGCCCACCTGGAGTCCCAGCAGCTCAAGGAGTCTCCCTCACTCTCAGCCCTCTCTGATGCCCGGCCCCCTGTGTCACCAGACATCCCTGGCTTGCAAACACCCCCAGCAGCAGAAATGGCCATATTCCAGGTCCCTGCTGCCAAGGCTGCCTTGGGGAGGAGGCACATCTCTGAGGAGGATGGCCAGCCTGCAGCTAGTGTGGCTGCCACCACCACGGGAACTCAGCTCAAGGCCAGAAATCAGGAGAAGACACGCATCAAGGTGGCTGGAACCAGTGGGGAAGGGGTTGCGAGGACAGGAGCATTCACTCCACCACAGCCCCTGGCTCCCAGGACCCAAGGTCCCCAAACGTCTTCCTATGCCAAGGTCATGCAAGCCTTGGGTGCTATGCCAGGTGGGGAACCAGCCACTGAGGAAACCCCCCAGCCCACACCAGCTACCCCAATTGAACCACCTCCATCAGCACCATCATTGAGGAAGGGGACAAAGCCCACTGGCTCCTCCAGTTCACTGATTATCCAGGACATTGACTCAGAGGAGGTCTTTGAGGCCAAGTTCAAGCGGGGCCGGGAGTCATCGCTCAGCCGAGGGCTGAAGCTCCTTACCCGCTCCCGCTCTGAGGACCGGCACCTGGCTGGGCCCCCAGCCCCTGATGAGGGCATCTATCGTCCCACACCAGTCGGTGTGCCCCTAGAGCTGCGCAGAGATCGACCCACTGGGCTGGCAGCCAAGTCCAAGTCAGTGCAGGACCTGCATGAGGTGGAGAAGGACAGGGGTTTTCTACGGAGGATGTCTGTTCTCCTCAAGCGGACTCCACCTGCTGAGAGGAAGAAGAGCAGGGGGGAGGATGGAAATAGTGAGACCCTGTCTGGTGGTCGCCGCTTCTCCTGGAGCTTGGCCTTGGGCAGCTCCAAGGAGCGGAGGGACTCGGAGAGCCTCAAGTCAGAGCCGGGGGGTGTTGGGGAGAGGGAGTCGCCGGCAGTGGCTGTGAGGAGAAAGATCAGTGCAACGGTCGAGAGGGTCTCAGCTCGGCTTCGCAGCCTGTCGGATGAGAAGCTGGAAGGTGAGGGGCCTCCAGAGCTCCGCCGAGCCAGCTCTGAGGGGGAAAGCTTGCAGCCAGCATCCCACCCAGCACCTGCACCCTCCTCTGAGTCTCTGCACTCAGAGACCAGCACTCGCTCCTCTGCCTCTGCCAAAGGTGAGTGACGAGGGGTTTCTCATCAGCACTCTGTTGCCCAGCTGCCCTGGGGAAGGGGTGTACAGCTGCCCTGGCTTGGCTGTGCTCTCAACCACCCTGGTTGCTCACAGGTAGGGGTGACAGCCAGAAGCGGACCCGCTGGGAGCGCTGGGGGCTCTCACGGAGCAAGAAGGAGAAGGTGACATCACAGCCCAGCATCCCCTCCAGCCTGCTGTGGGAAGAGGAACCTGCTGCTGGTCGACCACACACACACAGTGAGTCGGGTAGGTACGGCTCCAGGATGGGATGGTGGGTGCTCGTTGTTGTCCCAGCCTGAACAACTCTATGCTTTCCAGATTTCCCCCCCATTTTCCACATCAAGCTAAAGGACCAGGTGCTGCTGGAGGGTGAGGCACTGACCCTCTGCTGCCTGCCTGCTGGCAGCCCAACCCCCAGGATTCTCTGGATGAAAGGTGGGCAGCACACTGCCTGTGCTACCTGAGTGGGTAGGCAGCAGGGCAAGAAACTGTATCATCCCTCTTCTCTGCTCCCTGCTACAGACAAGAAGTCCCTGCAGCCAGATAGTGCACTGAATGTCATCTCCTGCAAGGATGGCCGGCAGATGCTCACCATCACCAAGGTCTCCAGGAAGGACGCGGGGCTCTACGAATGTGCAGCTGCCAACATCCTGGGCACAGCCATAAGCTCTTGCACACTGGCTGTGGCACGTAAGGAGGCAGGGAGGGGACCTCATGGGTCATAGGTGCAGCTCCATGAGGTGAGAGCACGTACCTCTCATAAATCCCAGGGCTGGGGACTGTTTGGGGCATGTCATGTATTTCCAAGCTCCACTCTCCACATCTGCAAGAGACTGGGACTTTTGAGTGGGGCAGGCTGATCTTGCCAGGCACTGTCAGCATCTCTGAGGCCACAGGTTGTGCTGCACTCATACTGCAATAGCTCAGCCCTGCCCCTGGCTGGGCACACAGCCCACCCTGCCTGTCCCCTTGCAGGGCTCCCTGGGCGGCCTGGCACCCCAGAGATCCCTCAGAAGTACAAGAACACGGTGCTGGTGCTGTGGAAGCCTGCGGAGAGCAAAGCCCCCTGCACCTACACACTGGAGCACAGGCTGGATGGTATGTAGGGCTGCCTCCCATCTCCCAGGAAGAGCAGCCAGAAAGTTGGGCTCAGGGGCACCAAGCCAAGGAAGAAGTGCCTGAAGTCCTTGCTGTCCCTAGGGGTTTGTTGGGGTCCTGAGTCAGGGGTGGGGGACAAGGTGCTGCCACTGGCCTGCCCTTATGTCATCTTACCCCTCATGATGACAGGGGAGCACGAGTGGAAAATTGTCAGCACCGGCATCACTGACTGCTACTTCAATGTGACGGAGCTGCCCCCTGGGAGTGCTGCCAAGTTTCGAGTGGCCTGTGTGAACAAGGCCGGGCAGGGGCCCTATAGCACCCCCTCAGGGAAAGTGCATCTTGAGGCAGCAGGTGAGTGAGCCCTGTCCTGCAGGGTGTGGGGCAGCTGTGTGGCCTCTGGGATGCTTTGGCGTTCCTTGAGTCCTCTGGGATTTTCCCCTCAGGGCTTTGAGGAATGGGGTGTCACTTGCACCCTTCTCCTGGCTAATTCCACTGTGGCTCATATCTCCCTTTGCTCCCTGTAGATGCCCGAGCTGCCCCAGCCAAGGACAGTGCCATCCCTGTCCCTGAGAAGGTGGCTTCCAGCCGGTCAACCCAAACACCCACAGGGCAGCTGGAGGCACCAGACACAGGCGCCCCTCCCATCACACCACCCCGCAAGCACAAGGGAGAAGGACAGAAGGCAGATGGGATGGCACAGATGGATGCCCCCTCAGGGGTTCCCCAGCCCCCTGCACCCCAAGAGGGATTGGAGCAGCCAGATCCTGAACTCCCACCCAACATCACTGTCTGCATGCCCCCTGAACTGATGTTCACCCCACCTCGGACTGCTGCCTCACCCCACACAGACACCCCCACCCAGGGCTCTCCTGCACTCCCCACAGACTCACCACCCCCACTCCTGGCTCTGTCTCCTTCCAAGTTGTCTCCCAGTTCCCCAATGTTGACCACCTCTAGCTCAGCCCCTGTGTTGTCTCTTGCTACCAACACCACACCTGCACGGAAGATGCCCCCCTACATGGTCACTTCCTTCGTTTCCATGCCCCCTGCACCTCCTCCTGTGCGGGAGTCACCTGCTACTGCCCCATCCTCCAAGACACCTCAAGCTGAAAGCGGGGTCCCAGGGACGAAAGACAGCATGGCGCTGCGGCAAGGGGTCCCCCAGAAGCCATACACCTTCCTGGATGAGAAAGCAAGGTGAGTAGCAGTGGGACGGAATGTTCTGCCAGGGTTGTCCTCCCCCGCAGCACCCACACCATGGATGCTGATCACGATTCTGTGCTGCAGGGGCCGTTTTGGAGTGATCCGGCTCTGCAAAGAGAACGTCACCGGGAAGCACTTCATGGCCAAGATTGTGCCCTACGAGGCAGAGCGGAAGCAGAGTGTGCTGCAGGAGTATGAGATCCTCAAGGCGCTGCACCATGAGCGCATCATGGCCCTGCATGAGGCATACATCACCCCCCGATACCTGGTACTCATCTGTGAGAACTGTGCTGGCAAGGAGATCCTCTACAGCATTGTAGACAGGTAAGGGCAGGCATGGGGCTGCCAGGGACAGCTGTCAGCACAGGGCTGCCCACTGATGCCACTTGCCCCCAGGTTTCGCTACTCAGAGGATGATGTGGTGAACTACGTGCTGCAGCTCCTGCAGGGCCTTGAGTATTTGCACAGCCGCCGCATAGTACACCTTGACATCAAGCCAGACAACGTGCTCATCTCGGGCCTGAATGCCCTCAAGATCATTGATTTTGGCAGTGCCCAGACATATAACCCCCTTGTGCTGCGGCAGCTGGGGCGGCGTGTCGGCACCTTGGAGTACATGTGTGAGTGGGGCACCAGGGGTTCAGCAGCATGAGGACAGGGACAGATCTAAGAATGCTTGTGCCCAAGGTGTGCATCTATGCCTGTGTGCTGTAGGTCTTGAGAATACGGAGGAACTGAGATGTCCTTCAGGATGCTGAGGGGTCTTTGGGATGCTACGTGTGCTTGCTGAGGGTTTCTGTAGAGTTGCTGGACTCAGTGGGAGAGTTTGGGTAAATAGGGCAGTTGAGGTATCTTTGGAGGTGCTGGGTTTTGTCAGGGTAATAGCCAAGGTGTCAGGGAGGGGTGATGGGTGTGTGTGCACTGGTGGGGTAGCTGCACTGGGTGCTGGAGTTGCTGAGGGGGCTGGGGCTGGGCTACTCAGTGCATATAACAGACATGCTCTTCTGCCTGCAGCACCAGAGGTGGTGAAGGGGGATCCGGTGGGCTCTGCGGCAGATGTCTGGGGTGTTGGCGTCCTCACCTACATCATGTAAGAGAAGAGGCTGGGGAACAAGCACCCTGAGGTGCAATCAGCCTCACCCAGGGCTCAGTGCCATAGGGGACAGCAGGCTGGTGGTAGGCTGGGAGATGCTATGGTCCTGCAGACCCTTCCCAGCTGAACATGGGGATTAAGACAACCTGGGCAGATGTTGCTGTCCCAAACCAGGGATGGGTGGGTAGGGATTTCTGGGTGCCCTCACACTGCTGCTTCCAAGCCTGTGCCAGCCACCCTCTCCACTCTTGCAGGCTCAGCGGGCGGTCACCATTCTTTGAACTGGATCCCATTGAGACAGAGAACCGCATCCTGGCAGGACGCTTTGATGCATTCAAGCTGTACCCCAATGTCTCACAGAGTGCTGCCCTCTTCATCCGAAAGGTCCTTGCTGTCCACCCCTGGTAAGTGCCCAATGCACCACAGGAAAACACATGACTCTGAACTGTGCCTGCAACCAGGCCAGAAGGGCAGCTGCCTACCCCATGGGGTGCTTTTGTACATCAGTGGGACCCCAGGCTCCATCCCTGCTCCTGTACAGGGCTGGAATCTTCTATGCCCAGGGCTCGCATTCTGTCCTTGCTCTTGGAAAGGGCTGGGATGCCCTGGGTCTTGCAGAGCAGGCATGGTGGCTGGGTTTGGGGAGTGCAGCAGTGGTGGGACCCTTGCAGCCACTGACACAGAGCCACCCCTGCCCCAGGAGTCGTCCCACAGTGAAGGACTGCTTTGCCAATGCCTGGCTCCAGGATGCCTACCTGATGAAGCTGCGCCGCCAGACTCTGACATTCACCACCAATCGCCTCAAGGAGTTCCTGGTGGACCATCAGCGGCGCCGTGGCGAGGCTGTCACCAAGCACAAGGTCTTACTCCGCTCCTACCAGGGCGGTCAGCCACCGGGGCCACAGTAGGTGGTGCCTCGGCCACAGCCGTGAAGAGCCAAGGAGCCAGAGGAACATTCCAGGGGCCGTGGGATGGGGCGGCCAAGGAGTAGCTAGGATGAACCCACGGACCTCACATGCCTCCACCAGGGATGCTGGTGGTTGGCGTTATTTTGGCAGTTCTGACAGAGAGGCAAGGTGCTGCCCCAGCCAGCCCAGCAGCAGGGTTTGGCAGTGGGCGAGCAGTAGGAAGCCTTGCTATGGAGGGAAAGAGAATGTGGCAGAGGGTCAGGAGAAGGATGGGATGGAGACATGCAGACAGGGGGACAAGGAAAGCTCTAGGTGGGGAGAGACACCAGCACACTGGCCAGCCCTGGCCACAAGGATTCCATCAGCCGTGTGCCTTATGCTGCATTCTGCAGCTGCCCCTGGCCACGATGCACGGGTCCCTGTGCTCCCTCCAGTTTGCTTGCCAGTGCCTGAGGACTGAGACTGCTTCAGCATTTCCTGCAGAGAGGAGCCCACTTACAGTCCTGCCGTGGTCCCTGACCAGCCAGCACACCCCCAGTCCTCATGGCTGCAAGCAGGGACCTCCAAACTCCTCTCTCTGCCCCCCACCTTCTGTTCCTCCCAGCTCTGGTCCTGGCAAGCAGGTTTGTGGCCCCAGGACTGATGCCAGTGCCTTGCTGGGGGCTGTTGGCTGTGCCTCATGCTGGGGTGGGGGACTGGCTGGCACCCCTTCTTTGCAGGGAGGCACCTACGTGCCATGCACACCTCCTGCACCTGCTCAGGCCCATGCTGCTCGTGCTCTGCCTGTCCAGCTCTGGCCGTCACCCTGCTGCCACCCCACCTGTCCTTAGGTCCACACATGCAACCCTCCGTGTCACCTCTCACCTGACTCCCCGGTCCTGCTTTGCCAAGCCCAGTAGCGGCTCCTTACTCCCTCCCCTCTGGCAGCAAGGAGCCAGTGTGGCTGGGTGATCTGGGCAGGGGTCTGGGGCAGGAGTTATGCACCCGCCTTCCAAGCTGCTGTAGCAATAGGGCTTTATTTATTGACTTTGGGGAAAAGGTGTCTGCCTGTCCCCATCTGCATCCCCGTCCATGTCCTTATTCCCTTCTCTCTGCCGGGCTCCGGAGTTGCCAATGCCCCTGTGTTTTGGAGCAAGCAATGTGCCAGAGCAGCAATAAAGAACCTGAGCAGCAGCTCCCATCTCTGTGCCTTGCTGGGAGGGGATGGGGAGGTGGGTAAAGCAGCCCCCGGCTGCCCCCGAGGACTGGGCACCATGGAAAGGTCCTGTCCCAAAATCCAGAAGCCTAACGCCAGGAAGGTTTCTAGATGGCGCTGGGCTAGGAAGGGTGTCGGAAAACTGGGGCACGAGCCATGAGAGCCGCGAAGAGATGAAGGGAGGGCCGGCTCACGGGGGGACTGGCACCACGGAGCGAAAACGCCGAGTGCTGGAAGGCCAGGTGGCAGCGGCAAGGCCAGCGGGGACCTGCCCTCTTAGCTCGAGACCCACTGTCCACAGGAGGCTGGGCCGTCGGTGTTGCTATACCCAGATGCCGGTGCCCGCCGACGGCTTCACCTCATCCGCGGCGCGCACGCGCACGGCCCCGCCACGCGGTCTGCGGCCCCAAGCTGTTCACACACATAAGCTCGCACGCGCGTACTCAGGCATTCTCTGGCACGCGCAACCGCCTCCTCCCCTTTCCTGCCCCCGGCCCGTTCTTGCGCAGGCGCCTTACCTCGCCTCCCACCGCCGCCGCGCCCTCTGGCGGCCGTGGGCGCCGCCCGGCGAGGTGACGCGACTTTGGTGAGCGAGAGCCCTGCGTGGTGACGTGTCGCAGCTACGTGTGCGGAAGTGGTGGGGGGGCCGGCGGAGGCAAGACGCGATGCTGCTGAAGGCGGTGATCCTCATCGGAGGACCGCAGAAGGGTAAGTGTGCCGGGCCCGCAGGGCGTCCCGCTGACGCCGGGCCCCATCGACCCAGTTCTGCTTCGTTCCACAGGGACCCGATTCCGGCCGTTGTCCTTCGAGGTGCCCAAGCCGCTCTTCCCTGTGGCCGGGGTGCCCATGGTGCAGCACCACATCGAGGCCTGTGCCAAGGTACGAGGCGGGCCGGGAGGCCAGGGCCAGGTCCGGGAGCCAGGGCCGCTCTCCTTACTCAGCCCCTACTCTGTCCCAAGGTTCCTGGCATGAAGGAAATCCTGCTGATGGGCTTCTACCAGCCGCATGAGGCCCTCAGCCGCTTCTTGGTGTCTGCGCAACAGGAGTTCAAGATCCCCATCAGGTGGGCAGGAGTCCTTACACCCCCAAGAGCAGAGCCTAGATCAGCCCCTCACCCACCTCCCCCCGGCTGGCAGCCCCCAGCCGGTACCAGGCAATAGACAGATGAGCCATGTCCAAACACAGCTGGCATCTCACATTAAATAGTTCTGCCAAATTTTCCTTGCCTTGGCTGGTTCCTGCTCCAGAGATGCCTCTCCAGCTCAGTCCAAGCTGCCATGGCCTCCTTTCCCTGTGCCAATGCCCATATGAACCTCATTGCTGCATGGTGGGCTTATAGCTCTTCAGACCCTGCCAGCCCTTCCCTGCTCTACTGCTAGTTGGTGGCACCAGAACCTCACTTCCTTAAGTCCTCACTTTTCCCTGCTTGGCTCACAGGTATCTACAGGAGTACGCAGCACTGGGCACAGGTGGTGGCATCTATCACTTCCGAGACCAGATCCTCTCAGGTGGTGCCGAGGCCTTCTTTGTCCTCAACGCAGACGTGTGCTCAGAGTTCCCCTTGCAGGAGATGCTGGAGTTCCGGCAGCAGCACGGGGATGCACACAGCTTTGTCATTCTGGGTACCACAGTGAGTGGCAGTGCTGGAGAGCAGCAGTGCTTTGCCGTGGGCTTGCCAAGAAGCCAGTGGCTCCTAGGGTGCAAGCTCTGAGTTTCATCAGCTTTGCATGCCTACTGCTCCACCATTGCTAATACATCCTTACTCTGCAGGCCAACAGGACACAAGCGCTGAATTATGGCTGTATTGTGGCCACCGCAAACACACAGGAGGTACTGGAGGGCCTCAGGGAGCCAGGCACAGCATGGGCAGCACATACTGTGCCACTGGCATGTGTGCAGATTCGCAGCGTGCCTCAGAGGGTGTGATGCCAGGCATGAGCCCTGGGACTCAACATGTTTTCCCTTACTTCCAGGTCCAGCACTACGTGGAGAAGCCCAGCACATTTGTTAGTGAGATCATCAACTGTGGCATTTATCTGTTCACACCTGCCATCTTCCAGCACATTGGTGAGGTCTTCCAGAGGAACCAGCAGGAACTAGTGCTGTGAGTCCCTTGCCTCTGCCTCCAGTCCATCCCACCCCACTGCTTCCCAGGGCTGCAGCAGCACACTCATCCTCCATTCTTTCTTTGTCTTTTCCTCTGCCATCACTCACTTGTTTCCTGGTCCTGCACCAGCTGTCCTTACCTTGGGTAAGTCTCCCTCTCTGTCTGCACTGGCTGCTCTCCGGGCTGGATTGTCCCTAGGGGTATGCATGTTTTCCTCCCTGTTCCAGGCTGCTCTGCAGGGCTGCTTTTTCCTCTGCTCACCTCCTGGGCAGCTTGAGATTCTCCCTCTCTCTTCCTCTTGTCCCATCCCATCCTCATTCAGCTCCAGACAAGGGGCTGAGCAAGCCTTTCACCTGGGAACGCTCTGCTCCCCTCTCCAGCACTTCACACCAGCCAGCCTGTCATCTGATATCTCTGCCACTGCTGAAGCAAAAATCCAGCTGTGCAGGGCTCTGAAGCAGGACCAGGATCTGTCACTCAGTACACCTACCAGGACTGGGTGGGGCTCTTGCACCATCATCTTCTGCCTCAGAGCTTATTTCAGCTGGCAGAGCCCCAGCCTCTCTGGGACTCAGGGAGGCTGGGGTTGTCCCCTCCTTTGGCAAGAAGTGCATGGCTATGTAGAAGTTCAGGATCATGAAAGCCCCTGGATATGGGGAAGAGTCTCTTCTGGTGTCTCTGGCTGAGGCTGTGACTGAGGTGGGTGTCTTAATGGTTCTCTTGCTTGCAGAGAGGAGAACTCTAATGGCTGGCAGCGTGCAGAAGTGATCCGGCTAGAGCAGGACGTTTTCACAGCACTGGCTGGGAGTGGCAAACTCTATGTCTACAAAACTGATGGTTTCTGGAGCCAGATCAAGTCAGCTGGGTAAGGGCTGGGCCTAAAAGTTGGCATATCAAGTAACCCAGGAATGGGAGAGGAGAGCCCCCAGGCAGGACCCTGGGAATGGGTGGGGGGGATGCTGAATTCAGATCCTTCTCTGCTCTGGTAGTGCTAGAGAGGCAACAACCACATTTTGCTCATCCTCCTGCAGCTCTGCTATCTATGCCAGCCGCCTTTACCTGAATCAGTACAGCAAAAGCCACCCAGAGAGGCTGGCCCAGAACAAACCCGAAGGACCTATCATTCGAGGTACCGCTCTGACACCCCACTGCTACATCGAGGGCTGCCTGAGGAGGCAGTGGACCCATGCGCAGAACCTCCCCTGTGCTGGAAGGCAGGTACTGCAAGCTGCCTCCCCTGATGCATCTGCCTTGTGTTTTAGGCAACGTGTACATCCACCCAACAGCCTCTATTGACAGCACTGCAGTGGTAAGTGCAGGCCTCAGGTGCCCTGCACCAGGGAGATACTCAGGGTACTGAGGGCACCCTTGTGCTTAATCTCATGGCCTCTCTCTGTCCTTATAGCTGGGCCCTAACGTCTCAATTGGGGAGGGGGTGACAGTCGGAGCTGGTGTACGTGTGCGAGAGTCCATCGTCCTGCATGGTGCCTCACTCCACGTAAGGAGGGTTTGCCTGAGGGTGTAGGTGTCAACTTCTACCTGTTGAAGTGAGGCAGCAGAACCCTTCCTCCCCCTCTTCTTCACCGCAGGACCACACCTGTGTCCTCAATACCATTGTGGGCTGGGACAGCACCATTGGGCGCTGGGCCCGAGTTGAAGGAACACCCAGTGACCCCAACCCCAACGATCCCTATGCCAAGATTGACAGTGAGACCCTTTTCCGCGACGGACGTCTCACACCATCCATCACAATCCTGGGTATGTCCCACCCACCCCAACCTGGGGGGCAGAGTTTCTCCCCTCCTACTCACTCTCTCACACTTTTTCCACAGGCTGCAGTGTCACTATCCCTGCTGAGGTCGTTATTCTCAACTCCATTGTCCTTCCTCACAAGGAGCTGAGCCGAAGCTACAAAAACCAGATTATTCTCTAAGTCAGCAGCTCACTGGGTTTGGGGGGGCAGGGGGCATACCAACCCCACCCACTTCCTGGTGTGCTGTAGAGCAAGAGACTGGGCTAAGGCTTCGGCACCTTGGAGGTTCTCAGCACTCCTGGAGGGGTAGATGCAGGCCAGGAACCCTATAAGTGCCTGACTCCTATCCTTGACAGACATTAAAGCTGGTGAGCATCAGCCTTGTGTGCTGCTTCTCTTGCAGCCCAGGGACCAGCCCTGGGGCAGACTGAAGGCTTTGGTGACAGCATATGAACCTGACACCAGGCTGTGCACCTGTGCAAGGAACCCTCGGCAGAAGCTGTTGAAGAAGCACTTGCTGCCTGCAACATCTTGGTTCCAGAGTTAGGTATTTCTCCATCAAACAGCACTAGCCCTCAACAGGCTGTTCCTGCATCAATTGTCTGCAGCTCCCTTAAAGGTCTTGGTCCATGTCACAGGCCAAGGAACTTCAAGCATGCCTGTCCTGCATAGGCAGCTTAGCTTGCAGGAGCCAGTTGAGTATCCCAATTTCATCAGTGTGATTACAACAGCCTTAGCTGGGCTCCTGCTGGGAAAACAGCACAGCACAAGGCTGTCCTGGCACACAAGGGCTGGAGTAGATAGGCAGGTTGCTGGCCCTGGGGAAAGCTGCGAAAGCACCCATTGCCCCACCACGGGCTCAAAATCAGCCAGGAGAGCTGCAAGCCCTACCAAGCCTGCTCCCATCTGGCCAAAACCTGCACAGGCTGCCTAGGCAGAGCTTGGGGTGCCAGCAGCAGGCCCCTGCCCCTGCCCCTCCACAGCCTTTTCCACACCCTCATGGGTATAGATTTGGGCTGGGAGGAGTGAGACATGTAGTGAGCCCCCTTGCACCAGCCACATCCACAGGACACCAGAACAATCAACTTGTATTTGTGCAGGTGGCAGATACCTCCCACCTTAGTCTTAAAAAAACCCCATAATTTTGCTGAAAGCAACTCCCTTGCTGCTGGCACAGACTGTAGTAACCAACAGTGCCTTTTACCTGCTTATCTCCCCCATCTTCACCTCTGGTTTTAGACTTCTGCGCTAAAGCTCAGCACTCCACCAAGGCACCACATTAGGGACTCCATCCATCCAGTACCACCCCAGCTTGATGGATTTGAGGTAAATCCTTGCTCCCAGCCCTGTGCCTTCAGTGTGCCATTTCCCCTGTGGTCCTGGGTGGGGATTAGCTGTTCCCTGGCTTTAAGCACATTAAAAACTCCTTCAGTTTTGCCTCTGCCTTGGATGTGCTAATTTTCTTGCCCTCTGGTGAGCAGCCCAGCATTGGAGGAAATTCTGCCAAAATACTTGTTTCAGGATTGTACACAAGTTTTCTCCTGTGTCCTATATACAGCCAGGCTTTTAGTATGGACAAAGGTTTGTCAGCTGCTGGACGTGGCTCCAGAACATTTTTCAGCCCAATTGTGTAATAAGCCTTTACCCCAAGCTTTCCCTCTAGTGACTGTTCCCTGAGCAGTTATTTGGGGGATATGCCCGTCCTGGGCCCCTGCTCCAGCCCTACTACAGCCCCATCCAGCTTCCCACTCTTTCTGGACAGAGCTGTGCATCCCAGCCCTGCTTGGGTTTTGCTGCAGCAGCACTGGAGCTGGAGGAGAGGAAGGAGTTAAAGTGGCCCCCACTGAAGTGCCGGGAAGTCTGGAAACTCTTTAAAAGTTGTCCTGCAGCATCTCCAATTACTTGAGGCCAACTCTGGGCTGAAAGAGGGCCCGCCTACGTCCTTGGATGCAGGGCAGAGACAAAGGCTTCAGCTATCCCATCCTTGCACAGAAAAAGGTGTTTGGGGAGCACTGCTTACCCTTGATGTCAGTACAGTTCATCTGCTGCCCAGCCAGGCTCCATCACACCGGGGAACCCCAAACCCTGGCACCTAGCAGCAGCTGTGAGGGACTAACAAGAAGCCACAGCCAGGCTTGTTTCACTGCAAACATTTAATACAAATCAGGCCTCAAGTACGACTCTGGGGCACTGTCCCAGTCACTGTAGTTGGCCAGAGCCAGCCCTGCTTTCCCATCACCAGGGAAGTGAAGCAGGGCTTGGAGCTCAGCACCACTACCAGGATTTCATTCTTCAGTGCCATCTCGGTGCCCCCTGGGAGCCGCTGCTATAGGCTACACCAGAGAAGGGAAGAACTGGCTCACTTTCTTCAGGACTGGCCCCTGCCTGTATGGGGAGAGATAAGTCAGGGCAGCAAAGTGAGCTTTTCTGCCCACCCCCCATCAGTACTCACCGGGGATGGGGGGCTGTGTCCACATGGCTCTGCAGGGTACTGGGGAGACAGCAGATGCCAACTGAGCTCAGGTGGCCTGATTTGGGCTCTGGGGAGGTGATGGGGTGGAAGAACAGCTCTGCAGGACAAAGTAGGGGTGACTGTTGTTGTATCCCCAGCCCAATCGTGGACACCCAGGACTCTTTAGCAGCCGCAGAGGGGGCAGAGGCTGGGGCTCCTGTGCCTCACCATTTTCACCCCCCAGGCCAGCTGCTACTGGCACCAGGTTCTCCTGTTTCACCTCCATGAAGCCTTTCCAGAAGTCAGGTGGCAATGAGAGGAGCCGAGCCACCACCTGCACAGAGAGAGATGGAGGGTGGGGATGGTGGCAGCACCCAGACACACTCCATATCTCAGAGACCCCCCTCACCTTGCACTGCCGTGGTGTGTCCTCCATGATGACAAGTGGTGTGGGGTTGGCTGAGCTGTGTCCCACCAGCGTGGGACCAAACACACGGGACAGGTTGAAGACATCCATCTTGCAGTCAAGGCTGTTCGACACTCTGTGAGGTGGGATGGTGTGAGTATGCTGCCCCCACCAAGGGGACCCTCATCCTCAGCCTGGCTTCCCTGCTCTGGAGGGACATGTCAGGACATGGGGACAGAGGCACAGGAGCCTGTGCTGGGATGAACCCCTCACCTGAGCAGGTGTAGCATGAGGAAGGCCAAAGTGTCCCTG
Organism: Ramphastos sulfuratus; assembly: GCA_013399055.1. NCBI lineage: Eukaryota > Metazoa > Chordata > Aves > Piciformes > Ramphastidae > Ramphastos > Ramphastos sulfuratus. The sequence goes on along the minus strand of WBNM01016475.1, from coordinate 512,100 downwards.
TTGGCTGGGGGCAGCTTGCTCACAAGCTGGCACAGGGCTGTGCTGCAGGCAGCATCATCTGAGATGTCTGCAGCAGCACCGGGGAGGGATGTTAGTGGATGAGCAACCCCTCCCCCCATTCCCCCCTTGGTACACCCACTCACCGGCAGCCTGCAGGAAGGCAGGGTGAAGACCAAAGGTGACCAGCGGCTCCTTAAGCCCACGTAGAAAGTCCTTGAGCACTCCACACACCACATGGATATCAGACACACTGCTGAGGGCAGGGAGCACACCCCCAGCCTGCAGTAGCCTCCGCTTCCACTCACGCACCAGCTGCTCTGCACCTGGCACACGGTACAGCCCTGTCTGGAGCACAGGGAGAGAGGCTCAGCCCTCTGGGGGGCACAGCATTGGTGCCCCCACTGCCCAGGGCCCTACCTCAGTCAAGCCTCGCTTCTCCACCTCGGTCACACACTGCACCACCAGCAGAGGCACCAGGGGTGGTGTATGGGGGGCGAAGTCAGCCAGCACACCCTGGGGAAGACAATACTGATCCACTCTGTGCCCACTGCCCAGCCCTGTGGCCAGGGCAAGCAGAGCCCCAGCATCCTGGGGCTGACAGTCCAGCAGCCTCATGGGGACATGAAGCAAACACCAAGCACTGCTGTGCCGCAGCTCACCGCGTGGGGCCAGGCATGGTGGCGAGGCTGGGGCATGCAGAGTCTGGGGCACTGCTCCCGACACTTGAGGTGCAGCAGCAGCTGACACTGGCGGCACTTGATGGCAGCCTTCCCGAAGCGGATGCGGGAGCCACAGACACCGCAGGGCTCAGGGCGGATCACCTGGAGAGAGAGCTGGGTCAGGACCTTCCCTTCTTGCAGATACCCAGTACCACTCTTCCACCTCCCTCAAAACGGCCCCCATCACCTGCATCTATCCCCTCCTCCACAGGCAGAGCTGGGTGAATGGGAGGAGGGAAGAGAGCATTGTAACACCCCCACCCAACCCACTTCCCCTGCCTAGTCCTTTCTCCATACTAGACAAGAGGAGGCAGAGGGGCTGGGACACACCGTTTTGGAGGTGAAGTGGTGCTGGCATAGAGAGAGCCCCCGTGGAGGAGAGGTGAAAGGGGCTGCTGATGGCTGCCCCCCAGAGCCACCCTCGGTATGGGTCTCCTGCCCCAAGGCATGGCAGATCAGATACTTGCTGGTGTCACACAATGTGGTCACCTCTGGAGAGAAAAGGCAGTAGAGAGGGTGCTGAAAGGCAAACCACACCAGCTCCTGACTGTAACATGAGGAGGCTTCCCACCTCCCAGGGAGTCCCTACGGCATTCCAGCTACCCTGGGACAATAGTATTTGGCATGTCCAGACGACTACAGTACTCTTGTGGCGGGGGACAAGCACCCCCCAGCAGATGCCCTCTCTCCTGTGACAGCATCACACCAAGGCTGGTCCTGTACCACCCATGAGCACCCTCCCTAGCCCTTCCCATGACCTGCAGATATGGAGACACAATGTCCTTGGCGGGAGTGGCGTTGCGGCACCAGAGCAGTGGGCAGGAGGCTGCCAGCAGGGCCTGGAGCCTCAGCAGGAGGAGGCACAGAGGGAACACTTGCCTGCCAAGATGAGGGACAGTAAGGACACATCTGGTTGCCACCCCACAATGCTCCAACATCTCTCCATGAACTCTACTCTGCCTGCACCCTCTCGCCATGGTGCTGCACATCCAGGGCACTTCCACCATAGTTACAGGGGAATACAGGCTGCGGAGCACTGGTCCAGCAGAGTCAGGGATGCTATCCCCCTTGGAACCAGTTTGATACAGGTTGAAGGGTACAGGCACACACTGGGGATGGCTAAACACTTCCAGATCCCATAGCACCCACAGAACTAAAGGTTACCACATTGCCTTCTGCTGGGAAAAGCCCACACATCCCATTCAGGGAGCAGCGGTGGCCCTACTCACAGTGTTGCAGGCTGCCACAGAAGAACGATGCCGCTTTGCTATCACCACAGGGCCAACCTGAGGCGCCAGGGACACACGCTGGGGACAGAAGATGGGGTGAAGGGTAGGGAGGGACTGCCTCCCCAACTCTGTCCCCTACCCCAGAGCACCCAAGCTCAGTAGTCTCACCCTGACCCCCAGCATTGCTCCCTCACACAAGGTACTGTAATGACCCATGGAGACTCAGGGCCCCCATTTGGGTTGGAGCCAGCCCTGAATCTGGGGGAGGCCAGGCCAGGCCTGCAATGCAGAGATGTGACTGGAGCAGGGTGCGGAACGTTCACACATGGGGATGAATTATTGAGGAGCCCAGCTGGGCCACAGTAGAGGGTAATAGAGTTTCTATTGATCACAGGAGGTTTGCTGAGAGATGATGCTCCCAGCCCAACATCAATAAATTAACCCCCCTGCCAGGCTCCTTGCAGCCTTCTGTGCTGGGATTGAGAAGTACTTGGGTCCCTCCTAACCCTGTGAGTCACAAGGAGAGAACCCCAGCCTAGGCTGCACACTGGGACCTATGCAGGCATAGAGTCCCATAGGAACAGCGTAGGAGGGAAAAGTAGACCCAGGAGGTCTTCACCCACATAGATGCACAGACCCCACCTCAGCATCAGCCCCCAGGACTGCCACATCCCAACAACTTCCTCATACCTGCCTCTCCTGGGCTTTGCGCTTCAGGGTCCGCACTGATGCCATGTCAGCATCCTGAAAGGCAGCATGGATGCTGGGAAGTGGTAGGGCTACACAGGGCCTGAGGGCACCCTATACATCCATGTTCTATCTCTGACAGAGACAGGACAGGGTAGGGCAGCCCACCCCTAAACACAGCTATGCAAAGGGGCTGCCCCCACTGCAGGAGTGGGGCAAAACCACTCCTGCACTGCTGAGGAGACACCAAATCCGGGGTCTTGCAGTAGGTCATTTCTTACCGTGTCATCCTCAGTGTGGTCGTAGCTGATGCCTGAATGGGACAGGAGGGACTGGCATGACTCATTCTCTGCAGATGATCTGCAGAGCAAGGTGGGGTTCAGACAGGCCAAAGCAACCACCCCCAGCCAGCACATTCTCAAGGAGCTGCTCTTGGAAATCTATGACTGATGTGTCTGCAGAGCCTGAGCACCCAAATGCCTAGCCAGCTCCTTGAGCCCAGCACAGATGAAGGGTATAGGGGCACAGACAAGCCTGTGGATGCCTGAGGGGCTGGGGCAAGGACTGCCAGCCTGCTCACCTCCTGCCTGCTGTCAGGCTCACTCCAAGGTGCCGGCCAGCCAGGGCACTAAGGACAGAGCACTGCTCCTTGCTCAGCACCCCACTGCCCCATGGCTCCTGCATTAGGGACTCAAAGACCAGCTGAAGTTTGCGCTCCTGCAAGTGAAATAGCGTCACAGTGAGCGGGCTGGGGTCCTTCAGCCAGCATGGCAGGGTACCCCTGGGGCCAGCTCACTCAGACCTGCTTCTCCAGTTCAGCCTCTGCCTTGTGCCGCTTCTTCATCTCCACTTCCACCTGATTGCGGGCGTGCTTCAGCTTCACCTCCAGCACCGCCCGCTCCGCTTCGACACGGGTCAGCTGCTCGCGAGCCCGCTGAGCGTCCTGCTGCAGGCGGCAGCATCTCCGCCGCGTCGCCTCGAAGCTCTGCACTACCTGGATCAAGTCTGTGTGCAACATGAGCCAGGATTCAGGGGCTGGTCAGCAGCACCGCCTGGCAGAAGAGCCGGCGACGCCAAGGTGCCTCAGGCCAGGGCCTGCGCTCACCCACCTTCCTCCACGCCGCCGCTGAGCTCCAGGAGCTGCAGCGTCCGCTCCAGTCGGGCCAAGAGCCGTCCACAGCGCCGCCGTAGCATCCCGCCGCCGCCCCGCGAAGAGACGGCGCCCCCGCCGTACCCAGGCAGCGTGGCTCCCGGCTCTCCGCTTCCCACCTCTCCCGCCTCACGCTCGCCCACGCACGCTCCCGAGACGGCGCAAGCACCGGGGGCAAGGAACCCTCCTTGCCGCCCTATGTGGGCCGGGGGCCGGGGTGGAGCCCCATCCTGGCTCCGCCTCCAGCCGCCACCGGGCCTCGACTCACACAGCCGTGAAGGCTCCCGGTGTAGGGGAGTCCTCCTGGCAGCTTCGGACGTGGGGTGCTCCGGCCTGCGGGGTGCAGGAGCCCGGAGCATTGCTGGGTGAGGGTCTCCTTTGGGGACGGAGTACCCAGGCACTGGAGGTACCCGATGAGAGCACTTGAGAGGCGAAGGCGCAATGAGTGCTAGTTGTTCTGGGGTGCAGGGGCGTCGGGCGGGAGCACTGGGCGCGGGTCGCGCTGGAGGTGCGGGGCGGGAAGCGGGGAACGGAGGAGCCAGCGTCCTTGTGAGCTGTCCTCCGCTGCCCGGCCCCTCAGGGTGAGCGGCTGGGGATGGCGGGGACTCCCAGCACCGGGGCTCCCGGCCGGGGCCGTGTCCTGCAGATGGAGCCACCAACCCGCCTTAAACCCCGGCCGCTGTCCGGCGCTGCTAGGGTGCTGGGCTCCCTGGTTTCCACGTCCAGAGGCTCCCCATCGAAGCCCCCAGCCCTGCCCCAGTCTCAGCTCCTGCTGGCCCTGTGTTCCTGCGAGGGCTCCGAGTGGGGTTATGAGGGCCCCTGATGAACAACAGTTCCCCCTCCTAGGTGCTTGTCCCGACCTGCTGCGAATTCCCGTAATAGCAGCGGGGCTGGTGGCAGGGCTGGGCATGCAAGCCCCCACACACACATACACACCTCCCCGACTGCTTGGAGAAGCGGTTTTGCACCTCGTGGACACAGGCTCCCCCCAGCACCCCGATTCCTCTCGAGGGTGGCTGCGAGTCCAACTGGTTCCTCTCCCAGTGCTGGTCACACACAGGAGTCAGGCAGCAATAGGTGAAGGGCATGAGGAAGCACCCTGCCATCTCAGAGATGTGTCTGAGGCACTTGTTGAGAAAATAGCCTGCATTCATGCTAAACTAGAGTCCAGACTGCATGGACCCCTCGGTTCACCTTACCAGGGTTACTGGCAGGGCTGTGTGGTGCTGAAGACACCAGCAGTGACACTGCCTGTTGGAGCTGTGCTTCCCTGGGCCCAAGGCATGGGGGTGCGATGGGCTGGCAGCACTCTGGCAGAACTGAGCACTATGCTGTGCCAGCACATGGGGAGCAGAGGGTGTTTCTCAGAGAATCTCCTTCCTCCCAAGGTTGAATATGAGTCAGGTTTTGGAGCGACTTTAATTACTGCTGGATCGATATAGGCTCAGCACAGCCAAGCAAAATCCAATCACAACCCTGGGGGCTTGCCTGCTCAGCCCTCCCTGCCTGTGTCTGTAGAGGGACACTTTCCTCGATTGTGGGTGCTCCCTGGCACCTGACAGCTTGGCACCCAGCTCCAAGAGGTGGGGCCCTCTCCTGCACATGGAGCTGGCACCTATCCAGCTTGCTCAGCCCCAGTAGGGGATGTGCATCTCCCGGGGCTGGGCAGCAGCTGAAGATGCCCCAGCCTTCAAGAGTACAGCCAGAAACACACCCCACACATCCCTGAGCCCCTTCCCTTACCTGATGCCAGGAAGGACCAGGTCCACGGTCCCCAGACCCACCCTGCATCTTGGACACAAAGCCAGGAGCCCCCAGGAGAACAGTGGCCTCAGCAGCATGCAAGCAGCCCCTCATGTGCCCAGGGATGGGAGTGGGGCACTCACCAGTCCCCCTGTGCCCCCCCTCCCACCTTGTCCCCCCCTCCCAAGCCGCCCTGACTTGGCCAGGAGCTGCATAAATAGCTGTTTGTGTCTCTGCTCGGCCTCTGCGTGGGAAATAATATTGGCTGATGGAACATAATGCCCTGCTTCACATGTTCAATTTTATCATTTTCCGAGGCAGGCAATCTTCGTTTAAAGCTGAATGGGCTGGGGAATGTTAATGAAGCACTGGCGCTGCTCTGCACCATGCTTTATCTCTTTGAGAATAATTTGGGTGAGCTCGGAAATAGAGTTCCCAGTCCCAATTCAAGCGGCGGCAGCACCGTGTGTCGATAAAAGTGTAATTCCTGGCCAGCGACTGGCCCTGAATACATGACAACTTAACTCTTGGGGCCCCAGTGAGGTGGTGCTGCCCACAGCTGCCTGCCTGCCTGCACTGAGACTGGCTGCCCTGTATGCTCAGCACCAGCCTGGGTGCTCAGCTAGGGCAGGATGTGGTCTATTGCTGCCATTTGCCTGGACCGTGGAGCAAGGCATCTAGCCCACAAAGGGGAGACAAGAGGGCAGAAATCAAAGCTGGAGGAAATCACTCTCTCTGGATAGACAGGACCCTACGGATGGATCTGCAGCAGTGCCAGCCCTCATGACGCTTGGAGGCAGGGGTTCTGCCAGGAGAGAGATCCCCAGAAACTGGGGTCAGGGAATGATGGGGAGAAGGAAGTGGGTAGGAGTCAGGCTGAGGTACCAGGCTGGAGACAAAGGACAGAGGAGACATGTCCAAGGAAACAGCCTCATATGAAGATACACCATCCAGGAGAGACTGACATGACAAGGTGGGTGCTCATGGGCTGAGAGCACATTCTTGGCTTGATGGCTGAGTGAGGGGCTCCTTCAGGAAGAGCCATGGGCTTGCTGACTGAGGGAATTGAGGTGAATTTGCAGGAGATATTTGCTGATCCACAGAAGAAGAAACACAGGTTATCAGGAGCAGGCAGCTTGGGCCCTAAAAAGCCTTCAGTGGTCTGCCTGGTTCTGCCCTGAGCCTGGCCACAGGACTCCAGCACCAGCTCTGGCAGCAGCTCCCCAAATGAGGTGACCCTGAGATTCTGCTCTTCCTGTCCCATGTGCAGCTTTCTTGGACTCTAGGCATGGTGGATGGGTGTTCCCCAGGGCATCAGAGCACTCTCCAAGAAATGGTAACCACATTCTGAACCACCCCACCCCATGGGATGCCTTAGCCCAGCAAGGGGTTTGCAGAACTTCTTGGGCACCAGCCTGGACTCCCTTCAAAGGGCTAGTGTGTGGGTGCCAGCACAGACCCAGCCCCTGGGAATGAACAAGGAGAGCAGGTTTCCAGGACTGTTAATCAGGGTTGCAAGAGCTGGGATTAATGTGCACTCCAAGGCTCTCCAGCCCCAGCTGTGATCCAACCCTCTGCTCTCAGCCAGAGCCGCCTCCACGCACTGAATTATCAGCCTGAGTAATTAAGTGGAGAGTTTTGTTTTAATGCAGACATCTGATGCCTTCACACCAAGGAGCACAACAACTGTCACGGGTGTTTATGCTCTATGCAACACATCTGGCTCACAGGGAGGAAATCCATCTCTGCTGCTGTGCAAGATTAAAGGGAACGCAGCCTGGGTGCAGAAAGAGGACAGCTCGGCAGCCAGCATGGTGGGCAGGATTCATTCCTGAGCATTTCCCTGACAGCTCCTGGAACACCATGGGCAGGAGGCTGTCATCTGGGGCTGTCCAGCAAAGCACACATCCCCTCTGCTCCTCAGCCTGCAAGGCAGCACAAAGCATTACAAGATGAGGGATAATTACAGGCTCAGAGATAAATGGAAATAGGACAAAATAAACCATGCATTTATTGAGGTAGATGGTGCCCGTCTCACCTGATACCTGCTGCTGATAAGGGAGCTGGCTTTTGGGGGAGGAGGAATGCAGATCTCAAACCAGCCTCTGTGCCATGCAGAAAATTGTTGCTTTGCACAGATTAGGGGATTAGCATCAGTGCAAGCAGCTGGAAAGAGGCTGGTGGGGGAAGGAGCTGGGCTGTGAGGAGAGAGGAGATAGCAGGAAGGAGAGAGGGTGCTTCTAGGACCTTATTTAATAGCTTCCTCTGTCACCCCAAAAGTGGGGAGCATGAGGAAATCTGCTAATGCCACAAAATCACACGTCTTTTCTCTGCTTGGTCCCTGAACCACTGCTGCTTTGCTCATCATACTCACTTGGATATTTGAATGGTCTTACAGAGCAGCTTGGCTGGCCAGGAGCCGGAGTGAGCTCTACTTTCACAAGCTTTTTCTCCACCATCTTCCCCTAGCATCTCACAGCTCCACTTTGTGGGCTTTGCTGTCAGCAGGACACTTTTTCTCGCTTCCCAGTGGCAGGGCTGTTCCCATAAGAGAGCTTGCCATTGCCTCTGGCATTTTCGGCCCCTGGTTCCCTGACACCACTGGGACAAGGGCCTTCCCTTTGGCTGTTCAGGCCAAAAAGAACAGCAAGGACTCCTGGGTGAGGAGAAAGGAGGTTCCAGCTGTGAGTGTAACTGCTGCCTGTGATGCTTCCCAGTGTGAGCATCAAAAGAACCCCACTGGGGTAAAACGTTTTCAGGGAGAAAAGCTCCAGGTGGTTTCCAGCAAAAAATTCTGGACTGCTCCCTGGCTGAGAAAAACACTTTTAAATTTGGCCTGGGAGCTCTGACCCTGTCTGGCCAAGGGGCAAATAACCACCACGGTTGAGCAAAGCTAATCTGGCTGCCTAGGTCATGGAGGGTCTGGGGCTAGTGCAGTTCTCCCTGTTAGGGCTTCCCATAGGAACTGGGCACTACAAGATGATGCTTGTGGGCACAGGGACAGTCGAGGGCCTTTGGCTCAATCTAGCAACAGAAACGGAGCTAAAGGAGTTTGGGCAAGCGACACGAAACCATCCGGCTTTCAAGGAGCCCTGCGTAATTTGAGACTCTGAAATCTGAACTGCAGCAGCAGGGGCCGCGCAGCCACCTCCAGGCAAGCAGGCTGATTTATCGCCTGCATGAGCCCAAACTGCCTCCCATGCTGGGCAGAGAGGCAAGACCGGGTTCCCTGCCTGGAGAGTCTCATGGCAGAAGATCAGAATGCCGTGCAAAGGAGACACGCGGGAAAGGCCTGAGACATCGCAGCCAGTCATGCCTGGCTGGGCGTGATCACTGCTCCTGTTCAATGCTGCTACCCAGCCAGACCCCTACATGTGGAGTCCACAAGAGGAGCAGAAGAGCCCTGAAACTGCAGGACAGCTCGGGGCATGTGAAGGTGATGGCCTCGAAAGGGTGCAGTGGGGGCACTGGGCTGGCTATGGGCACTGCCCTATGGAGACTGCACCTGGTTCTCCTGGTACAGCCCCTCTGGGAGCCAGGTTATGGAATGGGAGCTGTGGCATGTTCACCTGAGTTGAGAGAAGAGGGGCTGCTTCCACTGGCACTTTGTACACTGATGTCACAGGCTGCCACCTTGCTTTCCTTGTGCCCCAGGGCCACCCCTTCACCCGCCTCGTCAGCTGCACCCAGCCTAGGCATGGAATGGCTGTCTCTGCCAACTGGAATTAATTCCCTGAGATGCTATATCAAATGCTTTAATAAAAGCCTGATATATCACACCTCTTGTCTCCTCTCCATCGATTCATTTAGCAATTTTACCCGAAAAAGGCAATCAAGTTGGACTGGGCAGATTTATTCTGTGTGAGCTCTGAGCACATCTTTATTGCTCCCCGTTTCCCTGCCCTCGAGGTCCTCGGACACATTTTTTCTCTTAATATTTGTTATATTATTTTGCTAGAGATGAAGCTCTGTTGATGGGCAGTAATTGCCTGGACTGCCCTGCCTTCCTATGATGAAGATTGGTACCTTACTGGCAGCTGCCTCCCTCCACTCTGCTCTCCTGTCCTTTCTTGGTAACATTATCGACTCGGAAAGTTCATTAACAAGCCTCTTAATGACTGCAGCTGTGCCAGCCCAGCCCATGACTGTAACCTCCCATGGTTTCCTTTGATGGCTGCTTGCAGAAGAACACATTGCAGAGTGTTTGCTGCATCTCTGGAGCTGCATGGGCACCTGAGCCACTTCTAAAGCATTGCTGACTCCCCTCACCAGGGTATGCTGTCCCCACTCATCCACTTTGTCTTTGGGCACCAACCTCTCTGGGTAGGCTGTGTTGACCATGCAGTGCAGGGGACATATAGGTCATCAGTGGTGGAGAACTTCTAGGGTGTCCTTGGAGCACCCTTGAGGCCACCTGGGTGAATGGTGGGGCTATGTGGTGCTGGTATTGGCTCTGCTACCTGCCATCCCAAGTGCAGGCAGGCTTGTGAGCCAGGTTGGCACTGAGCCAAGTGTGATGCTGGGATTAGGCACTGCCTCCTACAAATGAGCTGTTAATTATCATAATCTGGTAATTGAGAAAAATCTAATTATGCAAAGCTAATGGATTTAGAGCTGTGCTGGGGAGCACGGGCCAGGGGAGCAGAGCTGGGCAGGGCCAGCATCACTGGCCCGTGGTCGCAGATACTATGGGGACTGGCAGTGCCTTTTGCTCCACTCTGAGGTCCAACTGGGTGCCCAGCCAGGTGGCAGCATCCACAGGAGAGAGCCCATCTCTCCTTCCCCACTCTAGCCCCACTGGGCCTAGGCATCCCTCCTCCATGCGCCCAGGCGTCCTCGTGTCTTCCCTCCTGGGAGATTCCTGTGCTAGAATAGATGGGGGAATACAGCTTCCCCTCCCAGCCTGGGCATCCTCCCCAGCCCCAGGGATCTGTTTCTGCTCTGCATCTCTGCTCTGCATCTCTGCTCTGCATCTCTGCTCTGCATCTCTGCTCTGTGTCTGCTCTCTGCTTCCAGTTCCAGTGAAACAGTGCTATGGGAGCTGCTCAGGCGTGTGTACGCGTGGCAAACTTGTTAGGGAAAGGCAACATCCTCTACTAGACCAACAGAGATGATTCAGAATGTGGGATAAGCTTTTGGGCAGAAGGGTGCTTCTCAGTGCTCACAAGCAACTGCTTTCCTCAGCTGTATTGCTGGTCTCATAAAAGGTTTTGCTTTTTCCTGCACACCTTGAGGGCAAAGGATGCTGAACTGTGCCAGCCCTGGCACTGCACCAGAGCTCCAAACCTCAAGATAGCACAGTGCTGAAGAGCATGGCAGAATCCTTGTGGTGGCATGCAGGTAGTACCAACACCTGCCACTGCTCCTCATATGTCTTGCCACCTATCCCTGTGCTCTCAGGAACCTGATGTCTTGCAGCTTTTGGGGAACCCAGAGGAGGTGCTTGAGCCCATGGATGTAGGAGGTGTGACAAGAGTGACAGTCAGCACGTCTGCTCCTTGGCCAGCCTGATGTCTTGGAGCTGTGTTCCAGGGCACATCTTGGAGACCCCTCATAGCCTCATGACCAAAGAGCCATTGCTCCCCAAGGCACACCTGCCCATGCGCCTCTCCTGAGCCTCAGCCCATGTAGCCTTTCATGGGCAGCTCCTATATGCCCTGGAAGCAGGATTTGAGTTTGCCTACCTCTTCCTCCCTAAGGAGCCCACACTAAGTGCATGGAGATGGTGGAAGTGAGCAGAATTCCAGCTAATTGTCTGTACCCCCCAGGGACAAGCAGTGAGAGTGCCTGGAGCTTTCCAGGACATCTCAGCATCTGGCTCCAGTTCCTGCAAGATGCAGAGATTGCTAAGTACATCAGTGGTTATGGCACTTAGTGAGCTTCCCGCTCAGAGCAGGATGTGGGCAGCACCATGCTGCACTGGTCCCGCCCCGGCACTGGCACATGCCGCTGCGGCGCAGCCCAGCTCACCTGCCTGCTCATCGCTGTGCTGGTCGTCTGCTCCTCAAACCTCCTCCAGTAACTTCGGTTCAGCTGGGAGAGACAGAGCTGGGCAGCAGCATGTGGCTTGAGGAAGATCAGAGGGCCCCCCCATGCCCCTGGAGTCCTCCTCGGCCCCCAGCAGTCCATTCCAGGGCGGTTTGCCCCAGCAGGTACCCACCATGTGATGCCCCAACCCCACAACAGCACCCATGCAGCCTGGAGGAGTTTGCCAGGCACTCCACCCTCCATGGCATCCAGCACATCTTCCAGCACCAGCGCTACACCGTCCGCAACCTGCTGTGGCTGCTGGCCTTCCTGGGCTCGCTGGCCCTCCTCATCCATGTCTATGCCAAGTGCATCAGCTTGTACTTCCAGTACCCCCACAGCACCCAGCTGGAGGAGGAGACGGTGCTCAACAAGACCTTCCCTGCTGTCACAATCTGCAACCTCAACCCTGCCCGCTTCTCACAGCTCTCCGGCCATGACCTGTACTGGGCAGGGGAGATGCTGGGTCTCCTGGATGGTGCTGGCCACCCTGTGGTGCTGGAGACTGTGGAAAGGAGCAGGCTGGAGGCTCTTCTGGGGACGCTGGCTATGAGCGAGGAGGAGAAGAGACGCCCCTTTGACCTGAAGGAGTTTTATGGGCGTGTGGGGCACCAGCTGGACCTGGGTGAGATGCTTGTCCACTGCATGTTCAGCGGTGAGGAGTGCAACAGCAGCGACTTCCAGACAGTGAGTTCCCAGTGGCAGATGTTTCAGGGGGCAGGGAGGGCTGGGTGTGGCACCCACAAACTGGGGCACTGCTGGAGTGTTGAGAAGGGGATCCTAGTCTCTAGTGTCTGTGTCTGGGGATCGGGGCAGGGGAAAGCTGACAGGGGCCATTTTTTTCAGGCCGTTAGGGCTGCCTGGTTTGACGTGGAGTTTGTCAGGCCTGGGGCAGAGGCCCGTGCAGACCAGGGGTGTGCTGGGCTGGGAATGCTCCATCAGGGCTGGTGTCCTGACTGGGCTCAGGGACTCAGAGAAGATTTAGGGTGGGGTGGCTGAGCCCTAGGGCTCACCCAGGCTGAACCAGCTCAGCAGAGGCAGGCTGTGACCTGCAGTGTTGCACCAGCCCCTCCCATGGGCTCTGGCAGAAAGCTAGGCTCCCTAGGGTTTGCAGAGGGAGGGAAGGTAAATTCCTGCCTAGAAGGCTATGGAAAGGAGCAAAGCATCTATAGCAGATGGGCTGCATCCAGGCAGTAAGGTAAGTGAGCAGAGGCACAATCCTGCCCTGCTGACCAGCATGGGAAGGTTCCTGTCAGTACCAGCACAGGGAGGTGGCTGAGATCGAGTGTTATTTGAGCCAGAAGAATTACAAAGGTCACAAAAGTCCTGGTGATGGATGCCATAAAAGCACCCTTGTCTCAGATGTTTGGCACATTACATGATCCCGGCTTGTCCACAGGCAAGAGAGAGCCACAGGCCCAGTGCTGGAGTCCAAGGAGCTGTCCATGCCCCATCGGGCTGGGGAGGGCCAACATGTGAGGGTAGGGCTGTGCAAGGACAGTGGCCCATACTGGGAGCCAGCACCTCAGCCCTGCCATGCTGATGGGCAGCCTGGGGGGCTGCCTGCCCTACCTGCAAAACTCCCTGGGATACTGAATGGATGCCCGCTATTGCCACACCAAGATCTCCCAGCTGGCAGCTGCTGCTGGCTTGGCAGATGCAGAGCTGTGAGTCGGGAGGGTCCCTAATTTAGCGTGACGGCTCCACTCAACGCACTAATGAGAACAAAGCAAGGCTGCTGCGTGAGGCCCTGAGACCAGGTGTCAGGCAGCTGGTGGGTGGCATAGCTGTGTGTCGGGAGAGCACCACCGTTGAAGGAAGATCATGCAGGGTCATAGCCACTGCCAGAGTCAGGCTTCTGCCACTGTGCCACCCTCCATAATATCTCCATTGCCTGCTGAGCCCCCAGTGCCCAGCCAGGTACTGCAGGGCTTGGGTAACTGTCAACCCACTCGGTACCAGAGCCAAGCAGGGATTGTGTGGGGATCCAGGCAGGGCCATGCCCAAGAGGAAGCCACCACCTTCTCTCCCCTCCTCTTTGCTCCAGAGTCAATGGCTGAGGATTACAGCTGTAAACAAGGGGATCAATGGTGCTGATGGGAACATTTCCTGGTAATAGCTTCGGCCTGTAAAACACTGGCAGGGGGAGGAAGGAGAGGCTCTGCTTTCTGTTAACCCTACCTGCAGCCATGCCCTGACTTCTTGGTTACGAGGGCTTGAACTTGGGCTTGAAGAGTCCACACTGGGTGCCCTAGGCCAGGTGAGGTCTGGATGTTGCTTGGGTAGAGGCTGTGCCCCAAGAACAGCAATGTCACTAGCTCAAGGGGGTGTCACAGCCCTGGGGACCAGAGTGACCAGATACAGACCAGGCTGCTGTGCCAGGCTTGGGCACGCACCCTGAGCAGAGCAGAGGTGGTGTGTAGCAGCATGCCAGACTGCTGGGCGTGCATCAAGGTCAGTGTTTGTCAGCAGCAGGATGCTGTATGGTGATGCCAGGGGAGACGAGCTGACCTCTGTGCCTGCAGGACAGCTGGCCTGTACTGTGCAGATATGGCTGCGAAGAGGCAAGTGTCATCCCAAGGAGGAGCTGCCAGCACTGACAGGAGATGTTACTGTCATTGTAGAGGGATGCTCAGCCCTGGTCTGTGGTACATCAGAAAGCAGAGGCTGCTGCAGGCAGGTGGAATGGTAGGAACAGCTGCATCCTCTGCCTCCTAAGCAGGGCAGAGAGTGTCAACAGCCCTTCCTGGCCCAGGTTTTGGATGGGTGAAGAGACTCTTCCTGCTGGTTGCAGGGTAGGGTGCCCAGACAGGTTTCCTTCACCTTCCTTAGGTATCTTTCTGGGCACCTCCACCAGAGATCCAAGCCCTGCAATCTTCATTACCCTGGGAGGAACAAGTACCCCACCAGGCTGCAGACTCAGGCACCAGCCCTGCCCCAAACTCCATCCCCCGTCCATGTTGCAGATGCCCACCTTACTGTCATTGACCTTGCTACTCACCTCCACACACAGGCTGCCCTGAGTGTGACAGCCACAGCACAAGCCTGGCTATCCCATCACCCCTGCCTTGGCAGATCTCCTTGTCACTGGTGCTACCCCATTCACTGTCCTACAGCCACACAGCCACACCACTGCATGCCATGTGCTGTCCCTACAGCCTGAACATGACAGCAGGTGGTGAGTGCCTGGCACTTGGGTGGGTGCTTGCATCCCTCAGTGGACACAGCCTGGCCACAGTGCCCTCCATCTTCTGTGATTATGACTGACAGGTAAATGTCAGCTTATTTTTATCTGGTCCATTATGAGGCAGCTGTTACTTCCACTTGGAAGAGCAGATGTACCTCCATTTCCTGTCCTGCTGGGGACCAGTGTTAATGTCTCTGAAATTCACCTTCTTTGCTTCCCAGAATCACCATCCCCAGGGCCGGGTACTGGGGGATCACAGACTAATCCTCCTAAAATGAGCTGAGCTGTGATGGACTCTGACTGTCACAGTGCCGTGGCTCCTGAGACCACCACCTGTGGGCAGGGAGAGCCATCTACCTGCTCCAGGCTGGCAGGGTCTTTGAGGTCTCTTCCAACCTTGCTTATACTGTGATACTGTCTGTCTTCTGCTCCCAGCTCAGCCAGGCTGCCCAGAAACAGGTGGGAGAAGGAGGATGGGGAAGGCGCTGGGGTGGAGTGGGGATATACCACAGGGTTTGCTTGTTACTCCCTTGCTGTGGAGCTGGGGATAGGGAACTTGGAGTATAAAGAAGGCAGAATACAACAGCATCAGTGTAACCTGTAGCCAGCAGCACAAGTAATGGGCAGCAGCAGAAATACGCCTGCTGAGCACTGTCCTTGTAATTAGATCTGTTTCCAGCGGCTTTCCTGGCCGGCACAGTCCGAGGCACTGTGGAGGGGCTGGCGTGGCAGCCGCAGCCATGCGCTGAGTGATGGTGTGTGTAATAGCAGGGCTGGCGGGTAATAGCAGCCCTGGAGTCCATCAATAACCCCGCTCCCTGATGGATGCTGCCCTCCCCTCTCCTGGCACAGACAGCCATAAGTCACAGCAGTGCTTGCTGCTCTCCCTACCGCGACGGCACCGGTAGCACTGGGGCTTTTGGCAGGACCAGGAGGTGGCTGCGCAGGTCATCCAAGCACCCTCACCTTCACTCCCACCTTCATGCTTCAGACAAGAGCAGATATGTTAATGTTCTATTAATAGTTTTACCTCTTTAAATTATTGATCTGAATTTACAGCCAGAGCTGCTAGCTTAACTACAGGCTTTCCTGGGAATGAGTCTGGGATCCTGTGCAGGAGACTGGGGGCAGGGGAAGAGGTTGGGGGAGAGTTGACCAGGTTGGGAACGCAGCAGAGGGCTAGGCACTAGGTGCAGCATGGTGGGGGGCTCCCCAGGCGCCCTGCTCACTTCCCACCTGAGCTCTTTCAGGATGATGGCCTCAATGCTTTCCTCTATGAATGGTGAATCCGGACCCTTCCTTCTTGACTGGCAGGTGCCGGCAGGCCCCGGGCAGCCAGTGGGGATGGCACCGCTATCTCTGCCACCCAGCCACTGCCTGTGGGAGCATCTGCGCTCAAGCTCACCTCTGTGAATTATTTAAAGCTTCCCGGGGTGCCGCGGGAAGATGATAACATTGTATCTGGGGATGGGTAGGCAGCTGGGGATGCAAGGCAGCCAGCGGGGACCTTGCCCGTGTCTGGGGTCTGTGCCGTCCCCGAATGGGACTCTGTGCAGCCAGGCTGGCATTAGGGACAAGGCTGATCCGTCCAGAGAGGCCGCGAGGCAGGGGCTGGTGGGGGAGATGTGACCTACACAGGAGAGGAATGTGTCGCCCCTCCTGTGAGCATCCAAGGGTGCAGGCAGGCAGGGAGCCAAGGCAGACAAAGGTGATGGGGCCAGGCGAGGTGCCTGGGTGTGGAAATNAGGCTGATTGCGGATCCGCCTGGCAGGGGATGCGGAACCTGCCGAAATAGCGGATTTAATTATCTCTGTGGAACAGCAGGAAACCAGCGTGCAGGGAGGGGGGGCTGGGTACACGGGGTTGAGGTGTCTCAGAGTGGGGGCAGCAACGGTTTAATCTAGCAGGGCTGTGCCATGGCAGCCATCACTACTTCTATACCACGTGTCCACCCCCTGCTTCTGCTGCAGGAGGGCATAACCCCATACTGCAGAGCAGTACTCCCACTAAGGGTCCCCGTGCAGTGCTGGGGCCCCCATCAGCTGTGCACCCCCCTTTAGCCCCTTTCCCAGCCCCANCCACCCCCTGCCTGCCCCCTATCCCCATCCCCTCAGCATCATCCCCTCAGCTGGTCCAGGGTGCACAATGCTGTCCTTGTACCATTAGCACTGGCCTCAGCCATTAGACCCTCTCCCTTTGTCATCACCTTCTGCTCCCATATGCTCAGCATTAATGCCTGGCACCATAGTCCAGCCCCTCTACACTGCTCCCTTATCATTGCCTGCCATCCCTGGCCCCTTGGGTCCTCCAATTCTCCTCTGCCTCTTTGGCCCCTCTCCTTGTCATGGACACTCCCCACTGCCAGGCCAGCCAAACTACACCCACCCACTCTGCTCTGAGCCTCATCCAGGCTGTTCTCCAGAGATACAGGCCCTGGCATCTCTGCCATCCTGCACACAAGGCGTTCTTTGCTGCCCTGGTTGCTGCAGCACAGAGGGGTGCCTGGCCCCGGCATCCCCTGGTCTGGAAGAGTTAACAGGCAGGGGCAGGAGGTGAGGGAGCAGCAGGAGCAACTAGAAGTGATCAATATCATGTGCTGCCACTGGAGCACAAATCGCAGCTCGGAGCCATAAATCTCCCTCCCATCACAGGTGATGAGGATGAGAGGGAAGCTTATCTCCTGGCTGCGGCACTGCCAGCACTCCTCCTACACCTACCCAGCTGCCCACTGCTGTATGACTATGTGAAGGCACCTGGGAGCTGCAGCCTCCCACATGCCAGACACCTCATGGCCTCCACAGGGTGGGTGATGGGCCACTAGTGGAGAGGATGCCTAGGCACAAATATAGATGGGCTGCATCTGCAAGGATCACCTTTGTGGGAGAAGGCATATGGGTTCAGCCAAGGGCTGGAGACCAGGGTGATGGGCTGGCTCTGGGTGAAACATTCTGTCTTGGCTGAAGCCATCCTGACTCTCTGGCTGCTCCTGCCAACTGCCTGGGATGAATCACCAGGGTGAGTGAGTCACTGGTCAGCCTCCTTGGCCCTAGCCATTTTGGCAGCAGGGCATGCAGCAGCATCCACCACTCTTCCTCATCCACTCTGCAAAGAAACAGGACTGTTGCTGCTTGGCTTTCTGCAAGGGAAGAGTACTGTGGGGGACAACCAAAGGCTTGGGAATGGACAGACAACACCAGGAGTTTGGCAGAGTCCCCAAGAGTGACTCCAGTGCTCTGCATGTAGTTTTCCAAGCCTGATGCCAGCTGACCCCTATCTGAGCACCAAATGCTCCAGGCCTGGACCATAGGCATGTGGCAAGCAGCCTGCTGCTGGTGTTTGGCCAGGATCAACTTAATATGTCCAACTTGAGGAAATCGAGCTCAGACAGTTCTGGAAAGCAAGTGTGCCTGGAGCAGCAGGCAGAGAGGCTGTGTTCACAACCTTGTCCCACGTCCCTGGCCATCCTCCAGCTACCCCACTATGGCATTGCTCACTGGAGTCGAGGTGAGGCCAGGGCTGCTCTGGCTGCATCCAGCTCACTGCTGGCTTTGTGCCCCCAGACTGCTGCCCAGAGCAGAGCATCCCCGAGTTGAGCCAGCCAACATCCCTGAGCTTAGAAGAGGGCACACACTGCCAGTTGCACAGCTGCATGTGGGCCTGAGTCTCCCAACAGACAAAGCTGAGCCCTGTGTGGGGAGTGCTGGGCAGTGTCCTGGCCAGGAGGGGACCATTCATTGGGTTCCACCTAGACACAAGTGGGAAGTAGGTCTGGCTGCTAAGAGCTGGCAGCTGCTATTATCATGCACAAGAGCCTGGGCTGGCATGGGTGATGTGTCACTAGACCCAAGTGTGGCATCAGGCATGAACCAAGGTCCCAAAGTAGGCAGGGGTGGATACCAGGTCACTGTGCTTCCCTGGGATCTCCTAACCAAGACTGCTCAGGAGCAAAGGGCTGTGCAGCCAGCAGCTGAGCTGGGATTGATTTATTGATCTGGCATCCATAGGGACGAGAGCAGGGACAGGCTTGGACTTTGATCAGCCTCCTCAGATGAGGCAGACATTGAAGGCTGCTGCATGGGTAGGGATGGCCTCTCTCCCGGACAGTTTTGGGAAATCTAACTTTTTTTCTGCTGGTCATGGCCTGGGCTGGGGGACCTGCTGCCCATAGGAAGCTGGGGCTGGTCTTGGGTGGCCAGAACCGGAACCCCCACCCTTTTTGGTTGCACTGGGGAGGTGAAAGGACTGGCTAGGAATTAAGCTGATCCCCATGGCAGGAGGTGCCATGAGGGTGGACAGCCAGGCTCTCTCTCTGTGCTGTTAGCACTGGGGCATTCAGCATCCTCTGGAGAAGCAGCGGTGTGGGCTGCAGCTGCAACCCAAGGGATCATGGGCAGTGGCAAGGGGGAGTGGTGTGGGGCTGCATGGACTCTAGGCCTATGCTCAGCTCTGCTCTGAAGGTGGAAGGGCAGGAGAGGTGAAGGGAGCAAGGCAGATGTTGGTGCAGCTGCTAAGCAGGGGTGACAGGTGGGATAAACGAGCCCTGGCTCTCCAGGGGCCAGTAAATTGGAATCAATATGAAGCAGGAATAATTTATTTGTTTGATATAGCCTGTTAATTAACTGGGCTGATGCGTCTGATGGGGAGTCGCAGGAACCCCTTCACCTGCTCAGCAGGTACCTCTCCAGCAGGTCTGGGAGTGCCATAAGGGAGTCCCATCCCCACCAATGCAACATCAGCAGTGGGGCAGGAGAGGATAGCACATGAGAACTCCTTGCAACAGCCTGACTGCCTGCAGCAGGGCACGAGCTGGCAGAAGGGTCTGCATTGGGACGCAGCATGGCTGAGTGTGCACAGCCTCTAGGCTCAGCATCCCCTGTCTGTCATGGGAAGCTGTGGGGAGTGGGCGCCTGGGGCTGCAGGTGCTGGTAGACCTCGTCTCCTGCACCTCTGTGGCTGCTACAGCATTGCAATGAGCCACATGCCCACTCCACCAGCCAAACTTGCCTCTAACAGAGACCACCTCCACTAGCTGCCTCCACCTTCTCCCACATCTTTTCTGTCCCCAGAGCAGCTGGTGACTGTCCTGGAAGGGTGGCTGGCTGGCTGCTCACCCACATGTCACCCATACTCTCAGCATGTGTCCTTGGCCATGTGTTGCCTGTCTTCTGCTGGGCTTGCACGTGTCCTTGGCAGCTCCAGTGGGAAACATTGCGAGCTCAACTGGCTGGAGATGTGTCCCAGGGGGGTGGCACCCTCACTGGGGTGCAGAGATATCCTCAGGCCCTGCCAGTGGGGTACTCAGCTGTCCCTGCTCCACACCCCTGCCTTGGCCCCCTGGCCCGAGGCAGCACCATCACCTCTCTCTGTTTTTTTTTAAAGAATAACATTTCTGCTAAATACTTTAATCAGATTAGTAGCAGTGTGTCTGCAGTGCTGTTAAATCAATGCTCCCCAACACATCTCGGTGGCTAGAAATCAATTACTGTTTAAGCCGTGCCTTGGTCCCTGGCCTGCAATCAATATGGAAGATGTATTACTTTCCCAGAGTCTTTCCCACTAAAAACCTTTCATTTGTATAACAGACAAAGTGCTGCTTCCCTCCCCACCTGCTCCCTGAGGACCAAGCAACCCTATCCCTGTGCCTTATCCCAGCCACGCACTGGGACTAGGTGTGTTGGAGGCTGCGTGCCATCATGTTAGGACATGCCTTGCTCCATGGGGAGATGTGCAAGGCTAGGCCAGCACAAAGGGGTCAGTCACACACTAAGGTGGCAGGTTAGAGACCCATGGGCAGAGATTTCTGGAGCCCACATGGCTGCCTGACTGCTGTTGCAACGTGTCTGGGTATCTTGCCTGCCCCAACGCCTGCTGCCCTGGCTTCTGCCCATCATTGCAACCTCAGACCCAGGCATCCCACAAAGAGAGTACAACTAATTCCCCTCATGCCCCTGCCCCAGAGCTTTGCCCCTCTGAAATGCTTCTCTTCCCACAGACCATTTTTTCCCCATTCTCCATCCTTGTCCCATAATTCGAAGAGTGAGCTTCATTATTCATGATAAGGATCTTTAATTAGCTGTGAATATTAATGACTTACTCTATAATTAATCATGCTTTGCATGCTGGGGATGGCATAGCTCCCACCACTACCATGGCTAAGTGTGGGATGGAGAGACCTGCTCCAGCAGCAGGAGCAGCCCTGGACTCTCACCCCATCCTGGGTGAGATAGAGGCCCAGAGGGAGGTTGCATGGGGTGCTCAACTGAGATCCTGCATATTGGGCAGACACCAGCAGCCTGTCCTGCTGCCTTGGGGTTGGCAGGGAGAAACTGGCCCTCCATAAACACACTGGGAGCTTCCATCTGTGGGTCCAGTCTCCCTCCTCCAGGCTGGGGCTGATGGGTGCTGTGAGGCATAGCAATTTACTGCTCTCAGCCTGCTCCCTGCCCTTGATCTTGCTTCAGTAGCAGGGGGCAACCTAGACTATACAGGGATCATATCCCTCTGCTCAGCTTCTAGGGGTGCCTGGTGACGGATGAAAGTGGCTTTCAAGGCATCATGTCCTCTTCTGTCCCACGCGGTGGGCTCTGGTAGGCTCCATGCTGGGTCCTGCCCAGGGACAGGTGGGTCAGAGCACCCGATGCACAGAGCATGTCTGCTTTTGCTGAATCCCAGTCTCATCCCTACTGCTGAAGCAGACATGCATCATCCTGCCCACAGCTCCCTGTGCTCTTTGCCGACCCGCAAGCGTATCTCCTCTCAGCTCCTGCTGGCAGGGAACCTGCATAGCTCCGAATCCTGCCTGGTTAACCCCAAATGTGGCTCTCACATTCCCTGCACAGAGAAGAAACTGAGGCACTGGGGCTGGCAATGCAGGGAGAGTCCCCACACTGGTGTCACTTATCTGCTCCCATACTGAAACAACTGAGACATTCCAGGTGCCAGGTGGGAGTGGCAGGGCTGGGTGCCCCAGCTGCCCCATGCCCCCTGCCTGCCAGAGTCCCCCACCTGTCCATATCAAGCACTCCCTCGAGGGCACAGTTTGCTTAAACAGAGACAGATTTAACTATTTCCATTACAGCGAAATGATGAGGCCCATAAACTTTATGGCTCTGTGCGTGCGAGAGCAGCTCTAATGGCCTTCGCCATCTGGAGGAGATGGCTCTGTGGGGGACCTGCTGCCCACCCGCCCGTCCATCCATGCACCAAGCCAGCACCTTCCCTGCACCACCACCAGCACACGAGGGTGCCACAATGCTGCCAGCTCTCTGTGTGAGGACAGCTCTTTGTGACCCCATTGTGACCATGCCATGGAGCAGATGAGCTAGACGTGGAGGTGACCTGGTTTACACTAGTGCTTGTGAGGTCCGCAGCCCTATCTGTACCCACACTGCAGCAGGGAGACCATGCCTAGGTGCCTCGTCCTTCCACCTTCTGCCTCACTGCTCCACGGGGGTGCACCTCCAAATGCCATGGCCTCCATCATACTACTGGCCATTTCTTTGCCAGTGCTGTGTTGTAGGACTGGTCCCTGGTGAGAGCAGGCAGGCTGCCAAGACCGTGTTGTGCACACCCAACTGTCTCTGCATAACCCCTGCCTGATGCCTACTGGCTGCTGATTGTGGCAGGGACACGGAGAGTGAGGAGGCACTAAGTGCTGACGTTGATTAGCCCCTACAAAAGGACTGCTGGGCTGGCAATCAAGGCAAGGTGCCGGTCCAGGCAGGGTGCTGTGGGTAGGTGCTGAGCATATGAAACCATTGCTTCCGTGCTGCTAACCCCTCAATATATCACTCCGATGGCAGCATCCCCATGGCACAGAATGCCCTCCATGATCATGGGCAAGATTTGCCGTGGGGGAGGAGCAGCAATGGGTGCATGACTGTGTGACCATAACTGGTCAGGGCAGGAGGGCTCTGAGGCTGCCAGCTGCTGGCCCTGCACTTCGAGCAAGTGCTGCTGGCACGGTGCTGCAGCAGAGGATTAGGTTTGGTGCAGGAGAGCCAAGCGAGATGCTTTGAAGTCTCATGAATATGAATCAGTGGCTTGGGGCGGGAGCGGAGGGTCTACAGCTAATCTCTCCCTTGCCATGGTGACAGGTGTGACAAACAGCATGGAGGCCAGAAGGGGAGGGCAGGGAGCAGGCAGGGGACAAGGGATGGTGCTTTCCTGCTGACACTAAGGGCAGCCCTGTCAAAAGTGGGGCAGATGCTGCACTCAGGGCACTGCAGTGCACTCCAGGGAGCCTCCTCCACCCTGGCCCCCACCAAAGCTCCTCATCCTGCTGCCTCAGCATGGTGCTGTGCCCATGGATGTTGTCCTCTCACTGGGCTGTGAGCTCCAAAGGTGGTGTCCCAGCGGCTGACAGTGCCTGGCTGGCATGACACTGAAGGTATCCCAGCTTGCCACCGGCAGCCAGGCAGGGAATGCGGTGCAATCACGGCGCGACCTCTCTGAGTCAGCCTTGTAGGCAGAGAGCAGCCCCGAGGCTCAGCCCTGCTGGATGCTCGGAAGGGATGCAGACACAGCTGGAGCTAGGAGACTACACATGGGAAGGTACCCACTCCTGTCCCCGGCTCATTCCATCCCCAGTCCAGCCCTGTATAAGCTGTTAGAGTCCCTGCAGGGCCCGCCCACACCCCATCGATCCAGTCCCGGTACCATCTGCTTGGCGGTACTATGACCCTGCCTACTGCACCCAGGCTCCATGGAGATGTCATGTTTGGGTCTGCACCTCCTGTGACAGGCTGAAGCTCTTGGTGCTCTCCTAGGAGACAGTAACTAGAGCGGGCGCTTGCTCCTAGCAGGACGTGACTGGGGCTTGCAGAAGAGCCTCAGAGATCAATGTGGAGGTTGTTTTGATGCTCTCCTGGTAGCAGGATAGCAATGGCAGCTGCTTGCTCAGCCCAGGGGACTGTCCATGGACCAGCACTGGTTGGTAATGCACAGCGGGGCTCGATGAAACTCTTTGGGTTTGTTTAAGCCACAGGACAGGCTGTCAGCTTCACAGCCTTTTGAAGACTACGGGCAGTGGCAAAGGAGCTGCTGTGTGCTCAGAGGGGTTCCTGGAGCTGTGCTCTCTCTCTTGGCACCCATGGCCAAGGATCCTGTGCCTCTGGGCTGGGGCAGAGCAATGAGTGGGGAATGCCAGCCTAGACTGGAGTACTTGCTGGAGGATAGGGATAGGAAAGTGAAGGCTAGACCAACTTCATGCCAGGAAGACAGACAAATGCAGAGCAGATGTTTATCAGCACAGCGTTCTCAGATCCCTGGAAATCTCTGCATCCAAATGTAGATATTTTATGAGAGCATACACTTCTGCTGAGAGCTGGAGCTCTAACGTTGTGCCCACAAGCTGGTCACTCCACCTTCCCATGGACCATGTATCATCAGGTGTGGTGTGGCTTGTCTCTGCTGTGGATGGAACACCCGTGGAGCTGGAGGTGGGCTGAGGACAGTCATCAGGAACTGTGTGCAGCTTTTGAAGATTAAGATCTGCTGCAGACTTGCAGACCCAGAGGCACAGACCTCCATCCGATTGCATCCTGCTTCGCAGGACACGCTGGGATGTAGTGGCCAGCCCCAGTGCCCAGCTAGGAACCTTGCCAAGCACAGCATCAGGCAGGGCTGGAAACTGCCTTCTCCTTACATCACATCTCACAGTTCATCCCTGCTGGCACAGGAAAATTGTAGACATTTCTTAAAGCCCTTTGAGACCTTGAGGTCTCGGTTTTATACTGTAAGAATTGTTGGGTGCAGATGTGTGTGTCATCCCTGTGGACAGGCTGTCTCTCCCATATCTCACATCCTTCCCATGGCCTTGGCTGTTCTCTGGCATGCCTAGGGCAGATGAAGGACTCTGCCATTGGTAGAGCAGGAGCTAGAGAAGACATAGGCAAGGCACAGGACTCTGAGTTGGTGCAAGCTTTGTGTACCAACTTCCCCTTGACTGCTGGAGGAAAGGCTGCATGCCCTGGCATGGGCCATATGTTACTGTGGATCCCTTGAGACAGGGATATGCTGTTGGCCCTTTGAGACACATCAGCTGCAGTCAGACATAGGGCTTGTCTCCAGAACAGAGACTAGTTCTCTGTCTGTGGCAGCATCATCTAGGAAAGCACTGGGTGAGGGCAACCCCAGTTTCCCTGTCTGGGCTTGTGGACCTGTGTGTGCCAAATAAAGGAGTCAGGAAGAAGTGAGTCCAGGCTAGTCCTCACTCATGGGCAGGCGTGAGGGTCAGAGGCAGCAAGCATTGAAGACCTCACTCTGGTAATGCCATGTGAGACATCTGCAGCCCAGGGGATCCCCCCCATGCCAGAGCTATGCTGCAGGAATGAGCCTGGCACAGGGGACACTGGGCTTCCCAGAATACATCCTGCAATTCTGCAGAGCTGCTGGGGAGATGCCCACACTGAGGGAGGGATTTCCAATACCACATCAGGGATGTCGGCAGCCTCTCCACAACGTGGCCTGCTTATCCCAGCAGCCCTGTCTTCCCTGATCTGCACTCCCCTGAGGCTGTAAACATTTTGGATTCCCTGCCTCACCTGCTCAGGCACCTTGCAGATTCAAGGCATGTTGCTATCTTAAAACCTATCAGGTTTCCTGTCACCTCCCAGGGCCCATGAATCTGTGGGCTGATGGTGGAGCTGGCACTGAATGACCCTGCAGGGAAATGGCTCTGCACACCCCTCACACCACCTCCAGCTCCTCAGCCCCGGGTTTATAATTGCCCCGGGTTCACAGGAAACTGCTCCAGGTTGACATGCTGGAACTGGCTGCTCTTCCCTGGCTCAGACAGATTGCCCAGGGACATCCAGTGCATTGGGTACCATCTCCAGCTGTGGCTGGTGCTATGCCCTGGCCGCCAGGTCTGCCAGATGGGCACACAAAGGGCCTATCATCCTACCAGCCAGCATTTTGAGGCTGGGATATTTTTACTGCCACTGTCGTGCCACTTAGACAGGTCAGCTGTATCCCTGTCCTGGCAGAGGGGGGAATCAGCAATGCCAAGAGTGCCAGAGTCCTACAGGGCAGTGGTGAACATGAGCTACACACACAGCTGACAGCCCCAAACTCTCTTAAATCTTCCTTGCACGGACCATGGCTCACCTAAGTAGATTTGATTTGTCAAATATTAAAATTAATTTAGGACTGAGTGGTGGCCTGTGTGCATGACCTGCTCTCCTGCCTTTCCCTGCGCTGCCACCTCTGCTCCTGTCCCATGCATCATTCCCAGCCCCACACTCTCGCCCCAGCCGGGGTGCCCAGAGCAGGATAAATCATCCTGCTGCCGCGCTCAAAGACGAGCCGATTGCTTGCTCGGCGGCAGGGGATCACAGGGGAAATCACACGGCGTGCCGCCCGCTCCGTGCTGGGGGCGGTGCAGACACCACGCTTAGGCAGAGATTTATTTATTTGATTTTAGTGGGCTGAGGTGGTTTTTTTTTTTTTTTTTTGTTGGGTTTTTTTGGTTGTTGTTGTTGGGTTTTTTGTGTGGTTTTTTTTTGTTTTTTTTTATCTCTCAAACGCCCACCAGGGAATTGCAGCCCCTGGAATATTAATGCCACGCAGGACGCCGGCTCGTTAAAATGTCACCTGGCTGTAATTTCTCCTGTGCTCATTATTCCCCGGGGGCGGGGGTGGGGGTGTGAGCTCCCGTCGCTGCCTGCCTGTGGTCCCGTCGTGCGGGGCTGCCCTGCCCGTCCTCTTTGCCGCAGCACGAGCGCTGCTCCATCACATTGCCAAAAAATTTTCCTGGCCCTTTTCCATCACCGCAGCGGTGGGCTGCACTGCCACCGGCATCTCCTGCTGAGCCAAGCCCCAGAGACTGGTGATGGGAGAGCCCTGTGCCACTGGCCAGCATCAGCTGGTGCAAACGCAGCCTGACCAGTATGAGGGAAGGGGGATGCTGATGTGGGGTGTGTGTGTATGGGACAGTCAGGGGGTCGACTAGCAGGCAGTGCCAGTGTGCACTGGGGGCAGGGTGGCACAGGGAACAGCTGCCTTAAGGAAACTTTGGCTCAGTTCCTGCAAATTAATGTTTTTTTGCCAAACAGTTTCCCGGCGCTAAGCGCGACGCGGGGAGCAATTATCTTTAGTGTCGATGTTATTACCATAAAAATTGCATTGAGGACTTTTCTCCTCCGATTAGAAAGTTAACGATCATCACTGCCTTCATTGTTCCCCGCACCGTGCTCGCTCTAATAAAGAGTCTGTGCACTTTACTTTTCACTTAGCATGAAAATTACCCAGCTGCTGCTGTACACGGCTGTGCAGCCCCCGTGCTCACCTCCCTATGACGGGGCCCTGGCAGGTACTGGTGAGAGCAGCCACTGGTGTACTGGGGACAGATGAGTGACCTTTGGGCTTCCCTGTGCAGTGGGAGACGAGGGTCAGCTCAGAGTAGGGGATGATATTGTTGAGGTTGTCCGCCCCACATATGAGGCGCAGCAGTACCCGAGGGATGCTTTTCTATGTGCTGTCCTCCAGGGATGTGCTGCCAGTGGACCCTGCCCATGCCCATCGGCTGGGCATTTCCTGCCCCCTGAAACCCAAATTCATGGGTGATCACCTCTGCTCCCTTTGCAAGGACTTAGAGCAGCTGGGATGTGTCCAGCCTTGCTGTGGCAGCTGCACACCTGATGTAAGCCTCTGCCACAGCTCTTTGTCCGTGGATGAGTTGAGGTCCCCTCCTGGACACTCATGTTACTTCTTGTGGGCAGGGAGTGTGGAAGGGTGAGCCCTGCTGGTGCCAGCTGCTTGCCTATCCTGGCACACCTGCAACACAACGTCACTGCTCACAATGAGTAGATGCTGTGCCTTCCTCTGGACATCCAGGCTTTGGCACCTACCCTTAGTACTGTGATTTTCACAGGGAATATTTGTACCATTTTGCTCAATACCAGCATAGCTCTTTAAATTCTCCAAGTGCTGTAAAAATCTTAGCTAATCTTCAGAGAGCTGGGTTTTTTTTTTTTTTCTGAAGCTCTTCATTACTCCCTAATTGTTCAAACTTCTCTCCTTTTCCTTCTGATTAAAAGCAGATTTTAAAAGTGCAGTTCAGTTTCTCAGCTATTTTCAAGTCAAATGGATTCCATCCCCCTCTCCATGTATTAATAACCTGTTCTCGTGCATCCCCCAGTGAGCCAGTAAAAGCCCTTCTGAGCAGAGACAAGGTGACAGCAGTGCTCCGAAGGGAGCAATTGGAAGGGGGTTACAGCTTGGAGGGAGAGAGATCCATCCATCCAGCTATCTATCATCCACCCCGCTATCATCCATCTACCAGAGAAATAACATTTGCAATTCCACTTTAGCTCTTCCTAATACTAATTATTTTTTTTCCACCTTCCCAACCAGCAAGCAGCAGGAGACATAGGAGTTTGGGGTCCAGGGCTCCCAAGCCTGCCTGTGAGGAGGGGTGTACAAGGGGTTTAGTGGCATGGAATGAGGAGGCTGTTGTGTTTGCATGAGGCTGTTATGGCGTGGCTACACCGATGGGGAACTGGATGAGAGGAAAGCAGAACCCAGCACTGATGCTCAGCACATCCAGCAGCAGAAAGAAACATGTGCTGGGCTGGAGAAGCATTTTTCTGAGAAGAATGCAGGATGCAGGGGTTCTAAGGGTGAAAACCAAATGCTGTGTTGCCACAGGCTCTGCCCCTGCCCAGCAGGGTGAGGCTGGTGCCAGTCCTGGTGACAGCACCCAAGGGTGCAATGTACATCATCCTCTCACTGGCCCCTGTGACTGGCACCAAGGGGTCCCACTACCTCTGGCTGGTAATGCCAGACTCCCCTGCAGAGCCCGAGCCCTGAGCCTGGCTGGCCTGAAGCAGAAGACAGGACAGAGATGGATTGCAGTGTTTACACATCTTCCCAGGAAGGAAATGCCAGGTCCTGTAGGGCTCCATCAGCTGTTGGAGGTAGCAGGCAGGGCAGAACTGTGGCCATGCCAAGGAGTGGGTGCCCATTTCCAATGACTGATGCAAAGGGGAGGAGGGAGAATCCCAGGTGCCACTGCCCAAACTGAGTGCTTTTTCCCTCTCTTGGACACCTTACCTCCTCTTAGTTACCACCATGCAACCTGCCTGGGGCAGGAACAATAGGCGTGTAAAATACTTGTACTCATCTGGAAGTGCCTGAAGGAGGGCCCAGAGGATTAGCTGTTGTAGATAATAGTCCTGCTTTCCAGCAGGCTTCAGACCTGTCCCCAGGTTAGTTTGCACCATCTTTAAGCCACTTGCTGTTCTTAGACCATCACCTGCCACTGCCAGTGATGACAAACATTTTAGAGCTTCTGAGACACCTCTGTGGTCACCAGCATTCCTCAGATTCATGCTAATATACTTTGCAAGTCTGACCTTCACTGTCTGTCCTCCTGAATGGGCACTCAGAAGCTCTAGACCTCCAGCTACATCCATGGCAAGTCCAAGATGTCCCCTGTTGCATGCTGGTGAGCTCTCATCCTCTTCGAAGATCTCATCCCCTGCCATGGGTCAGGCCACTCATCACATTTCCTATGGAGTGGTGTGGGGCAACAACAGGGAGGTGATAGGGCTGGGAGATGGGAGAGGCAGAAAAGGTACCAGGGCCTGGCACCAGTATCTGAAAGAGGCTACAGACAAGGTCCCATGTAACAGGCTTAAATTTTCAGGAGATGCTGGCAGGCTCAGGTCTGTGGTCATGCCATGGTTGAAGAGATATTGGTAGCCCAGGCACCTGGAGAGTCACTGTGTGCTGGGGTGCTAGTGTACCCTTAGCTGGACTGTCCCAGCAGATGGCAGCAGGGATGCATTGCAGGATGGCAGGGTATGGGGACCTGCCTTGTACCCCGACCTTGGAATAATCTTCAGTAGGATTAAGAGCTTAAACATATCCATGTAATTGCCAGGCTCCTGCTGAGCTGGAGAGAGTATGAGTGCCAGCAGCATGGGGAGGCAGTGCCCAGGCGTGCCCTGGTCCCTTTCGCTGCCTGCTGCTGCCTGCTGATGTCTTCTGCTGCTGCTGCCACCACTATGGGCACCACTGGCAACCACTACCCTGAGCATGGATGGCTGGGTGCAAGTAAAAAGAGAGGGTGTTTGACATGGACAGAGATGGTACCTGGGCACCACAAGGGAATGGGCCCTGTAGTGGACTCCAAAGGAGGATGCCAAGCTTGCAGAACCTCAGCTGGGCTGTCCACACCTTTCCATTGTGGCTTCAATCCTTGCGGGTGCCTCTCTGGGTACCCTTTCAGCACTCCTCTGGCACCTACCAGCTCTGCACCCAGGGAAGGACACGTGGAGAATGAGGGTTGGTTAGGATGTTGGGGACTAGGGCACTATGTCCTGCCCAATTGAGCCTGCCTGGACAGATGATCTGAAAGTATTTGTTGCCTTGCATGAGAGGAGCAGGGCACAGGGATGGCAGTGTCAGGTTTTGTAGGGTGCTTAGCTATCAGAGGACACTCAGGGTTGGCAGAGGCGCCAGAGTGTCCCGGCAGGTGCCTGGCTCCTGGAGGAGCACCCAGGCACTAGGCTAGGGACACCTAGAAAGCACAGCATGGTCCCTGCCCAGCTGTCTCAAGGGGGTTCCAGCACCCTGATCCCAGCTGTCCGGATGGTATGGGGCTTGGCATGAAGCAGGGAGCTGACATCCCAGCCCCCTCCCTGTCTGCCTAATGGTCCCTGACATTTAAATGAGATTTAGTGCTCAGCCTGATACTGAATATTCATGAGCCCATGTGGCCCTGACAGCCCGGCTGGGGCTGCTTTCATGATTAATAATTTGTTTTTTTCCTTTACTGTAAACCTCACCTGCACTTGGTGCTTGCTC
Source organism: Ramphastos sulfuratus (assembly GCA_013399055.1). Classification (NCBI taxonomy): domain Eukaryota; kingdom Metazoa; phylum Chordata; class Aves; order Piciformes; family Ramphastidae; genus Ramphastos; species Ramphastos sulfuratus. The sequence goes on along the minus strand of WBNM01016475.1, from coordinate 481,545 downwards.
TGGCACCACCAGTCCCACTGCTGCCCTCAAGCACCCATGCCCTTTCCCAGTGGGTCCTTCACCACCCTGACTGCTTTGGAGCACCCACTGTAAGGCTGGGCAGCCCACTGGGGCCCTGCCAGGGTATGAGCAGTGTCTGCCAAGCACCTCTTCATGTCTCCAAGTGGGCCAAGACCTGTGCACAGAGAGCAAGCATTGTGCCTGCTCCAGATGAGGAGGCAACCCAGCCTCTGTGAAGAAGCCCCAGGATCCCACACAGGGCACCCCAGTGAGGACTCCACAACCCACAGCAGTGCTGCCTGCCTCCCTGTGCCCCAGGTGGATGGTGGTGCATGCCAGTGGTGGTGGGTCCTAGAGCAATTCCAGTTGTCCCCACATAGAAACATCCTGGAGAGAAGCTACCAAATCCTTCAGCTGCTCGTGTGCCAGGCTTCCATCTCTGCTGGCACCATCCCAGGGGCTGCCAAGGCTACAAAGCTTTCTCGGGTGGGCAGGCTGTGCCCACAAGGGCATCACCTGGGACCTGCTTTAGGTGCTCTTTGTGTGGTTTGTAGCTGGTGCATATTTTCCCACTGCAAACCCAGGGTAGCAGTGTCCAGTCCTGCCTCTAACACTGCCCTTCGTTGCATCCATCCCCAACATCGTGGCTCCCAGGACTTTTGCTTCCTGTCTTGCTACCCGCTGGCTGGGGTGTGGAGGTGTGTGCAGCAGCATGGCCAAGCAGGACCAGCTCCGGGAGGTCCCATGGGACCTGGAGGGAGCCAGGGGCCAGGCTGCTACTTCCCCTTCTTCTTGGCAGCTCGGCTCTGACAGCTCTGTGCAAATTGCATAAATATTCATGGCGAATCGAAGGAAATGTGACTGTCCCGGCTGATTACCCGTGCCCGTCCTGAAGGCTGTGGCTGCTCCCCAGGTACCACTGGCTGAGTGCCCACCTCGTAGTAAGAGGTGGCAAGGGCACTTCTTGCTCCCCACCTGCAGCATGGCACCAGGCACAAAGCTGCTGGAACCCCACACAGGACTGGAACAAGGGCAGTGGAACAGAGACATGCTTGTTCTCAGCCCTTCTGCAAGATGAAGTCAACAATGAGGCTTTACCAGGGAAGGTCCCAAGGCTTTTTGAGCATTTCCCACCAGCCTTGCCATCACACCTGTCCTGAGGGTAGCCATGGGATGTCCACTCCCCACCAATGTGTCACACTCGATCTGGTGATCCTGGCATGTTCAGCACTGCCTTGGCTCCCTGGTGCTTTGAGCAGACGTGAGCAGGGAGTGGGACAGAAAGGAACCCTGAGGGGCAGTCCAGCTGGGATCCCCCCGTGCTGCAGAGATTAATCCCCTGCAGAGCTGAGCAAGGTGCTGGGCTAATAGCCTGATTTATTCCTTCTAGGCTCTCCGGAGCACGCGAGGTTCCCCACTGTGTCCTGAACGACCTCATGCATAATACCATGCACAATCCTATTAACGCCGCCCCGCCACGCACTCCCTGCTTAGCGCCGCCACTCGCCAATGCAATTTGCCCATGATATATGGGAAAAATAATTGAACTATATTTGAAAATATATTAAGAATTACGTCTCACACCCAGCGGGATTTATAGGGGTCATATTTCACAAAAACACAGCCCTGCGCACCAAGGAGCCCGGTGTTCCCGGGAAGACACCCACACTGGGGACACACCCATGGTCACGGTGCATGGGTTCATGCCCAGGACAGGAAATGAGATGAACGGGTCCAAACGCTCTTGTGGGGATCAGTGTGCACCCATGGGAGTCAGTGCAGGGCACAAGGGGGTCTGTGCCCTGGGAGTGGTGTGGGGGTGCCATGAGAGTGGGTGGTGAGTACAGAAGCTCACGTGACACCTGCAGCCATGGGTGTAGCCATGTGGGCATAGCTGCTGCCAGACAGAGCCAGGCTGAACTTAATCCACTCCTGATGGGAGAGAGAAAAAGCACCTGGCATCATGCTGCCTGCTCAGCTGCACCACTCAGCTCACCATGCCAGGTGCCCAGTTAGCCAGATTCTGGCACTCCCTGGCCTGCCATGGGGTGTCTTCTTGAGGGGCTGGTGTCTGTCTGGCCAAGCCAGCTCCTGTGCTGAAGGAGGAAGGGAAGGGACTGAGGGCTCAGTGCAGAGCTTTGAGACCTGCAACTCTCCAGAGTCCCACCTCTAGCCCCTTTGGCCCTGGTGCTGCCTTTCTTGTCGGGTGGCATTTCCATGCCTGATTATGGATGCCTGATGTGGTGACAGTGGCTTGGTGCCCAGGAGACACATGCCTTCTCTCCTCATCACCACCTGTCTCCCACACAAGACCTCTGGTCTTTCCCACATGCCCTGAGTGTGCCTTCCCCATATCTTCCCCCCCCCCTCCCATGCCCATGTTGCCATGCTGGGCACGTCCTCAACACCATGGGTGCCGCTGGCACAGGTGCCGCAGGGAACATTAATCTTTAATTTCCTGTCAAAGCCTCTCGCCAGAGAAAGCAGAACCTGGCACGAGGGTGCAGCAGATGCCTGCTGTGACTGTGTGGGGAGGGCAGGCTGCCCTGGGGTGTGGAGGGCTCGGCTGGGGCACCCAGCCTTCCTCTACGTTCCACAGCTGTGAAGCCCCATGCCCAAGGTGGGTGGGGTAGCAATGGCAGCATATGTGTGCCCACCCACAGGGAGGAAGAGGATAAAATCAGCGATGCTGCCCAGATGGAGAAGGTTCCCTGGGGCCGCCAGCTGCCCTGGCTGTGCAAGGAGCTGACCCTGGGGGAAGCCCACCCTCTCCCTGGCCCTGGCTGCCCCTGCAAAGGGACAACGCAAGGATGTCACATCCTTCTGAGCAGCTCCCAGGGCTGCGGGGCCAGTAAGCCTTCATCCCTGTGCCTGATGAAGGCTCCCAGGGCGTAACTGGCTGGAGGAAACTCCCGGCGTGCCCCAGGAAAAGGGAGCTATAAATAGCTGCCCAGCACAGGGCAGAAGGATACTGTTTGGGAAGCTGCTTTGTGATCAGGACAAAGAAGAGGCGTCTTTGCACTTGCTCTTCATTAGCTGTCTTCCTCTGGCTGGCCCGGCCAGGATGCGCTTGCATCGAACGACAGCAGGATGTAGCTGCCAGTGTCAAGGACATGAACAATAAGGGCTTTAAATAGCAGCGCTGCCTTTGAAACCCGCTTGCCTGCACCACAGACAGAGCCCGTGAAAATCGTGTGATGCAAGAAGCCAAGGGGCATGGGAGCAAGGGTGTCCTCACCACCAGGAAAGGTCGTTCCAGTGGCACAGCTGCTGCCCATGAGCAGGCAATGCTGTGGCCAAGACAAGTGAACTTCTGCCTCGGAGTGGTTTGGGATAACCAGGGCAGACTCATCTGGGCCTCTCTAGCAGCATCCAGAGTGTCAAGAGTTCAAAGTTCCCCCTGTGCTGTCCTCTGAAGCTCTGGGTGCACAGTTATTTAGCAGCACCTCCCCACACTGCCAGAAAGATGCCCTTTGTTTGCTCTTTGCTTTCCTTTCCCTCTGGCTCCAGGGCTCTCATCTCTTCCAGGTGATGAAAGACCCCACAGGGGCTGCCAGTGGTGTCCCCTACCATGCTGGATGCAGAGGCACCTCTTTGCCTCCACCAGGATGAGCCAAACAGCTGAGGGGCGTCCAGCAGTGTTGGTGGGGATTTGGTGGTATGTGAGATGGAGAAAGAAGGTGCTGCGCTGTCACGGGGAGCCCAGGTGCATGCTGTGCTGGTACAGGACGGCCCCAGCCCTGGGCTGGACACGGAGCTGAGGACCCAGGAGCTGTATGTGAGGGTGATGGTGAGATTGGAGCTGGCGAGCCACGTGTGGGCACGTGCGCGTGCACGGAAGGGGTGGGGGGTGGGGGGCGGCTGTGCGAATTAGCAGGCCCTTAAATCAACACAGCACTTCAGACAGGAAGGAAATAGGCTTTGCCGACGGCAGGAGCGGCACTTGCTTTGTGCACATTACAGAACATCAGGAAAATGTCAAATTTACATAAAAATGATACAAACTCATTGGAAGAAACATGCATCCAATTATCAGCCCCAGCGCTGGCACGGCTCCGCAGCCAGAGGCTGGCCGGCCAGCTCCCTGCAAGGGATCCAGCCCCAGGGCACGCATTTCATCTCTGGGTGTTTAACATCAAAGCAGCAAACGGCTTGGGCTCCGCTGGCCGCCCTGCTTGCTCGCCCGCCCTCTCCCTCTCGCAGGCTGCCCGGCCACACCCCTGCCACACGGCCGGGACACGCCAAGTGCAGCCTGGGGGTTGGCACTGCCTGACCGCAGCTGGATGCGCGTTTGGTCCTGCTTCTGTCAGAGTAGCCTGGGGAAAGGGCTGTGTGGCTGCAGCACTTCCCTGTGGCAGTGGCGTTGGGGGAAGGTGAGGGCATTGCTGAGCAGCCCAGAACAGAAGTGGAGAGCTTGCTCCTGCAAAACTGCTCAGAGATTCTGCCGGCTTTGTGTTGAGATCCTGTTCCTGGCTCTGTGCCAGACTGTCCTAGTGGCCCCTTCCCTTGTTCCTGCACCAGCCTTTCTCGGAGAACAGCCACCAGCTTCCCTAATACATTTGACATGTACTTGCTGCTGTGGTCCCACAGCTAGGTAGTGTGTCCTGGACATGAAGCCTGCATTTACCCTAGGGGGGCAACCAGGGGAACAGGTGCTGAACATGGGGACAAGTGCAGGAGTGTCCCAGTGGGTGCCCTCCAGCTGTGCCCGTTCCCTGCCTGTGCTGGCATCCCACACCACTTCCCAGGATTGATGGGCTATTCTGCAGCCCCTTCCTGGCACACTGAATGCTACGTTTCTATCCATGCTGCCTGCCAGGATTGATGTCTCACTGAGCGTAGGCAGCGGCCGTAATTTACGCCTGGGAGCTGGGCTCCTGGCTCGTTACTCACTGGGCACCCATGACTTACGAATCTGCCTTATACTGGGACACCTCAGCAGGAAGGAATCAGACCAAGGAGGAACACAGATAAATATAGGGCACAAAACACTCTCTCCAAGCATCTCATGAGCTGGCAAAGCTGTGCACCTCTGTGCCTCACATCCCTGGCAATGAGGTGGGAGGTAAGAACACACAGCCCGTGAGAAGAGGTGCTGGGGCCCCTGCCAGGGGTGGAGGGTGGCACTGCAGCTGGGATTTCCCCCACTGCACCCACCAGCTGGTGCCCAGGCTGCAGTGCGGGGGAGGCTGACGAGCCGTTAATTACAGGTGCTGCTTGGCTGGTGCATCGTCTCTGCTGCTCGGCTGGCAGAGCCGTGCGGCGGGTGACACACTCCATGATAAATTGATATCCCGTTTAGCATCAATTTTCCCTTCTCTGGTGGCAGACAGCTGTGCTAATGGGATGGGACAAGTGAAAATGAAATAACAGACCCTGAGCACACCGGCACGTGCCACACCATCGGCCCTCCTGCATGGCTGTCACTCCCCGAGAGACAGGCGAGACCCCACGCACCCTGGGGTGGGGGAGCTGTGGGGCCACCAGCCTGTAGGCAAGGCTGCCATCATCCTCCTGGTAGGGTATTCAGTGCTGGCTGCAGGTGGCTTGCTGGGTTGCTGTTATGCGTCCAGGGCAGGTTTGTGACTCACAGTATGCCAGTGCCTGGTGCCACCACCAAGCTTGGTGCTTGCAGAGCACAGGATGTCTGGGAGAAGCTGCTCTTTGCTCTTCAAGTCAAGCGTTGGGAAGGGCTGGTTGCAGGATTCCCAGCTCTTGGTGGTCAGCTGTCTGGTGTCTGTGTACATTTGGTGTTTACAATGCACTTAGAGCATGGTGCCTTGGCATGTTTCTTATTTATAGCACAGCACAGAACAAGGAGCCGCAGAAGCATTTGGTTGGCATTTGATTCAGTGCCTAAGCTATGTTGAGTATTTGCAACACATACAATGCCCAAGCCAATGTATGCAGCATCCCCAGTGCCCATGCCAGGTTTCGTATATACAATAGCCTGTGGTGCTCTGTACTCGTACTTGCACAGCTCTTTTCAGTGCACCCAGCACCAGCCACACACACTCATTATCAGGAGTGTATTTGTCAAATTGGTGCCTGCAGTGTGTTTGTGGTCGTGGCGTGTGTAGTGCTCGATGCCCATGGTTTGCTTGATAATTGCAGAGTGCTCAGCACTTAATACCTGTGGCATCATTGTTTGCACAGCGCTTGCACTCAAGTGGTGGCAGTGCTTGGAACTCGATGTGGGCTCAGGGTGTGGGACCCACCACCATAGCTCTTTGCAAGTGCCATCAACACTTGGTGTCAGCTGTGGTTTCGTGTGTCAAGCACTCAGCAATCCTTGCAGGCAGCACTTCATGTCCAAGGTGTGTCCAAGGCCCGTTTGGTTTGGCATTTGCAGTATAACCAGTGCTTGCATTGGCCTGCACTGGCCTGCTCTCTGCCGTGTGTTCAGCATTTTGATTCCTGTGGTACAATCAGTACTCACAGCAGGGTTCTGGCACTGTGGCCAGTGCTCAGTGTCAGTGCCACAGGCAGTGCTTACTGTGGGTGCCCACAGCATGCTCCTGATGCCCTCACACTCCCTGCTCACTCTCACAGAAGTGGGTGCTTGCTCCTTGCCCCACAGCCAGCCTTCAGTGCCTCATACTCTGCTTGTTTGCTGCGTGCTTTGTGATTGCAACCCATGGTGTGGTTGGTACAAGCTTCCCAATGCTTTTGCTATTTACAGAGCCCAATGTACAGTGTTAGTGGTGTTTCTGCTATTTAGCCTGTGCTCAGTGCCAGATGCCAGCTCACTTTGGAGTGGCAGCATGCTCCATGCACATAGCTAGCACCAGCTCTGCATTAGCAGTGCCATCAGCCTGTACTTCACCTGCCAAGGCTCACCCTGCAGCATGCCCAGTCCTCACAACCACCATGCATCCAATATTCACAGTGCAGTTTTCCATGCCCATTGGTGCCCTCAGGGCTTGACATCAGCCACCTTTTTGCTGATGCTCAGTGCCTGAAGCTGTCTGGTTTGCGATTGCTGAGCTCACATTTGGGGTTGACACTTTCAGGGTTCTCAATGGTTGTATGCTTTCTCTACTTGCAGTGTGCTTAGAATGAAGGTGTTAGACATTGGCAGTGTGCTCCACACTTGGTTCCAGCAGTGTGCCCAAAGTTTGCAGCACACAGGGCATTAAGGGTGCCTGGCTCTGTAGCGCCTGGCACGGCACATATGGTGTGTTTGTTGTTAGTCATGTGCTTTGCAGCAGGCGGTACCAGCCGTGCCATCAATGCCTGTGGCCCATGCTGGGGCTGAGTAATGCAATGTGCTCAGTAGCCAGCTGCGTGTTGTGCCTTTGGTGTGCTCACCCCAGAGCTCACTGCTGGGCTGGATTTCAGTCCCAGGAGCTGGGCTGTGGAACTCATATTAGGGCTGCAGGCAGCCTCTTACAGATTCTTGCTTCCCCCCTGTAGACCTGGTCTGGCCACTGAGGGGCAGGGGCAGTGCCAGATCTGGCTCCCAGCCCTTTTGATCAGCATCCTGGGGAGGGCAGGCAGGGTCCCCCCACCATGCATGATGTCGGGGGGGCTGTGGCATTAAGGTTGAAGTTTTAATCACACAGATGTCAGGAAATGGGGAACGATGGTTCCCATGGTAACACTAACTCTGCCCCTTGCCCGCGGCACGCCGGCTGTGCATGCATGGGGCTGTCACGGGCACCATGTAGTTGAGATACAGCTGCTTGGGGACCCATAACTTCCATTCTCCTGACTTGGGTGCATTTAAAACCTCAGCCCTATTGCTGCGCTGAGGCAGCTCTGCTGGCGGTTTATGGCTCTGTTGTTTTTAGGAAAGGCAAGTGGGAGGCAGTGGGTCAGGTGCTGCAAATGGGGCAGGACAGGGCCAGGAGCAGCCACAGGGCATTGCCCAGGCACCAGGTGCCTGTGGCTGCAGGGAATGGGCAGGACAGGGCCTGCGGGCACAGCCAAGTGCAAGGAAGCAGCTGAGCGATGTCTCTTGGAGCATGAAGAGTGGATCCACACGCTCCACTGGCTGAGCATGCTCCCATCCAGCTCTTCATGTGTCCCTGGGCCAGGGCTGAGACAGAGGAGCTGTGATAGATAGATAGATAGATAGATAGATAGATAGATAGATAGATAGATAGATAGATAGATGCCAGCCTGGCTGCCCAGTGCAGGTGCTGATAGAGTGTCAGTATTACCAGTGCCCTGCATTGGGGCTACTCACAGACTGTACCTCTCCAGAGGTGCCAGAGAGACAGGTGGTAGGCTCCTTGCCACTGCTGTGCCAGGCCCAGCCCTGCAGCATCCATCAGCCTTCTGCTTTCATGCCAGTACAGAATGGGCCTGATCTCTGGTGCAGGCTCAGAGCTGTTTGGGCTAAGCTGAGGTTTTCATCCTTCCTGCATGCCACAGCAAAGCTGCACCCATCACCCTGCCCCTCTGGTGTGGCATAACTCTGAGCATGACCCCTTGGCTATGAGATGCCCTCCCAGATGTGCCAGCTGTGCCCATACAGCTCTGTTCCACAGCACCCCTACTGGCACGTGTGGCTGTGCATGTCAGCCTTGACGAGCATGCAGGGAGGCTGTTTCTGTTAAGGCAGGACAGGGACACACATCTGATTCTTTAGGGTTGTACGTGGTGGTCAGGGCTCACCCCAGCAAGGAGCTCAGTGCCCCGAGGGCCTCACACTGCTGGAAGCAGAGTAAATCTCCAGCCTCATCCCACTTCATCCATCTGAGTATCCCATGCCCATTAGTTAGAAACCAATGGGAAGCTGCCTTAGGGACTCATGCTCCCTCAAACTCCTTTTCCCTTGTAGGTCTCCTGACCTGGCTCATGAACAGCTCCTTGTTTTCCAGACACCTTTGTTCAGTTGTCTCTTGGGAGGGAGCAAAGCAAGAGGGTGCCTCACTCACAGCAGGGCAAGGGCGGGCTTGACCATCTCCAAAAGCACTAGCTGGACCATATCCCAGCCCCAGTGCTGCCCTCTCTAACTGCTGCAGCTACCGTAATGTATTCATCCCAGGGTGCCCTGGTGCAGCTGCAATATCATTATTGGAGTTTATTACACCATTAGCTTCAAAGTTTTATAAACCAACAGACAGGTGACAAGGAGGGCTCATGCTGCAGGCAAGGGGGCAGTATGGGAATAGTGTTGGGAACTGTCCCAGTAGGGTACTGAGCCCACTTTACTTGCTATGATGGTACTTTCAGCTCATGGTACAAGCCCAGCAGCACCCCAGGCATGTGCCCTGCCACCAAGTTGCTCAGCACAGGAAAGCCACATGCTGGCCTGCCTGACCATCTCAAAATGGCAGAAACCAGGGGGAATCAAGCAGCTGCAGCAATAAAAGGCTATGAAACCAAAAAAGTGTCTCTGCTTGCTGCTGCAACAGCTCTCAGGATGCCTTCCCCTTCCTAATAGAGATGAGGACTGGAGGGGCCATGCTCACACCACTGCTCTGTGCTCAGAGCTGAGGCTCCTACTGCTATCCAGGCACTCTCCAGTCACTTCTGCAATGGTCTTTCCATTTCCAACCACAGGGAATGGTTTGAGGGTGTGGAGGCCGTTTCCTCCCCTCCTCCAGTTCAAGATAAGAGGGCAACATTAGCTGAGCCTGACCTCCTGCTGGTCATGGGCCAGCAAGCATTGCCAAACCTGGAGCCTGGGGAGAGATGCTGCGCTGAGCATCCTCCTTGGGATGCGCAACATTGTCTGTGCTGAAATGTTTGCCAGTCAGTACTGCTGGGAAGGAGGCCCTGCATTGCTCTTCTCCATGGGTTTGGCAGGCTTTTAGATGCGTTTCCTCTCAGTGAGGATGCTCGTGTGGTGCAATCTAGTGGCTGGTTCAGTTTGGGGGTGGTTTGCACTAATGGGATCAGGCAGAACACGGATAGCGGATGCCAGACGCTGCTGCTCCTCTTGCTTTCAGCCTGACAGATTCAAGATGATACAGCTTTGTGGCTCTTCAGTTGTCCCAGATAGACCTGAGACCAAGTGGATGTCCACCCAGATGGAGAACAGAAGAGAGGGCTACTGTGCACAATGGGACAGCCAACAGCACTGCTGCCCGTTGCCTCTTCCCAAGCACAGTAGCAGGGGTTGGATGAGATGAGGACATGACTGAACATCTCTGGATGTCAGGAGGGCAACCATAAAGGTCTCAGCTGCTCCTCGGGGTTAAATACCATGGAATCAGCCTGGGCCCAGCAAAGACCCTTTTCTCCTATGAGCTGGACTGGGATTTGATCCATTACCCCATTGAGAGTCCATGGTATCTAAGTCAGCTTTGATGCAGGCAAACATCCTCTCAGCCATAGCAGATGCTCTTACAAACAGATCCTCCTGAAACCCACTCCTCAAATTCTTGGAGACAGGACCCTAAAAGTCTCATAAACCCAGCATAATTTTTCTGGCAATGGCAGAAGGTGTCCAGGGCACCTTGCATGAGGTTGTGCGCACAGCTTACAAAAGAGAGTTTGTAATTGAGGTTTTGCGCTTAATGAAGGAATAAATTGAATGGGAGTGTTATCCCTAATTGGGGTGTTGCATTAATTAAGGTATTGCACTTAATTGGGTTAAAGCATTTAATAAAGTATTGTGTTTAATGGAGGTAGTTTACGTAAATAGGGTCAGCGTGTTAATGGGGTGCTGCATCACTGATGCATCAGCCAGCCTTGGCTGACATGTCATCTGCTGCTGTGGACTAAACAGGAGATCAGATCCCCACTGGTTGGGGAGCCCAGCCTGGCTCAGCCACCAGGGCCATCAGCAAGGTTGGACTGTAGTGCTGAAGCTGCCATCTTCCCCATCTCAGTGTGGTGCAGATGGTAATGGTGTTCATAGCAATTGCTTTGCTTCCTGCCCTGGTGAATATAGTTCCCTCCCATCGTTCCCAGATCCATCACTGTCCTGTGGGTGCAGGAGGATAGTGTGGACCTTTTGGTGGGTGAGGTGCCAGCAGCATTACACTCCCATGGCCACCCTACAGCTGGTTCCACAACAGGCAGTGGTGTCCAGCATGCTCATCACACAGTCAACAGCCCCACTTTCCCATAACTGGGCTTGACATCTTGTCATCCCACATCTCCCCACAGCCAAGGCACTCATCACCCTCACTGTGGAGTCCAACCTGTTAGGCAGGCACCAGGAACATGCTGGGGAGGCTGGGGGAGGAGACTGTGCTTGTTAATCTGACAAGTTTGCAAGAGTCTCTGAGGATCCGACCAGTGCAAGGAAGACCCAAGCACTGTGGCCATCTGGGCTCTACAGTCATGTTTCCTTCAATTAGATCAAAATTATGATCACCCCAAACCCACTTCCCTCTGTGTGCAGGGCTGCAGCCAGCACTGGCTTCAGAGCCTGTGGAGCTGGCGAGGAAGATGAGGCAGCCAGCTCACAGGCTTAAGCTGGTGGCAGAATTGCCCAGCAATCACAATCCAGGTCCCAGCCAGCTTGGACTAGCAAATCATCAGGTGGGGGATGTTTGCTGTGAGTGTCCCCTCAGGCAAGTCCCCACTGCCTGCCTGGAACTGCAACTGTCCCATCATCCATATGTTCCACTCAGCCAGGCTGTCTCCATTGTGGACCGTTTGTTGCCCCCAGCCTGATCCTCTGTGCCAGTGCAGAGGATCTGCAGCCCTGAAGGATGGCTGAGAGGGTAGGCTCACCACAGTGCCACAGCAGGTACAGCAGGTAGTCTGCGCATCAGCTCAGTGACAAGCCAAGGAAACCTCAAACAAACCCTCACAGAGGTTGGCCTGAGAGTAGAAACAGATAGAGTCTGTCTCAGAGGAGTAAACTATCATGAGAGTGCTGAAGGGCACCACAGCAGGATCAGTCCCACCAAATACTCCTCCAAGCTGTGGGCTAGCTTCCCCTGCATGGAGACTTTATGTAACCCCTGCTATTTTCTGCGGTGTCAGAGCCCTGATATTCTAGAAAGACCCCTCCTTCCCTGCTTACAGCAGTTATTTTGTCTATGGATTCAGCCTCTTAGTGTACTCTGCTCTCATCCAAACCCCCAGTGCCTCCAGCCAGTCTCCGGCACTGCTCTGTTATTGCCATCCTCTCTACTCTTTCCAATTAGTCTGGATTTTTCTTGACGTGCATTCCTGGACCAGGCATAGGGCTTCCACTGAGGCCTTGCCATCGGCAAGTGCTTCAGATGCCTTGTGAATGATACTCCTTCTCATGCAGCCCTGAGCAACATCCTCCTGTTCACCAACCCCAGTGCAGTTGCAGTGCAGCCAGACATCCCATATTACACTGGCAGATCCCATATCCCAAATGAATGAGGCTCCTCCTGTTTTTTTTCCAGGCTCCCAGCTGTTCTTGCAAGCAGCTGCCTAACTCCTGGGCATTTAGAAGTCCATTTTCTGCACTCATTGATAACTACACCTGCATACTGCATCCTGCCTGGGGGACCCTGGTCCTCTGCATTCTGTGTTTATCTGCCCAAGTCTGTCTTGGGTGTTGGTGTTAAACCCAGACAAATTGATGCTGCTGCCCACTGCTGAGCTCAGGCTTTGCCTTGCCCTCCTGCCTGCTTGGCAGCCTTGCCCTCTAGCCACTCACCCTCCACTTGCTGGGCAGATTTGCTTCCCGCCCCAACTCAGTTCTTGGCGCTTGTCCTTTTGAATTGGATCTGATTGTTTTCAGGCCATTTCTCCGATTTGTCAACATCATTTTGAATTCCAGTCCTGTCTTTCCTGGCGCTCTCAGCCTCCCCCCATCATCTGAGTGCAGTGTGTGGGCCCCGTGCCAAGCCCCCACCATCCCTCTGGGCTGAAGGTGCAGAGGCAAGCAGGGAGCACCCCTATTCCCTTGGCTGGATCTTACATTCTGTGAGCCTTCTTGCACAGTGGCTAGTAAAGTGGGCACTCTGAAGTGTGGGACATCAGGTTTCTCCTGGCTGTTAGCATTCGACCCAAGAGCTGGATGTGGGAGCAGCAAAAGCAGCAAAAGACACATAGGTTCTGCAGATGCTTCTGGCCTTGTGGAAGGGCAGCCAAGCCCAACTGCATAGTGTAGTCCCTTCTCGCAGCCTTGCGGCTGCTGTGCACAGGCGTGCCATGCTCAGCCACAGGTGGGAGGCTTCAGTGAAGAACAGTGAGATGGAGTCGTGCTGCCAAGTGGCACCACTGACTGTTCTCAGCTGGTGCTGCGCTCACAGCCTAGTCTCGTCCCAGGAGAAAACAGTCCTTGAGTCCTGCTTCCTCTCTTTCCAACAGTGCTGCTTCCTTGTTCCCTGCCCCTCTAAAGGAGCGCGTCTCCCAAGTGTGACTTCTGCTCCAGTGCTGATGGTCACAAATCCACAGACTTTTCTTACACTTGCCAAGTGGCCAGTAGGACCACGGAACTGCAGAGGCTTCCCCTGCCTGTCCCTAGAGGTAAGAGAGGAGCAAGGAGAGGACACATCTCTGGTCACGGAGGAGGGGACTATGCTGTGTAAGGAGAAATGTCCCCAACCAGGACGCCAGTTTCTAATGGAGCCAAAGATGCTCAGAGAGAAACTGGGATCTGTGGTCCCATGGTGTGGGGACCAGGGCAGTGCAGGGAGCCTTGCAAGAGGCAACCCTGCTCTCATGCTGTAACTGTCCAGCACCAGAGGACATTGGGCTTCTGCCAGTTGCACACTCACACATTTCAGTTTGCACTGTACTTCAGGATCTGGTCTTACAGGGTGGACCTGCTTGGCAAATCAGTTGTACTCTCATGACTCTCACCACCATAGCACTGTAAGAAACAGGCAGGGATTTCACACAAGGCTCTGCAGACCAAAGACCCAACACAAGTCCTTGCCTTGTGCTGCAGAATCTCTTTGCCACAGGATCAAGCCCCTACTGCCCACAGTCTTCATAGTGCCATACATCCCCCAAACAGAAGCAGTCTGGGGTTTGTGGCTGTATGGCTGGGACCACCCGTGGTGGTGACTGTGTTCAGACTGGCTGTCCAGCCCACTGCCTGCTGTGCCTCTCCAAGCAGGGGACACAGGGCTGGCACGTGCGCACCTCATCTACTGGGCAGGGTGAAGCGGGCAGCTGGGGCTGTGCGTGCTTGCTGCCGGAGGCAGCCTATCATGCTGTATTGACCCACACAGAGGCAGGAACATGTATGCCATGCACAAATCGATGGGAAGATTGAAGATGTGTGTGCACTTGCCGGACGACTGGGGAGAGATTTGCCGTTGGCATTGACAGCACAGTGAAGGTCACACTGACCTGCAGAGCAGTCTCCAGGGAGAGGCGAGACCTCTTGTCGAGCTTCATAGGCAGCTGTCTCATCACTTGTCCTCCGGGGACCCTGTCCTCCCGGCAAGGCACAAACCTCCCCAGCAGAGCTGTGTCTCCTGTGGGAAGTACCCGGTGCTGGGCTCATTCTGGAGGTAGAGAGCTGGTGTTTCCCCCACCTCTGTGCTGTTAGGCAGGGTCGCAGAGGGTTGCTTGACTTGTGGGTGAGGGGTCTGACTCAGCCTTTTTAGCAGAAAGCTGGGAAACTGAGGCAGGAAGCTGGGAGAGACCGTGACTTGCTGGCAGAAGGTGCTGTCTATGGGAGCAGCCAGATCCAGGCTCCGTGTAGTTGGGTGATTGGTGCCATAGGGTGAACCCATAACCTCCTCACAGCTTGGAGCCTGCCACGCCATGCGGGCAGAGCCCAAGTGTTGCAGGCAGCACGGGGCAGTAGAACTCCCTGCTTCCTGGCAGAGTGAGGTGCAGTGCTGCCGCGGAAGTCGGGTCCTCCGTGGGCTCGTGCACAGGGACAAATTCGTGTGCTGTGGAGGGACTAGAGCTGAGCCCGAGGTGGGCAGGGGATCAACGGGACAGGAGAGGGGGAAGGTGACTCCGGTTCAGCCTTTCCAAAACAGCCGGTCCCTGTCTGAGGTGACCCCCACTTCTTGTTCGCCGGCGTGTAGCAGGAGCAGTGGGGACGGCGCGGAGTGGGGGCAGAAATGAGCCTGGGGGAGCTCAGCCCGGGCGCACGGCAGGCGCAGTGGGGAACGGGATGCGGACACGGCGGGTGGTTGGCGATGCTGCCGCCCTCCCGGCTACGGAGCACTCAGGAGCACAGAGCGAAGGGCGCGGGGACGGGCACCTCCGGCGCCCCGTCTCCAGTCCCGCTCCCGCAGAGGCTTTCCGGCCGGGGCTCGGCGGGGCTGTGTCCGGAACCAGGGCCGGCGGGGCTCGGCGGGCCGTGGCAGGGAGGCAGTTAACGGCCAGGGAGTCGCCGAGGCAGGAGGAGTCCGCAGGCGGGCGAGCAGGAGGGGGCCGCTGGGCGAGCTGCCCGCAGGCTGCCCGCCTCCGCCGAGCCGCGCCGAGCCGCGCCGCGCTCTGCCCCGGGGCGCANGCACGGCTCGGCTCGGCTCGGCTTGCCACTGCACGGCACGGCAAGGTACGCACGGCACGGCACTGCACGGCACTGCACGGTTCAGCTCGACTCGGTACCACTCGGCACAGCTCGGCACGGCACGGCTCCAGCAGCTCAGAAACCATTCAAACAAGTGGCTCCGCCAGCAGTTGGAAGCTGGGGCTGGGGAGAGGGCACAGCGCAGCTCCCTGCCCCGGAGGCGCCGGGCCCTTCACACTGCCTCTTTTCTCTGGCGCTCACTCTTTATTTGACGATGAAATAATGTTGACATGTCTTGAATTATTAAGTATTCCCTGGATTTTATTAGCACATGATGCCTAAATGCTGTCTGTATCTGCTGGGGTCTTAACCAGAGAGGAGCGAAGAAGAGAGGCAGAGAGACGGAGTGAGAGAGGAGAGAGAGGGGTTTTTGACAGCTGTATTTGTGCTGATAAGCGAAGGCACAAGAGACGATCGACTAGTGAGACAAGAGGCAAGCGGCGGCTCGGAGCTGCTGAGAGGGGCTGCGCTTCCCTCCCGAGACGGCTTGGCCCTCCCGGCGCCGTGCTGGGGCTTGGGGGGGACCCAAGCCCCCTCCCAGCACCTGGCCAGGCTCTCGGCTGGTGCCTGTGCCAGAGGGCAGCTCACTGGCTGAGCACGCCAGCCGTGCGGGGCAGATGCCAATTGAGATCGTGTGTAAAATCAAATTTGCCGAGGAGGATGAGAAGCAGAAGGAGAAAGAAGAAGGGGATAAGGAGAGCCTGATAGAAGAGCCTGCCCAGCCTCGTTCCCGGGACCTGGCTGCCTTCGCCAGCGCCAGCACACTGCACGGCCTGGGACATATCTGCCGGTCAGGGCAGCTGGGTGTGCGCCAGACCCTCTGGGCATTTGCCTTCCTGGTGTCGCTCACCTTTTTCCTCTACCAGGCAGCCAAGTCAGCACTACTCTACCTGGAACACCCCCACGTCATGGCCCTGGATGAGGAGGCCATTCGTGAGATGGTCTTCCCTGCCATCACCATCTGCAACATCAACCGCTATCGCCATTCGGCGCTCACTGATGCTGACATCTTCCACTTGGCCAACATGACCGGGCTACCCCCCAAGGACCGGGATGGCCACAAGGCCACAGACCTGCTCTACCCTGACCCTGACATGGCTGACATCATCAACCGCACCGGCCACCAGCTGGACGACATGCTCAAGAGCTGCAACTTCAGCGGCGAGAACTGCTCCTCCCGTGATTTCACTGTGGTGAGTGCACACCTGGCTCAGCTTCCCCGGTGGCCCCTGCCAGCATGGTGGGTACCCATGCAGCCACACCTTGGCGGAGCAGGGTTCCCTGTCTCTCATCATCTGCTGAAGTTTGCATCTCTCTCTATTTGAGTTTCCCTCCAAGTTTCACATGGAGAGAGAAAGAGGATCCTCCATAGGAGCTCTCAGTCAGGCTGTGCACCTCAGGACCAGGCTGCTGGCAAGTCCATGCCAGAGGGTCTCACAGGCAGGAGCTGGTGCTGAGGTAGAGCAGGGCTCCACAGTCACCAGGGTGGGTGAGCAGCAGGCATGGGGAGAGCTGTGGTGTAGATCCCTGCTCCAGCCTGTGCTTCCCCCTGAACTGAAGCAGTCTGTTGCAGGGTGCTTTGCACAGTAACAGTGGCTGGGAGAGGGGTGAGAAGCAGAAACCTAATTGCACATAGGGGAGGCTTCCTGCATTTATGGGGGGTGGCACTGGGATGTGTGTGAACCTGGAGGCTACCAGCATTGCACACATATGTGTACATATACACAGATGCACGCACCGAACTGCTCTGCTCCAGAAGCATGGCTGTAGCCAGGTGAGTGGGAAGCTTGTCCAGCAGTGCCCACTCACTGCCCAGGTCTTGCTGGCAGGGCCTCCTCCAGCAGCGCACAGCTTACCCAAGCAGCCAGCTCCCGGCCCAGTGCCACTAGCATGCAGCTCTAGCTAATATTGAGCCTAGAATCACAAATCCCCGCTGTGGTTTGGGAAAATAAATGTGCTGAATGGGCGGAATACCTGATGGGACCCTTTTCAGACCGTAATGACTCTGGAAATGAGCCGCCTCTTTCCTACAGCTGCCAGGGGCTTTGCTCGGCTGGCTCGCTGTGCTCCGGGGAGCAGTGCTGCCAGCCAGAGCCCGCTCCACGCCGGGAAGGGGTTGCAATGCCACGGGCTGCGCGGGATGGCAGGGAGGGGAGGCTCTATGGGGCTGGAAATGGCTGATGCAGCATGTCCTGTTTTTATTTGTGCCCATCGGTACAATCTCTGCTCACCGTGCAGAGTGATGCCGTCCCTGAGAAAGCACTGCTTTGGCAGGGCTGCCCTGTGCAGGGGTTGGCATGGGGCACTGCAGTGAAATGGGAAGGAGCAGGAGACACCGTTGGGGCAGCCCCACTCCTCCTCGAATTTTGCTGGACTCTGCGCCTGCTCTGTGCTTGAGTTTTCTGGGGAGCAGTGCTGTTCAGCAGAGCTGGGAGCAGGGACCTCTGGTGCTGGACAGTCCTGCATGTGTCTTGGCCATACTGGCTCCAGCCCCAGGGTCCTTCTGGGGGATCCTGAACATCTTTGCCTTTCGGGGGAGGCAAAAAGCCCAGCCTTGTGCTGGGCTGCAGGAGGCATGGCAATGGGATTTGGCTTGTACTGAGCTGCCCTGTGAGGCTGGCAGGGCAGAGCACAATTGGATGGGGTTGGGTACAAGCTTCCTGCAGTATGGACATGGTGTGTGTTGTGCTGCATGGCAGCTGGAGGTGACCACTAGGACAGCTACCTGGACTCAATTTCTCAGCAAGTGGCTGTGCAGGACCAGCTGGCTTGCCTGACTCAGTTACTTATGATTCTGCCTTGGGGATGCCTGGGAAGGCAGGATCTGGTATGTTGGCACCCTGCACTGGAGAAAATTTCAGATATGAGGATGGTTAGTGCCAGATGATCCTTGGCCAATGGCCCAAGAAGGGGAACCCAGGGCTCCCATAGCCTCTACTCTCCTGCCCTCAGCTCAGCCCTCCAGTCTGCACTTGGGGCACTTCTGGTGACAGGGGCTGTCACCAGAAAGGAGCATCCCTATCACCTTTCACTTGCCCAGAGCACAGTGGTGAAATTGGGGCAGCAGAAGGCAGGGCATGTATGTGGGAAAGGATCAGGGGAAGATATGACCTCTCTCTGTCTCATATCAGGTCCCAAAGTCTTGCCAGGCAACAGTGAGACTTGCAGAGGCATCACACTGTTTGCAGCTGGAGCCTCCTACTCTTGTTACCCGAGCCAAATTGGTCCCTTGTGCCTCCTGGGAATGACTGAAACACAGTTAGAGCTGCTTGGCAGGCAGGCTGAGTTCTAGCTGTGATACGTGGGGTTGGGTGCTCCCATGCATCCTAGCTGTGTCCCCAGTGCGGGGCATGTGGGCTGCCCCACACCCAGCGGTCATGCAATGGGAAGCTTCAGGTTTCATCAGTCCCACCTGGGGCCTCATGTGCGCCTTTACACTTGGAAAGCTCTTGTACCTCCGCTGTGGTGGGTGGATATGTGAGTCACAGCATGTCCCAGCAGTGATGGAGGGCTCCCAGAGTGTAGCACTTCCCAGTGGGGCAAGTGGCCTGGGGTCCCAAGACACCTAGCTTGTAATGAACAGACCTTGAAGCAGAGGTCACGTCTCCAGGAGCATCACAGAAAAGAAGATTATCCTGCATCCATACTTGCAGGAGTGTTTGAGATCTTCCTTCCCTCTGGGTGTGAGGTGGACTTCATCCAGAGGCTGGAAGTTTTATAGCACGAGGGTAGCCAAACTGTGGAGCCACCAGCAGCTTGGCTGCCTGTTTCGGAGCAGGAGCAGCATACCGAGGCTGGAGAGTGTCTCCAGCCGCTTGCAGCCTTTTTTCACACAATAAATAACTCGTGCGGATCCTTTAAGTAAGAGCAGTGAGTGGTAAATGATCTTCCCCTATTTAACATCACAAATCCACGTTCTTTATGGGATAGCAAATTAAGAAACTATGGGGGGAAAAAATGCCCAGCGTAAGCATCTTCCATGCAATAAAGCCGGGCTGGGCTGTAAATCTCCCGAGGCGGCAGGGACAGCTCTGAGCTGCAGCAAGGCACCCCTGCAGCCCTGCTGACAAATGTGTCCCCTGCATCACAGGGCCATGCCAGAGCCACAGTGAAGACTCTTTCACCCCTCACCCCAAGACATGCCGTGCTCCCCAGCTCCCCTGTCTCTACTCCACCCGTGGACACAAGGCTATGCTGCCACTGCTGCTAGCCGGTGCCCACCAGCTCACTGCCCAGTGCCTCTTCGAGGGCACTGGGTACTGAGACATGCTGGATGGGCAAGAACAGCTGCAGTGCCAAAGGTGTGAAACATGTGGTGGGAAATCAATAGTGGTCTTTACATGCCATTAAGCAGGAGATCGGGAAACATCCCCACAGGGCTGGGGCTCAGTATGGCAGATGGCTCGAGCCCATCCTCACCCCTGCGCCTGGCATCCTGGTACAGCCACAGCCCGAGGCCCATGCTGACCACATCAGGGAGGCACTGTGGGAAGAGAGAGCTTTCCCAGCAGGACAGGGAGAATAGGCAGCTGGGATGTGCAGGGGTCTGGGAAGAGGTGATCCTCCTTGTCTGGCAAGCAACATCCCACCTGCTCACTGGCAGTCACTGCAGGAGAAGGCTCCACTCCTATGGCAGGCTGGTGCCTTTCTCAGAATGGTGTCTNGGGGGGGCGGAGGTTGCTGAGAGTTGGCAGTGCCTATTGCAGCTGGCACTGGCCCCAGGTCTCCAGGCAGAGCCTCCCACATGCTCAGAATACGGGTAGTGCAGGACACTCTGGAAGGTAAAACTGTGTGCCAAGACAAAGGGAGCATCTACAGTTGCACCCCATGTGCAGCCTGAGAGATTCCCCGGGGTGGGGAGGGGGGAGCAGCAGGAGGCAGCTGTCTGTTGCCCCTGCTTCCTCCCAGCAAAGCTCTGCCGCTGTCTGCCCTGCAAACCATGTTGCTCCTGTTGTGGGGACTCTCTCTGACCTTTCTGCCAGAACCGTACTTAATAAATGTCACATTTTCAGACTGCTTTTACATTGTGTAAAAGAGCTGAACTCGTTGCTCTTCAACTGCCCTTCCTGATGCCTGCTCAGCCTCCAGCATTTGCCCACCCTGTTTCCCCTCTCCCTCCATGCAATGTTGGGTGTGCCCCGGGGGTATGGAGGGCTCACTGGGCACCCCTCAGCTGCTCACTGAGCTCCAGGAACTTCAGGACCTGCCCTGACTGGGGCACAGAGGGGCTCTGGGGCCAGGCAGTGCTATATGGACTACTAAAAGGAGTCATCCCTACTAGAGGGTGGCATGGTTGCAGCTGTGGCAGGGACAGGCCTGGCTGGGGCTGATCATGTCAGTGCCCAGGAGAGTCTGGAATGTCCTTTGCCTGTGAAATTCTTGGCTGAGTCCAGCTGTACCCATCTGGGTCACTACACTCAGCTCCCCAGATCCACATCCCACAGCCCCAGCCCAGTGCAAGCCTCCCTAGGGGCTTGCAGCCCATCTGGGGCCTCCCCATCTTTGTAGCCTGGCCACTGTCCTTGTGCTTCCCTGGGTCTGTGTCCCAAGTGGAGCAGGCATGGTGCAGGTTGGTCATGCTCTTGCCCTCAGCAGCAGCAGCAGCATCAGCATCTTCAGTGCTGTTACACATGAGCCACCCGGGCATGGCTTGAGGCGCTGCTTGTGCCAGAAAACGGGGAACTTCAATGCAATTCGTTGCCATTTAATTTTACACAATTCCTGCTGCTTAATCCACTGAGAAATGCTAATTTATACAATTCACGTCTAAAAATAAACGTCAGTCCAGCAGCTCCCAGCAGCGGGCATCTGCTCCCACCAACCCCTGCCAAAGCCTTTTGTGGAGACCCCAGCTGAGAGTCCAACTTGTTCCCAGCCAGCCAGGCTACTGCTCCTCACCCCACAGTGCCCAGGCTGTGCCAGCATATGGGTGCATTATGGGACAGCAAGGGGTTGGCTGCATGCAGAAGTGCTGCCACAAAGTCCCTCATCACAGTGGGTCTTGATGCATCGTGGCAAAGGGACACTGGGTGTCTCAGTAGCACCGTGGCAAGGGACACACTGGGTGTCTCAGCAATCTGTCTGTCTTTCAGATGGTTGGGGAGGTTTGAGGATTGTGGGGCTCCCAAAGGGTTTGGGATCGCTACTCCTCCATTGTTTTGCCTAGGAAACACAGGCTCAGACCTGCATGCAGCTGCACTCTGCTGTGGCTGGAGTGTGTGGGGAGAAAGAGGTCCCAGTGCAAAGGGCTGGTGTGGGGCCACCTGTGTTGCACATGAGGGGTCTGGCTGTGGTTCACAGCAGGTTGGCAGGTATAAATTTGCCACAAAGCACCATTAATGAATGTGGGAGAGGAGGGAGTCCTGTACACCTCCTGCCTGGGGAGTGGGGATGCATCATTTGGTCTCTAAGGAGCCTGCTCCTCAGGGGACAGAGAGGGGGTCGAATCCTGCAGATAAGGGGACTCAGCTGAGAAGAGTTTCTGCTGAGATCCCCATACCCTTGGCTTTTGGTCATGAGCATATCCATACACCCACTGCTCTCCTCCCCAAAACTATTAACCTTTGCATCTCACCCCCGTTGCCTCCACTCTAGCACCCTTCTTCTGGGCAGACATCCATGCTACCGTCATTCAAGTGGGGTGGCACCAACATCAGCAGTGACACTGGGGAAGGAGTGCCAGGATAGCAGGGTGGGCAGCAAGGCCCGTGGCTGTGTGTGTC
This sequence comes from Ramphastos sulfuratus, assembly GCA_013399055.1. NCBI lineage: Eukaryota > Metazoa > Chordata > Aves > Piciformes > Ramphastidae > Ramphastos > Ramphastos sulfuratus. The sequence continues at coordinate 459,447 of WBNM01016475.1, read as the reverse complement.
AGCTCCCTGCAGGAGGGGGAGCAGGGTGGGTATGGAGGCAGCAGGATGGGGAGTGGAGATGCTGGAGGAGCCGTCGGCTTTCCCACCGTCTCCCTGATTGAGATCAGATCACCGTGAGCATAAAAAAGCTCTCTTCATAATTATATTTAATGAATTGACTTTAAAAGCTCTTAGGCTCTTATCTGGGTAATTTAATATCACACACTTAATAAGCCTGTCTCCGATACGGGGGGAGCCAGCGGCCAGGACGCCCACGCTTGTTGTGGCTCCCCAGGGACACAGGACGTGCCACATGACTGGTCCCATATGCCAGGCTGGGTGGATCGAGGGGCACTGCTATTCCCTGCGACCAGGGCACCCATGGGAGTCTGTGGGGCAGTGCCCCCCAGCACTGCTGACTGTAAAGTGAGGTGGGCACCTCGGGTGGCTGTAGGATGAATAGGGCTGAGGCATCCATGGGGAACTTGGTCCTGGGAGTGGGTGCTTGCCATTGCATGGGGCCACAGTGCTGTGGAGCTATAGGCTGGTGAGGACACAGGGTTGTGGGGCTGACGATATACAGGGTGACTGGGTCAAGGGTGGAGGGGTTTGTGTGGTGCAATGCAGCAGAGTGGGCATGGGGGCTCTAGGCATGGAGTAGAGGTGGCTGGGGTGCTGATGCCTTGTGCCAGCAGCAAGATTAGACATTGTGTGGCACTGTAGTTAGCAAAGCAGTGATGTGACCCCATCCTTGGTGCCAGTGTCACCCATGGCAGGGGTCCCATGGCCAGAGAGCACTGGGAGCAGCCATGGGCTGCATGTACCACAGTTCCCAGTGCCATGATGCTTTTTGTTGCCTGTGTCCCTCCATCTTTGGCCTATCTCCCGGGGTAGCTTTCTGGGGTGGCACAAGACAAATAAAGGCTTGTCACCATAGTCTCTGCAGCTCTGTGATGCTGGCCAGGGTGTCAGTTGCCTCCCTACAGGCAGGCATTGCTGCAGCCTCTGCATGGGTCCCTGGCCCCTCTGTGTCAGTGCACGTGGGCAGGCACCAGTGGTGAGCAAGAGAAGCAGGCTCTGCCATCTGGAGCCGGACCACAAGAGCCTTTGTGTGGGCTGGAACTGGAAGCTATGCCCCATGGCTGTGGGGGCACTCCTGACATCCCTTGTGCCAGGTTCTCCTTGGGTAGTGGGCTAGAATGCCAGTAGATGGGCTTCTTGCCCCTGCATATCAGAGCTAGAGCTGCTGGAAGCCAGCCGGTCCACCTAGCCTGGTGCCATGCCCTCGGTCACCCACACCCTCAAGTCCCTGATTTCCAAGCAATGGAGGATGGACTGTCACCTCCCATCATCCCTGCCTATGCTGCCACAAGGACCCATGGCAGCGACAGAGAATGACAAGAGCAGGGTGTGTGGTGCTGGCCTGTGGCCAGCCGTCCCCAGACACTGGGTGCCTAGTAGTGCAGGCTGTCATGCCAGCACTTGGTGCCAAGGCCAGGAGGCTGGAGGGAGGCATGTGCCAAGATGGCAGGCCGGGGAGACAAGGAAACAGCTGCCACCTGGCCCTGTGGGAGGGTGTGAGGGCAGTCCCAGGCAGAGTGGGGACCCCGGGCTCCCTACTGGCAGTGCAGGACACAGCTGTGCTGGGTCTCCCTCCACGGGGGAGCAGCTGGAGCAGGAGGTTTACGGAGCTGCACTAAGTGACGCAAATGGTTTGAAGCCCATAAAGAGAGACGGTTTTATGTAAGACGACTATATAAAGCTCTGCTGTTCTGCCATTGATGAGATATAGGCCTTTATTTATAGAAGGCAATGTTTGCGGTGCGAGCACTGAAAGCCAGCCAGGGACCCGCAGATAGGGTGTCGAGTCATTTCACATGCAGCTGCCGTTGACACTGTTCACACATTAAAGAAAAAAATTAACAAGTTTGCAGCCAGTCAGGTGGAAAAAACAATAATTGTCAAAAATCTTATTTCCCCTTTTTCCCAGTAACAAATAGCTGGAAAGATGCTGGGGAGGCTTGGGCTTGTTGGGCGAAGGGATGGGCTGAGGCTCCAGCTAGGCTGGGAGATGGAGTGGGAGAGGCAAGCCGCCAGAGGTGGGGGGAAGAGTCCAGGGAGGGGATATAGGGACTGCTGCCAGCACCCAGCCACCTGGCAGGGGGATGGACATTTCTGCCTGGGCATTTATGTGTTCAAGACCAGAATAACAGGGCATATGAGCAGCGGTGATGGTGTCGCAGAGCAGCATGGCCATGTGGCTCTGGTGAAGAGGGGACAAATATCAGAAGCATATGGCTGAAGGTGCTCACTGCATGGGAAACTTCAGATCAAGCCCCGATGGATTTTCCTGCCTGACCCAGTGTTGCCTCTCCCCACCTGCATACACAGGGATGCTCTGAGGTTATTTCTTCACCAGATGTAGATGGGGTTTTGCTGGAGAAGAAGCAGTGAGTCCCTGTGGTCAGAGCATCCTGCCAAATTTTGTTTCATGCACGAAAGGAGGAAAATCTTCCCAAGATTAATTGTGCGATAGGGGAGAACATAGATCTCTCTAACCTGTTCCTTGCAGGTCACTGGCCTTTTCTCCCAGGCATTGCCCCAACGTGCAGCCAGGGAGCGGGTAGCAAGCTTGTCCCCAAGGCACACCCACTGTGCAGGCTGCAAGGCAAGGGTGCAAGGGCAGGAGAGTGCCGACACCTTTGCCACAATCCTAGCTCTGCAAGGTCTGCGAAGGGAAAGCAAGCCAGCCAGGGCTTCACAACAGGGGAGCAGAGTCAGGCTCATGCTTGAGCTGCTTCCCTGCAGCTCCCCGCGCCTTTCTGCGGGTGGCTGTCCCCTGCTTACACTGCAAAACCTTCCTTCTGTGCTCTGAGCCGTGCCCCGGTGTGCTGCGCCAGCAGTGATTCCAGGCAGGGCGCTGCCGGCGTCATCCACCCACAGTTGCATCACCGGGCCAGCAGCAAGCAGGAGGTGAAGACGGCCCCGCCGCGGAGCCAGGGCACATGGCGCCATGCTGCTAGTCTTGGGTGGTAAGACTGGACCTGCACCCTGACCCAGTGGGACTCGGGGGTCCCATACTTGCCTGTCCCCGGGAGACACAGCTCCCTAAACGGCTCGTCCTCTTTAAGCATCCTGCCACACGATGAGAGGGCCTCTCGGCAAAGGCACCCCCAGCTCGGAGTGCCTCTCTTCAGGCACAGGCGACAGCTGCCAGCAGAAGCACACTTTGCACCTGAATGGCTCTCAAGTGCTGGCTAAGCTCTGCTGGAGTCAACAGGTTTTCTTCCGGCAGAAGAAAAAAGCTCCTTCCAGACTGGGAAGGCAACCACAGGAGGAGCTGGGGAGACAGGAAAGTCAGAGGCTGGGAGCACCTACAGGTGTTATGTTCTATTGGGGTCAGAGACCCCACTGTACTGGGGAGTTCAGCTGGACTAGTGAGCCAGACTGTCCCCTGAGAGCAGAACAGGAGCTGAGAGGACCCACTGATCCACTGCTGGTCACCAGCCTCTAGGATATGCAGGGAGGGGAGAAGATGTACACACTTGGTGAGAACAGAGCCCGTGGTTAATCGTGAACTGCTGACCGGCCACCCAGCAACTCATTAGCCCTTTCATTCCTACGCCCAGCTTGCTGGAGGGCGATGCAGCTAGGACTGAGCCAGCCATGCTCATCTGGAACTCTGCAATCAGGCCGCGGCCCCCAACCCTATCCGATCACAGGCACAACTAGTGGCCATATCCACCGCGTCCCCAGGATGGGCTGGGCAATGGGTGCTGCAGGTGGCTGTGGGTGCTGCAGGTGGCTGTGGGTGCTGCAGGCACTGAGGTCAGGTATGGGTGAGGCACATCAGTGACACTGGCTGTGGAGGACCAACAGGCATCCCTGGGGGCAGGAGACATGCCCCTGTCTCCTCCTATATTTGGCTGTGCCTGGAGCATCGTGGTCCCCACGGTGTCACGGGGCCAGGATCATCTGTCAGCAGTGTCAGCAGCTGTGGTGAGGTGCTGTGCTTGGCTGCACAGGGAAATCTCACCAGTCTGTCATCTCTGGGGAGAAGTGACCCTGACATTCCACACATCCCCGTGCTGTCCTGTCCCTCTACCATCCGCATCTGCATCCAGAGCGTAGCAAAACAAGGGCTGCAAGTGGCACCCATGTACCTGCCTGGACCCTGGTGTCCCTACCATCACCACAGGCTCTTTTCTGCCCTGACTCTTCTGCCTTCTGAGCTGAGGCTCAGCCTGGGACATTCCTCTGGGGATGGGCTGGGGGTGCTCATCTCGGCCAGGTGAACAGGGCAGAGGCAGGAGAGAGCTGGGTGTCCCAGGAGAGCAGGCACAGCTGGGTATGCTGCCATGGACCTCATATCCTGTCCTATTCTGGGCTGCCAAGGTGGGCACCACCATGCCTCCCAGCTGCAGGGGCATATTTTCAGCTGAGACATGCCCTGTTTGCCCTCCAAACCCTTCACTCCCAAGCTGCTGTCCCTACTATTTCCTTGCAGCCCAAGAAAGGAGAGAGTGATGGGGCAGCAGAGAGAACCATCTTCATCTGTCTTTAGCCCTTCAGCACTGGAGCAGGGCAGGGTAGGGGTCTGTAGTTGTTCCTGCTGTGGGGGTGAGGAGGGACGAAGTGAATGCAGGGGCAAGTTGGGGGCTGCGCTGTGTCTGTGATACTTGTGGAGGAAGCAGGGCCTGCCCAGCATCTGCTACTGCCACCACAAAGGCCATGGAGCCACCCACCTTTCCGGGCAGCATGGGACTGAGGACACTATGCAAATCCAGTCAAGACCGATGCAGGTATTAATTATGTCACATCAACTCAGCTCCTGCCTGGCCAGGCAGGGCACCGAGTGCTGCAGCTTCTCAAACAAGCAAGATGGCTTTGCACTGGCAGTGTGCACCCTGTGTCTGTCCCCCTATCCCAAGCCTGTTCTGTCACCTCACTGTGCCATGCCAGGTCAGCCCTGCTCTCCCCGCCCCCCACCGTGGCGCTGCCTGCCCCAGGGGGTGAAGCTGTAACTGAGTGGAGAGGCAAACAGTCCAAGACAGCATCAGCATGAGCACTGTCAGGCAGCCTGGCATGCCTAGATCTGAGGTCCTGCTAATCAGAGAGTGTCTGCAATTACGTGTGCTAATTACAGGCAGAGGTTCACAGTGATTCCCAGCCTGCCGGTGCTGCGCTAGCTGTACTGGGGCGCATTGCTCCAGTATGAGGATAGGAGAAGATTACCAGGGCACCTCAGCAAGCTCTCCATGCCCGAGCATGATATATCACAGCCAGATGCCCTGCCTAGCCCCATCCCATCACTATTCCCATATCAATCCTCATACCATTTTATCCCATCCCATTCTATCCATCTCATCCCATCCCCATCCCAATCTCCATCTCATTGCATCTCAATCCCCACCCAATCCCATGCCATGCTGAATGTGATTCCAGCATGTGTGGTGCCATCCTCAGAGCCCCAACACATGTGGCTGTGATAGCCACTGTGTCCCTGAGTGGCTGCCTGACCACATCTCACTAGAGTTGCTCTTCAGAGGGAGTTTTTTAGACTTTGACCCTCCCTGTGCTGCTGCTGCTCTGACATCCTGTTTTCTTATGGTCTGACATGACCTTAATTAACTCCCCAGGCTGATAATGCTCTGGATTCTCCTCCAGGAGCTGTATCTCAGCATCATGTCCTGTCTCACCCACTCAGGGACTGCAGAAGAGATTGCATGAGTAGCCTGCAGTAAGGGAGAGAGGGAGTAACATGGTGCAGGCAGGGCAGGGCAGTGATAATTGGGGACACTGGGATGAGGTGGAGGAGATGGAGCAGTAATGGAAGGAGCAGGCTGGTCCTGTGTTGAGGGTTTCAGAGGAGATGCTGGCCAGGTTGAAATGGCTGTCTTTGTGCAGAGGTGGGAGTGAGGACAGGGAAGGGAATGCTGTGCTGATGCCCTGAGTGGGGTGATGCTGTCAGTGGTGCCAGTGGCAGGATCATCCACTGCAGGTGGGCAGAGGTGCTGCACAGCAGCATGGAGGGGTCCCAGCTCTCCTCACACTGCTGTAGGCAGAGAACAGGGATTGCTCGTCTGGCTCGGGGTAGGAGCTGGGCTAGGGGGCTCATTGGACTGAGCCAGCCTGCCTGGCTGCACCTCCATAGCCAGCCTGTGCAAATTAAACGCTGGCACTGATGGCTTTTGTAGCCACTATCTCCTGCACTCAGCAAACATTAGTGGAGGAGAGATGATTCAGTAGTGAGGTTCGCAGATGGGAATCTCAGTGTATGATCCTATCAGCTCCATGCTGTGTGGCACAGGAGCATGGGAAGCTCCTGCAGATACTGAGGACCAGTACAAGGGCAATGTGGCCCAAACATCCAAGATGGGCAGATAGCCCAAGAGCCATGAGAACTTCCAGCCTATTGCCACTTGCATGGTGAGCAGAGAGTGGGGATACAGGGATATGGGCCACGAGTTTGTCCCTGCTGGTTGGTTGCACCTCCTTCCCTTCCTGTGAGCCCGGAGGAGGGAGCCCCTGCCAGCACCAGGGCACAGGAGCTTTGTCGATCAGCCCCTCCACCCGGGAGCAAGCAGGTTGGGGAAAGCCAACCCCTATCATGTTTGTTCCATTGATTTAGTGCCGCGGAGAGGGTTTAATCAGCCTTTAGCCTGCACGCTCCAGCATTAAGAACAAATCCATTAGCCACGAGATAACCACAAAGGGTTGCGCTGAGGCTGGATGAGGTCCCAGCGCCTTCAAGATGCAAATTGGCAATCAAAGATCAAAGCCACACAGCTCCCTAATCTCTACTAAAAGGGCTCAGCTATTAACGAGCCCTTTCCCGCTGGGCTGTGATCACCCCACTTCACTCAGGCTCCTGATGTGCTGGTGGGTTACACCACCACCCCAACTGGGCCTCTGGCCCCTGTTCACCCCCTGAGCTGGCCCTAAAGAGGACAGTGTGGATGGGTCTTGGGTGTTTGTTTGCATGCTGTTTCCTTCAGTTCTGACATACTGAGGTCAAATTTGTGTTGGCAGAGAGAACAGAGCCTCCAGCATCACCAGAGGGTCAGTGGCTGGAGGGAAGAAGAAGAGATAGGAGTTGGGATGAAGCAAGGTGGTGAGGGAGCTGTGTAGGGCTTATTCATTTAATATTGGGTCAGAAAATGGTGCTGGCAGGTGGTTTTCCCTCCCACTGCTCAGGGATTTAGCCTGGTTCAGCCCGTCTGACTGCACCAGGTGGCTTAGGACAATCCCTGCCGGCCCCAGGGAAATCAGTGCTGTGGACTGGGGCAAGGGGGCAGACATGGTGTGGTTGAAAGACTAGGGGAGATTTCTTGCCCCAGAGCAAAATTTCCTTTTTTAGGGTATTCCTGCCCACCTAATGTCTCACTGGGAAAGGGGCTGCAAAAGACCCCACCTCCTGTAGCTGCTCTGTCTGGTTCCACATGGTACTGGGGTCAGGTTGTAGGTTCAGGAACTTCTCACTGCTCCTGCCCCAGCCATTCTGCCTGTTGTTACTCCATGCAGACGGTCTCACGAATCCTGGCTGCCTCACACCACACAGAAGAACAGCAAAGATGCCAAGCTGTGACAAGAGCCATGCTGCCAGTATTGTCAGCAAACCTCTGGCAGCACAGATGTGTGCTCTGCTCAGCCTGGTCCAGCTTAAGGACCAGCATCCTCCCACATCCTGCTGCAATGGTGAGAGGCTGGGTGAGGCATCCTGCAATGGACAGAGGACCCATTGGCCTGGTAGAAGGGACCAGGTCATGTCTGGCTCTTCTCAGTCCAGGGACCCACTCTGCCAACAGCTGCTTGGTGAGATGCCGCTGATAACTCTCACAGCATCCTAGGCAGGCAGCACAGCCTTGCAAATGGAGCAGGTAGTAAGGTGCTGGCAGCACCTCAGCCGCTCTGACAATAAATCTTATCAGTGTAAACCCATTCGCAGGCAGCAGGATAACCCCTGTGACAGCCTGGCCAGTGTGGAGGTTTCATCTGCACCATGTCAGTGCTATGGACTTACAGATAAATGTTACAGATGGAGGGACTGTATCTGTGCTGGCAACTTGCAGCTCCCAGGAGGCAGTGTCCATTCCTGTCCACTCCTGCCCTGTGGCCCCAGGAGCTACCAGAGTTAGACTGGGGGTAACTCAGAGCCATCAGCTGTGGTGTCCTGGGTAGAACGAGCAGATAGAAAAGGGTTAGTCTGGCATCCAGCAAGGGAGCACCTGGATAGGTGAGAATGGGGGTGGAAGGATATGAAGAGCAAAGTGGCATTGACCCACTTGCTGTGCTGGACCTACTGTGTCCTACATGTACCATTCCATGGAGCCTTGCATCCTCCATGTGTCCATGGAGGTAGGGGCTTCATGCAGGCTGGACCACCAGGTCACGTGTGGGGAATAAAGACCAGGGGATGTGTATGCATGTGTGACACTGTCTGTGTGTCCCTGAGACTGTGTCACAGCACCAGGGGTAAGTAAGACAGCAGGCTCCGTGGGTGCAGTCTGTGCGCACATCCATCCGTGTGCCTGTGTCTGCCTGTNCCCGCTGGCGCAGTGGGCCTGGCGGAGGCAGCCGAGCGAGGCGGGCAGGGCTGGCAGCAGCCGCTGCCCCAGGCCCACACTCCTCGGCTCAGCTTTTACATCTCCCGGCGTCGCGGCCCGCGCAGCCGTGGGAGCAGTAATGAGATGGAGCAGCAGAAGGACGGCGAGATAAGGCTGCCTGCACTGCCCCAGCAGATTAAACGCTGGGATTAAGCAGGCGGTGCCAGCTCTGCTGCCTTTTTATCTCGCTGCTTCTCCCCTCTTATTCTCCCGCAGTCGATAGTGAACGGTCTCCGAGCTGTCAGCAAAGGAAATTGCTTGTTAACCCTTTGGGGACAGACAGCGCAGCATTCCCTTCGCGGCTGCTCTCTGAGAGAAGTGGTCCCCAGGGAGAGGTGCCTGGAGAGTTCTGCCCGCGCCAGTCCGGGGGACTGCGGTGTTGCACACTGCCTTCCCGCAGTGCCGCACCACTCCAAGGGGAGCGAGAAAGGGCCTGTGGCACCCAGAATCTGCTGCCGTCTCTTAGTCAAAATCTACCAGCTTCTTGCAGAAGCACTGATGTACCTGCAGGGTATCAGAGGACATCCTGCAGCGTACACGTGGTACCAGAGGAGATCCTGCAGGGTAGCCGCGGTACCAGAGGACATCCTGCAGTGCTAGAGTCCCTGCATGGTGAAAGCAGCCAAAAAACAGAGGCTTCCTGCACTCCACAAAATAGCCCTAGGAACTCTGCATACCCCTATTTCAAGTATCCTTTGTGTTCCTTGCTTCCATCAGGCCACGGTATGGATGGGTTCAGCATTACATCTGTGTGTGAAAGCACAGGGCTGGGGATCCTTCATTGCTCCTGAAGTCAAGTGGCACAGACCAGCTGTGTCTGCACAGCATCACACATGATGCTGGGTCTCCTCTGGCTGCCAAGAGGAGCTCATGACCCAGAAAACCACAATTATTGCTCTGTGTGTGTTTTGTTGAGTTTGCAGTAGCAGGGCTAAGCTGCAGCCCATCCCAAGTGCTTGTCTATAGTGTGCTGTGCTGCATGCCTGTGGCAGCGTCCCCTGCACATGTGTGGGGGGAGCTGAGGACTGAAAGCTGTCTGGAGAGTGCTGGAGGGTGCACAGAATGATGTCAGGATTGCTGCTCAGCACAGATACAGGCCAGGATAGGGACTATTAGCAGCTCAGCAAGCTCACCCTGATATGTTTGTGAGAGTAGCTTTGGTGCATCCTAAACACCTCCCGGGTTCTGCCCCATGTTTTTTCCCTGCTTCCTCCCAGGTGAAGCAGGAGGCAGAAACACAGGGCAGAAATCTCCTGCAGCCCCAGCAGCCAACACACATCCTTAGGAAGGATGCCTTAGGTAGGCAGGCAGCATGCTCAGCATCTCAGAGAGGTTTGCTGGCTGCCGTAGGCTGAAGTGGGCTTCCTCATCTCCTGCCTCCTAGCCTCTCTGCATCCTTACCCTGCACTGCAGCACACTTCTATCCACTGTGGGATGGAGAGGGCAGAGTCACGCATCAGTGAGCTAGGGACCTCACCAGAGCAGTAAGCAAGCCCTGAGTAGACAGGGCTGAGGAAGCTGCTGAGGAGCTGGAGCAGATGCTGTGCCAGGCAGCCGGGCTGCATAGGCGAGCAGAGGCTGAATTGGGAGAGGAAACCAGGAGGAACTGGCATGTGCAGGCTGGCAGGCTGGAGACTGTGAGAGGATGGGATTGCTGTTTATAAATACTTCAAGGGAGGAAGCACAAGGGAGGGAAGAGAGCTATTTGAGCTGAGGGACAATGCTGGCACAAGAACAAATATTACAAACTGGCCGTGAATAAATTTAGGTTGGAAATGAGGAGATGAGATTCCGGGACGAATTCCCCTCAGGAGCAGCGGGAAGTGAAAACGCAGCTTCGCCATGGCACCTGCTCTGCCACTAGAGGCCCTGCCTGTGCAGTGATGCTGAGAGGTGAGGACTTAGGTCCCTGTCGCCTCTTTGCCACAGCCACTCTGGCTCCCTGTGGCACTGGTGGAACAGCACCCTCTGGCTCCTGGCTTGGCTAGTGCAGAACTCATGGCGGGGCAACAACTTGTAGAGGTTAGGTTGCTCCTTTGCCAGCACATGAGTTTGGTTGTGCTGTCACAGATGCTGCTTCTCAAAGCAGGATGGTGCCCAAGTCCCTCTCCTCTACTGATGTTACTGGCAATGCTGGAGCAGATGTGCTGGAAAGATGTCTTTGCCCATGTGTACAGTATATCCCTCTACCATGCATTGCATCCCCATTCTCCTGACCTGGCAGGAACAGGGAGGCCTGATCTGGGTACTGCCTATTCCTGGGGAACACTGAGTTGAACACTGGCTCAGAGGCAGCAGTCTGGCCATGACTGGCTCACCCTGCCTTGCTGTGAGACTCAGGTGCCTCTTACAACTTTGTCTGGCTGGTTGCACAGCCCACGGCACAGCTGAGTACTTGGTATTCCAGCCACAAGCCTGTATGGCACCAGAGGGACTCTGCCAGCCCCATGCACACAGTCTCTGCTGCTAACTCAGGCCTGCCCAAGGGGGCTTAGATGGCACAGGCTGGCAGGTGGCACAGAAAAGGCACATCTGCAGTGGCAGGAGGCATCTCAGCCCCTCTGCAATATGCCCATGTCATCCCCTGTCCCCCCTGCCATCCTGCTGCCTGCCTTCCTTATGGGGAAGCAGATTGGGGTACCATGAAGGATACTCCAGAGCATGGCCCTTCACAGGATGGAGAAAACAAGGAGTCTAGCCTAGTGCTTCTGTGCCCTGCTCAGGCCTAAGGTGCCCTGATCTGTGAGGACTGAGGCTCCAGAGCTGGGTGTCCCGTGGAGGCAGGAGACTCATCGCCCAGAATCAGGGTTGCATCCCTCAGGAGCCATCCCAGCAGCTCTGAGTGGGGCAGAAGGCTCTGTCAAGGGACTGCCAGACTGAGGAATGGCTGTGCCACTGCCAGAGCTGGGGTTGAGCCATCCTGGCACTGTTCCCCAACCCCTCCTGGGAACAGGGAAGGGAAATTGTGCGACTGTGCATGAGAAGGGATGTTTGCAGAGGCAAAACCATCCCACTGGCTCAGAAAATTGCTGCAGAATCGGGCTTGAAATGAGTTGAAATTGCTGAATCCAAGCGGATCTCATATCCTGGGCAGTTGCAATGCTGGTGTCAGCTCTGCGGCTTCCCTCTCAGGGCACCCAGGCAGAGCCTGGCAATGCTGTGCAAGGGGGAGCGGGCTGCTAGGGACACAGTGAGGGGTTTCCCTAGGGGACAAGTGGCATGGTGAGGGGCTGGGATGGCCACAGTAGAGGGGCAGGAGCAAAGCAGTGGGAGGCATATGTGGCTATGCTGTTGTCCCAGCTCTACCAATGCCATCTCTGTTTGGCCCCAGCTCCTGTGCTGTGTCTCCTGGCCAGGAGCATCCTGCACTCATTCAGGAAGCAACATTTTCAATTCTGGAGGCTGCTTTCCTTTATAACCACAGCCCTGCAGGACACACCCTCAAGGTTACCCCTGGACCAGTATCCCTGCCAAGTCTAAAGTGGGCAGCACTCCAATGACTTTCCATCCCTGTCCCCATCATACCTGTGATGACTGTTCTCAGGGGTGTCTCTATGATGTGGTGCTCACTCCTCCATGGTGTGTGTTCATGCCTGGTCCTGCCTATCAGCACATCCCAACTGGGATGTGGGCACAAGGCTGGATGTCCCACTGGGAATGTGAGAGCAGGTCTGGGTGCCCCAGGTGTGGAAGGACAGGACACACTGGCATCACACGTGCTGCAGTTGTTTTCTCTCACATGAAAATGTTTGGCTGGAAGCTTAGTGCAGCCTCTTGTCTCCTTGGAGCAATCAGGATTTGTCGCTGCTTGCAATGTTTAATGTCGTTTTCCAGAGGCTAAATACTGTAGGGAGCCATGTAAGCCACAGAAATATCTGCGTCAACTGGGATCATCCAAAGGCTGGCACAATGGCCAGACAGCAGTGGGGCCAGGGGGACCAGAAGTGTATAGGGTTGGTCCTCACCACCCCAGTGCCTGTGAGTGGGCTGGCATGAGCCAGGGTGAGGATGCTGGAGGCCAGCACCTTGCTTCCATGGGGTTCTCCACAGTGGGGGAAAGAACAGCAAGTCTCTGTCAGGTACAAGGAAGCTGGGGGGCCCTGGAGCAGTGTGGGGTGGCAAGGAGAATGCCAGAGCACCCAGCAATCTCTGGCTGGATCTGCCTGCCAAGGCGCAAGCAGCTATTTTTGTCAAGGTCAGCATGTCTCCACAGCAGAGAGCAAGGAAATGAAGAATCATGTAGAGAAATTGCCTCCTTAATGGGGTCTCCCCTGCACATGAGCATGGCACAGGGATGCCAGTGTGTGGCAGCTGAGCAAGGCGACCAATACATAGTGTGGGAATCCTGCTGCCCTGACCCCAGGCCATCTATGGGTGGTTGGGCAAGCAGAGCAGGGTGCCTGGGGAGCCATGACCCAGATGCCAGTCCCAGATGGACACATGTGCTCCAACCCTGCAAGGTGCTTTTCTGGGTCAGCTACACAGAGAAAATCATGTTCCCAGCGCAGACAGAGTCTCCTCTGCCCTTCCACCTCCTCCTTCTCCTCGAGCTTTCCCTGTTATCTAATTGGGTTTGTCATTCTGGAAAGGCAAAGCCCTTCAGAACTGTGCTATTCTCTCACCAATGCAATTTCACAGCTGGCCTTGGCACCCTGGCAGCCTACAAGTGAGTAACTCAGCTGGGCACCATGGGCACCCCTACCCAGGCATCCCTGTAGCTGTGCCTGCCTTCCTGGGGCTACAGGGGACAAGGCCATTGCTGCTGTTGAACCTTCTCCTCAAGCCCTGCTCCACTGGTCTCCGTCCCCAAGCTATCTGTCTCCATATGCCCCAGCCTCTGCATCCCATCCCCATCCTTCACCCTGCTCTAGGGTGATTGTGATGTTGCCCAGAGATGTCTGAACCAACATGAGATGGAAACGTTCACAGAAATGACATTTCCTCCAGCCTGGGAAGCTCATCCTCCCTTTAAAGAAAACTAATATAAAAGCTGCCTTGGTGTGCAAGGGGCTGATGTTATCAGGCTGGCAGCCTCCGGCTCTGAGAGCCACAATAAATCTCACCAAGGAGCCAAGCCATCTCAAGCGGCCCCACGCAGCCGCACCGGCAGAGGGGGCTGGAGGGGGCTGAGCCGTGTCCTGAGGACGATGAAGGGATACACAGGCCGGAGGGGACAGGGCAGTGTGGGGTGAGCCTTGGAGCTGATTCCAAGGTTGCAGAGAGTAGGGAGCGCATAACAGTGCCCCTGTTCACACCGACACTGTGCCGTGACAGATGATGTCAGGGTCAGTGGCAGCTCCGAGGTGTGAGGCCATGAAGATGGTGAGGGAAGCACCCCAGCCTTGCCTTTTTGTCCCCAGGCAGCTGAACGCTGTTCCAGGGAAGCGCTGAGGCCCCGCAGAGGCATCTTCTTCTCCAGCAAAGCAAACCACAGTGCTGGCATCCCGTGGCGGGTGGGATGGGACCGTACTTCCCCTACGGGGCTGTTCCCCGCTGCTGGCTGGCCAAGCTGCCGCCCGCTGCGCCGGGGCGGTACCCTCCGCTGCCCTGCGGCAGTACCCGGAGGTGGGATCGGGATAGGAGCCGGGAGGAGGCAGCTGGGGGCACCTTGTCCTGCCTAGTCCGGGGTGGGGCAAGGACAGGGGCGGGGGCAGGGGTAGGTGCAGGGAGACCCCAGCGGGGCTGGCTCAGCTCACCCTCTGCTGCCCAAACGCGGGGCCCTGCTGCCCCCTGCCGGAGCCCGCCCCTCCGGGCCGCCCGCAAACCGCCTCCGACACCGCCGTCGGAGCATGGCCAGAGCTGGCAATCCAGGGGCCTTTGGGCTGCGGAGCAGAGCGTGCGGTGAAGGTGGAGCGTAAGTGCCCTGTCACCCCTGGGCACCTGGGAACTGCATCCTGCCTCCATTTACCTCCCTGCGGTGAACCTGTCCAGTTCTCCGAGGCCAAACCCCGTACCTCACCTGCATGGCACCCTTCTGTGCCTGTCACCGCGATGCCAACTCAGATTCTGGCGAAACACTAGACCGGGTTGCCCAGAGAGATGGGAGAAGCCCCATCCCTGGAAACATTCAAGGTCAGGTTGAATGTGGGCTCCGAGTAACTTGATCTAGTGAAAAATGACTGCTCACTGCAGTGAGGGTGAACTACACAACCTTGAAAGATCTCTTCCAACCTTAACCATTTTATGATTCCGTGATTGCCAGTTGGGTCCCCGGGATAGCTGCGGAGCCATGCCTCATTCAGGCAGCATGGCTAGCAGCACGGATGATGCTGAGAGTCACCGCTGAGGCGAGTGCGAGCTCCCATCTTTCCAGTCCCCTCTTGTTACTGTTGTCTTGCTGCTCCAGCTGCCATGGGGGAGCAGGGCTACAGCCCTTCACTTGAGGACATGGCAGCCCTTGCTTGTCCTAGAGCTGTGGCATCGCCTAGGGCCAGCCCACGACTTATCAGGGCTGATGCTGAAGGCGGGTGCCTGGGAGCAGCGGCAGCGGCAGATGAGAAGCTGCCGCGGAGCACGATGCTGAGCTTTGAAGACGCCCTGACAGGCTGTCGGGGCCCCGCCAGCCGTGCTGACAGCCTGGTGCTGAGACACCTCCCCTGCCGCTTCCATCCTCTGATCACACCCTCACCCATCACTTCAAAGTGCCTGCCAGGCTCAGGTGGGCTCCCACACAGCCTCCCACCCCACGACTCCACCCGTTCTGACCCATGGTCCCATTTTTTGCACCCCACTGTGGTCTCCAGGGCAGAGGATACCAGGGTGAAGCTCAGGGGGCCAAGGTATGCATGTGATCCCAAGCAGTGCCGGCAGGAAGCAACGACCCCTCAGTCCTAGTGTTGTCCTGCCTCTGTGGGGAAGGGCCCCCAGACCCAGAGCAGCCACAATCAGAGACCCTGGGGATCCAGACAGGGATTTGGAGAGGACTGCAGTGCCAGGTCAGAGGATGAGCTGGGATCCAGCATCCTTGGGCATAGTGCTCACACAAGGTGGGCTGGGAGAGGGCATAACTATCTGGACACTGTTGCCACCATGATGGGGCACCGAGGGCTGCCAATTAACCCTATCCCACATGCCCTACCCCAGTCCGGCTCAAGGAGGAATTTTCCATTCCTGAATGGAGGTTGGGGAAAGGCGTGTGTTTGCAACAGCCCCCTCCTCTCCCTCCCCTCACCCGTCACTGGAGCAGCTCAGGAAGGCGCCTGCCACATTTGCCTCTTGAGAAAGCGCAAAGCAAAAGCCTCCCAGGAGGGAGAGCTCACTGGAGGGGATCGGGGACCCCAGACAGCCTTAGGGACAGCCGGCACCCTGTTTCCAGAGGACCTGACCTGCCTGCAGCCATGCCACTGTCCCTTGCCTGCTGCCAGGATGGGGAAGCCCTGGTAGAAGGTCAGGACGGTGGCACTGCCCAGCTTGTCGTTGGTGTCCTGAGAGCCACCAGGATCCCTGGACTTCACTACATGTGCACCCGGCCACAGTCCCGTCTGCGCCGCCTGCTGTGGAGCCTAGCCTTCCTGGCCTCCACTGGGCTGCTGGCCACCAGTGCCACTGACCGCCTGCACCACCTGCTTTCTCATCCTGTGCACACCAGGGCACGTCTAACCTGGGTTCGCCAGCTCCGCTTTCCGGCTGTCACCCTCTGCAACCCCAACCGGGCACGCTTCCTGCGCCTCACCAAGCCCGACCTCTACTCAGTGGGGCAGTGGCTAGGGCTGGCCTGGGAGAATCGCTCACTGGTGCCTGAGATGCTGGCTATACTGGGGGAGGACCAGCGTGCATGGCTGACACGTCTTGCAAACTACTCACGCTTCTTGCCGCCCCGCCGCTCCGAACGCACCATGCAGAGCTTCTTCCACCGCCTGGGCCACCAGATTGAGGACATGCTGGTGGAGTGCCACTTTCAGGGAGAGCGCTGTGGCCCACAGCACTTCACCCCTGTGAGTCTGTGTCTGACAGGGGCAGGATGGCTGTGCTGCCCCATGGGTGCTGGGTGTGATGATTCACCCCACAAGGGTGGAAATGCGGTAGCTTCAGGGAAGGAGAGTTAGATAAGCTCTTCAAGTGCCATGCAAGACTGTTTACCTCTTCCAGGACCTCCATGGAATTGAAAAAGAGTCCCAGGACTTCAGCCTGCTTGCAGAACACCTTGCCAAATCCCTGCCTGTTCCTTCACAACCTCTCCATTCTCCTCCCCAGGTCTACACACGCTATGGTAAGTGCTACACTTTCAATGGAGACAGGAGGAATCCACGGGTTACCCGCCAAGGTGGCATGGGCAACGGGCTGGAGATCATGCTGGACATCCAGCAGGAAGAATATCTGCCCATCTGGAGAGAGACCAGTGAGTAGTGCTGTGGTGTGGCAGGGCATGGGAGAGGGCTGCTGGGATGGAGGGCTGCTCAGCAAGCAGAGCTCTCTGGGAAGGGCTGTGGGGCAGGCAGGGAACCGAAGGGTCTCTGGGTTGCAGGATGCAAGGCTGACGGCTGGCCATGTGACCAGGCATAGCCCCTGTGTCCCTCTCCTGCAGATGAGACATCATTTGAAGCTGGTATCCGGGTTCAGATCCACAGCCAGGATGAGCCACCCTATATCCATCAGCTGGGCTTTGGTGTCTCACCTGGCTTCCAGACCTTCGTGTCCTGCCAGGAGCAGCGGGTAAGGCAGGAAGCCCTGGCGGCGTCTGCAGGCACCCAGCCTGGCATGGCCCTACAGCAATGCTTCTCTTGCCGCACAGCTCACCTATCTGCCGCAGCCATGGGGGAACTGCCGGGCCAGCGTGCAGGGGGAGCAGATGCTGCCTGGCTACGACACCTACAGCATTGCTGCTTGCCGCCTGCAGTGTGAGAAGGAGGCCGTGGTGCGGAGCTGCCACTGCCGCATGGTACACATGCCAGGTGAGGAACGTGCATGACAGCATAGGGACATCCCACTGCCTCAACAGTCCTGCCTGGAGCTGCCCCATATCCCTGCAGCCTGTACCCAAGGACCACCCCTACCCCATTCATCTGCACCCAAGGGTACTCCTCTATTCATCCCTTTGCAGTGTGGGTCTCCTTTGCCCCATTCCTCTCCACTCATGGACCACGCATTCATCTCCTCATGCTAGGTCAGCCCCTGTCCTACCCTCCTAACTTCGCAGATCAGTCCCTTCTCTGTCTGCCTTGTACCCAGGGACCACCTCTGCCCCAGCCAGCCTGCAGATGAGGGACATCCATTTCCATCCCCTCTGCACAAAGGGGCCATTCATGCCCCACTGCCTTTAGGATACTGAGTCCTGGGGTGGAAGTCAGAAGTGGACCAGACTCTCACCCCACTGACCTGCTTTTCCACAGGCAATGAATCCATCTGCTCCCCCAATGTGTACATCGAGTGTGCTGACCACACGCTGGGTAGGTGTGGTGTTGGGCAGGCTGGTGGCTGGGGGCCAGACAGATGCACCTGGGAAGGGAATCGGGGAGCGTCCAGTTATAATAATGGGTGCATGTCCCCAGATGCAGCAGTGGAGGACAGTCAGGAACGCTGCAGCTGCCCCACGCCATGCAACCTGACGCGCTATGGCAAGGAGATCTCCATGGTGCGCATCCCCAACAAGGGCTCAGCACGTTACCTTGCCCGCAAGTACAACAAGAACGAGACCTACATTCGGTGAGTTGCTGGTGCTGGAGTGTGCTGAGGTGGGTGGAAAGGGAAAGGGGTCTTGGGAACCTGAGGAATGCCCCACTCCTGGGAGAATCTGTGGAGAGCAGGTCCTGGCATGCATGGTCCCTGCAGCATACTCTGGTCAGGGGTGGCTACCGCTAGAGCAGCTCCCTGACCCATCATCTTAGCTCTCCTGACAGCATCTCCCCACCCCACAGTCCCTTCTGGTTTGGAACATTCTCCTTCTGTGTTTCTACTGCACCAGCCTGAATAACTCACCATGGCCCTGGGAGCACCTAGGAGATGGAGGGCTGAGAGATGGGGAAGGTTTGAGAGGACAATGAGCATGGGTGGGTTGGTGATGAGCCCTCCTTGCCAAGCACTATGGTGTCCCCACAGGGAGAACTTCCTGGTGCTGGACATCTTCTTTGAGGCACTGAACTACGAGGCCATTGAGCAGAAGAAAGCCTACGACCTTGCCGGACTTCTTGGTGACTTCCTCAACCTTCCTGTGGGATGGGGAGGTGCAGAGCTTTGGGTCACAGACCTAGGAGGACATGGGGCTGATCAGGAAGAGACCACACAGGGCAGGAGCTAGCTGCAGACTAGCTGATGGGTGGCATGCTGCTGGCTGTCCTCTGACCCATGTGTCTCTTCTCCCTCCGTTCTGCAGCCCCTGCCCCCATGACCATGCTGTGCCTCTCTGTCCAATAACCTTGACACTGGCCACAGCCCCAGTGGGCTACACAGCATCTCCCCATGACCATCTCCTTGTCATCTTCCCCAGGGGACATCGGGGGGCAGATGGGCCTGTTCATCGGTGCCAGCATCCTCACCATCCTGGAGATCCTGGACTATGTCTACGAGGTGTGCTGAGATTTTGGGGCTGTGTCTTGGCAGTGGGATTGGGCAAGGTGCAGAATGGGGACCAGGCTCCCCAGGGAGGGGGTGCTGTGCATGGAGACCCCAAAGGGCTATTACAGCCCCTAAACTGGGGAACACCCAGTAGGAGGTAGTGGGAGGAGAACAGATCTCCTCAGCAACACTTGGTGACCTAAGGATGGGGAGGGTGATGGGCAGAGGTGCTGTCTGCAGTGTCAGCTGTGTCCTCTGAGCAGGTAGGGAAGGGAGTGGCAGATCCTTGCAGATTACAATGTGGATTTGGAACTGACCCCTTGTCTGCACCCAGGTGATCCAGGACAGAGTGAGCCGGGTCCTGCGCCGCTCCAAGCCACCCCTGAAGAAGCCCTCAGGCAGCATTGCCACACTGGGACTGGAGGAGCTCAAAGACCAGGTATCCCCACCAGAGTGGGCTGCACAGGAGGTTGTGAGGACAGAGCCTTGGTAGTATCCTCCCGTGTCCTTGAAGGAAGGGATGTCACCTCAAGAACAAGGGACAGCACAGTTGCATGTTTGGTGCCCTCAGGCTGGGTGGCAGGGAGCTGGGTGCCCCAAAGGTGTCCTTGGAGACAGACTGTGCTGGGTGAGAGGGCAGAGGGGACAGTTTACGGTGTCTGCACCCACTCCATTGACTGCTCTCCCTGCAGAGTCCCTGTGAAACACTGGGCCGACACATGGAGGGCACCTACAATGCAGGCATTCTGCCTAACCACCACCACCGCCACCACTACCCTCATCAGGGGGTCTTCGAGGACTTCGCCTGCTAGGCCAGATCGGGACTGGGAGGGGGCAGCCCTATGCCGCCCCCCCTCCCCACTATCCTTGTGGAGAGGGACTGTGGCATGGGACCTCTGCAGCTGCTTCACGCCAGCACTGGAGCAGAACCCCAGCATCTCTGCCTGGTCCTTCCACTCGCCCCCTAGCACGTGGGCTCAGCCCCTTCTCAAGCACATGGCATAGAGAATGGGCACCCCAGGGGCAGCTGGGAGAGAAGCAGGGTGGGGACAGAGGGGCCCTGGTAATGCAGATCATGCAGGGGGTAAGCTGGGCTTCCTGTCAGCCCCTCCAAGACCTTCTCTGTGAGCCCTCCTGGGTGGAGATCTCTGCCCTGTGTGAACTCACCCAGGAGAAGGATGTGCCTGGAACATCTTGCCCTCTGCCCTGGGACCATCCCCCCACCACCTTCCTGCTGCAGAGCAGGGCCGTGTTGCAGGGCAAGTCTCTGAGCAGCATGGCCCCCAGCCAGCCCAGGGACACCCCACCTGCAGCCACACCTGCATGGCCCCACCCTGACCTCTGGCACCACCACCACTGTGACACCCCCAAACATCTTCTCACCTCTCTCCAACCTCATGCAGCCTGCCAGGGCTGTAGATCCCCCACCATTGGTGTTCCCAGCCAGACCCCTGCACTGTGACCCCCCCCACTCCCAACTCCAGTGATGGCACTCGATAGCCCCTAGTCTTTGCGGCACTATAAATCTACTTCCTCCCCCAAGTCTTGCCCCAGTCCATCGTGCCCTGCAGCCCTCCCCGTCCTTTCCTTGCCTAAGTGTTGCCCAGAGCAGCTCATCCCTTGGTGCAGCTGCCTGGTACAGTCCAGGTGGCACAATGGGGAGTTCTGCCCTTGCTCCCTCGCCTGTTGCCACTGTTTTGCACCGTGCACGTATCCCCTGCCACGCTCCCACTCCCCGGGTGCTGAGCACCCACTGTGCCTCCCCCAGACTGTACATGGTTAGGAGCATGCCCTGTGCCCAGCACCACATAGACAGCTCAACCCACCAGCCAGAGCCTCAGCCAGGACTGGCACCCACGACCTTCATGCCTGCCCTGAGATGGCAGGACCCATGGCAGGACCCACAGCACTCCTGTTGGAAATTGCCCCCTCCCCCTCCAATGTAGCAGACACCAGCGCAGACCAAACTGCCCAAAATATCTCAGGAGGGGGGGCAGGCTGGCAAAGCCCCCCTCAACACACACACATGGCAGAGAGGGGGACCCCAGGGCAGGAATTTGGGACCTCTGGGGAGGTTGCGGTTGAGCCAGGTGGTCCCTGGTCCTGCTGTTTTGATCCCCATGCCTGGTGCCCAAAGATGGAACATGGTCATTCCATGCTGTGGCCAAAGCCATAGATCCAGGAGGAGCCATCATCCTTGCAGCCCCAGAGGCCACACATGTGGAAGAGACAGGACAGGGACAAGGGTGTGTGTCCTGATGGTGTGTCCAGTATCCCTGGCTCTGGGCTTGTGCAGTCCAATGGTCCCCCAAAACATGCACCCCTATGGAAACCACCCATGTGGTCCCCCTTGGTGCAAATACCACTCTGTGTGGTGCCTTGCATCCCCCTGCATGGGACACTCAGCAAGCCTCCTGGCAGGGCAGGCACAACTGTGCTCCCCAGGGAGCCACTCCAGAGCACCCTGTGCCAGCTCCACATGTGGTTGCCTCCCACTCACCTGCAAGCAAGAGAGTCTCCAGACGGATGCCACACATTAGCCCAGGGACATGCCATGGCATGCTGGCCAGCTCTACACCAAGGTATCCTACAGCAGGCCCGGGCTGAGGGGGTGCAGGATGCAGCTCCCTCCCTTAAACATCGGGAGCAGCCACCCCCAAGCGGGGTTGGTATGGGCACCATGGTGGGAGGGCCTGCACGAGCACCCTCGTGCTGGTGAAGGTGAGAGATGCGTGTCACTGTTTTATAAATGTACAAATGCTCCCTAATAAAGAGGCACAAGTAGGTCCAGAGCTGCCTGTGAGAGCTGGGGGCAGCAGGAAAGTTGGGAGACCTGGTCTCACCCTGGGGGAGGTAACAGTGGACCCAGGGAGGACTTTACAATCCTGTGCCCACACACTGCGCACTGCAAGAGACAGTGTGCTTGAGTTGCTGGAAGGTGAGCATCTCTGCACTGCCGTCCACAGGAAGGCTTGCCTGCTGACCAGCTCTTTGAGCCCCAGCTCGAAGCGTGGTGGTTACTAGCTGGACACCTGCAGCATTAACTGCCAGAGCCCTATCCCAGTCCTCAAATCACTTCCCAGGGGAGGGTAAACACTCCACCAGTGCCCCATTCTGTCAGCTCTGGGTATGCTGTGCAGGTCCTGCCTCCTGCCCTGGGGAGTGCTGCAGTACTGGGGGCAGGTAGGAGGGCAGAAATATGGGCTCACACCATGTCATGTGAGGGGAGCATTAGGCCTGGGCCCTAAAGGGAAAAGCGCAGAAACAGTTACACCCTCCACATCCTTTGATCACCCAGTAAGAGAGTGATCAAAGGTCCCTTCGAGGTCCATTGGGACAAGGTTGTACCTGCCACTGTTTTTTGACTCATCTGCCCCTCCAGGATGCCTCACCATGAAGCTGCTTTCACCCACACCCAGGCTATGAGTGGGAGCTTGTGCTGCCTCCTACTCTGCAGTGAAGACCTGCTGGAGGAGCTGAGGAAGGAGGAAAACAGGACTGTGCAGCAAGCCCAGTGCATGGCACTGGAGGCACTAGAAGGCATACTAAGGAAGAACCAGGTCCTGATAGAAAACATGAAAGACATGGTAGTACTGGCTGGGGAGGACAGGTAGAGTGAGAGCTGGGTGCAGCACTATGCCACGCTCACTAAGATGCTTCAGCCCCTTGTCTTCCAGCTCTGCCAAGCAGCTTTTCAGAACCCTCCCTCACAGGGCCAGATCCTACACCCATGAGAAAGCAGAGGTGATTTTGGAGGAGCAGGAATAAAGCACAGCTGAAGGAAAAGCTCACACATCATGGCTCCCTGAGGCTGTCAAAAAAGCAGCTTCAGAACAGGTCTTGGGAGCTCTGTATCGAGCTAATAAACATCAGCACCTCCGTTCTTTAATTTGGCATCTTCCTGGTGGCACCTAGAGATGGTATCTCCTGACTCCCACCACCTCCAAATAGGATGGGTAGTTGAGGTGACCCTCATCACTGGCATGCAGATGGTGCTGTGCTGAGAAGGACCAGTAAGATGACCCAAATGTAGCATTTGAGGGCCAGCCCCAAACTCTAGTGTCATGGCCCTCAGGTGCCCCCTCTCATGCTGTGTTCATCCACAAGTCACTAGGGGTTCAGTCTTTCCCAAGAATAGGGGTCACTGCCACCCAGTGCTCGCCAGGCTGAAAACACTGTCAGCCCAGTCCAGTGCTGCTTGAATTGCCTGTAATGAGCCACATGAAAAGCTGGAGCATAATTAGAAGGGGATCCACTACAGTGAAACAGGTCCTTAATTTTAAAAAGTGCAGCCCTCTGGACAAGTGCCAGGCACCCAGCTGCAGCAGATTTTGCTACACTGTCAATGGCTCCTGTGGAGGTGACAGCCTTGGCAGATTCAGCTCCTGCAGGATGCAGTGCCATCCTCAGGGAGGGTGCGCCAGGATGGAAGACAGAGCAAGGATCCCTTCTGCCCCCAGGAGGTGCCCATCTCCTTGGGCACTTCCCACTATTGTGACACCCCACAATTACAGCTGTTCCCAGTGAAAAGCTGTGTTTCAAGGAAAACAAACCATCCAGCTTTGCTCCTGTTTCCCTACAACTCCTTTGCTTGGAAAAAGGACCCATGTTGCTCATTGTCAGGGTCACACGGCGTACTGCTGTGGCTTAAACGTGGTGTAAGTCCCTTTCATTACCACAGTGCAGGAAGGAAAAGGGGAGGCAGATGCCTGTCCAGCCCTGGTGCACCCAGTTGGTCCCTCTCATGCCTCCGAAGTGCTTTGCTCTGGACTGGCCCTTCATGCCCTCTTTCAAAAAAATCCCCAACAGGAACCTGCATTTTTCTCAAAGGCAGTGGTGTGGTGAGAAAGTAATGTTTTCAAAATATTTTCTCAAGGGATGCAGAAGCCTATGGGCAGCAGCCACATGTCTTGTCCTGCCCCATTTGGAAAACTGCCCTTTTGTTGCTCTGCCTCTGCATCTGTGTAAAACCCCACATGTTGTCGTCTCTTTAAACCCACGACAGAAGTACTAGTCAAACCTGAACAGGGACTGCAGGAAGTCCCTGTCTGCTCAGACGCCAATAGCAGCCAATAGCAGCACCTGGAGCCGCTCCTCCTTGTTTCTTTTAGGAGTGTCACTGTCCTGGTCTGGCACTCTGCCTGCACCTGCCAACCCTGCACGGGCAGAAGCAGGGCAGAGCACAGTTGTGCCTATGTCCCCATTGTTACAAGTCTGTGTCATTTCCAAGTAAGCCTGTTACTTCACCCAAGCACAAGAAGGCTGTTTGAGGTCCTGGCCAAGCAGGTTCCTGTCACCAGTGCCCTTCTCGAAACTGCACATCCTTCTCCAGGGTTTCAGCATGTTTCAATGCTGCAAATAATCTGACAAACACCAAAGCAGCTTCAAACCCTGCCAGCTCTTTTTTAAAGGGAGCGATAACCATGCCAGGAGTGCCATCAGTGCTGTCATTTGTTCATATGTATGTTGGAGTGGGGGGGGCTTGCTGCCGTTGATAGTGTGGAGCACTAAGTGTGCAAATAGCTCTAACTCATCTGGGCAAACAGCCATGAGGAGGCAAGAGGCAATGAGGAAGCAAGAGCAATTCTATCTACATCATCCTGCAACAGCTAAATGATAATTTTGTGTTTCTTTTTTGCAGCCAACTTGATTTGAAGCCAGTTTGCTTTATTATAATTTGAATACTCTTGTAACACCTAATCACATCCAACTCCTTGGCCTACTTTTCAGAGGAGAAATGTGTCTGTAACACACCTGCACCTGCCTCACTCCCTCTGTCCCAGATTCACATTTAAAGGGAATTTAGGATGTACTTGGGGAAGATCAAAAATAGTAATATTCAGAGCAAGCTAATGGTTATCCTCTGAAATATAATAAAATGTCAGAAAATCTACCCTGCTACACCATGAAGACAGGAGCAGGAATGCACAGATCTTTGGGGAAGGCACACCACACAGCCCAGGGCCCTTCCATGAGTTCCACTAACAGCTTTGATAACTAACAGCAAGTAGGTTCAGTTAATTTTCTTAGGCATGACTCTTTGATACATCTGCTGTGTGAACAAGTAAAATGTGATGAGCAAAGGGCTGCTGGGAAGCACACATGAAGCCATGGAAATTATGCCTGGGGCAGGCAGCACAGCCAAATGATACAGATTTGTGCTTTTCACATCACAAATACGAGCTGTAGGTGATGAGCTGGTGATACAGGGCCATAGTGCTCTACCCAACCTGGAATTGGAAACTACAAGATGTTTTGAGAAGCCCTGAGATGCAAAATGGTTCACAAAACACAGTGAAAACAATGCAGAGAGGACAGGTCCAGCCCTAATGATTCAACACGGTGCTTGGATGATGTTTCTGGCCCAGGAGTTTCCTCTGGAGCTGATCCCAGACCCTTGAAGGCAAAGCTCATCCAACTTGGGCATCCAACCTCCACTCTAACATGTGCTGGAGATCCTCCATTACTCATGTACAGCCCACAAAGGCTGGGGGACAGCACATGTAGAGGGCATATGGCCACACAAGCCCCTCATTGCAGTCCTTTTCCATCCACAATCAGAGCAGTGGAGGGCTGGAAATCCGTGGTTAGTGAGACCACAAACTTAAGGCACCAGGAAAGACAAGGCACTGCCCAGCATACTGCACGTGGGTACCAGGGCTTCCCATGGCCAGGGGCTCAGCATCCTGCTGCACCACCACTGCCTGGTAGCAGATGGCGACAGCTGAACAGTCCTAGGGACCCTGGGCATCAGATGAGGTGCAAGACTCCTACTGCAAGCCTCCAGAGGTTCAAGTAGGTATTTCCAAGTCTTTACCTAGTGCTGGCCAGCCTGTCTGTAAGCTGATGGGCTCCCCCTTAGTCTCAATAACAAGAGGTGCTATCTCCCAGCTGGCTTGGGAAAAGCAGCATCCCTGGGAAATACCATTTCAGACAGCTACAGCAAGGTTTAGTACCAGCTCGCAGCACCTAGCCCGATGCAGATCCCCGGCAGGACTCCCAGAGGTATCCCAGGGAATAAGCCAGACTCACAAGTTCATCTCTCCCTTTTATTAGTGTAAATGTCTCCCTCCCCCATCCTTTCCCCACTATTAAATACAAACCAAGAGCAGAGAGCTGCTCCTCAGTCACTTTCTCCTTAGGAGACATGCAGGCAAACCCTCTGCTGTTCACACCAGCACTGGGCACCACGTACCCTGCTCCCAAGGGCTGCCCCATGGTGGGGAGGGCTCCCATCTCTGTTGTGAGGCTCTCATCTGAGAGCTGCAATCTCCGACGTCCTATTAATACTGCGAAGGCCAAAGCAGCCAGGGTCATGGTTCCCATGGGGAGCAGCTCACAGTACATGAATACAGCAGGATCTGGCACACCCTTCATTCACCAGCCCTGGTGCCCAGGACTCCCCAGCCTAGCTCACCAGGAGCTCTACAACTCAAATTGCAAAACCTCAAATCTGACCTCCTTATTGCTCTTTTGAGGTGGGATGTGCCTCATCCTGATGTCCCTGCATGACCGGGCCTACGCTCTGAGAGAACAAGGGGCACAGCCCTATCCCAGGGTGCTGGGGGAATCATATGAGATTGCCCCCAGCTCCGTGGCAGATACAGCCCAGCAAAAGGACAGCCCTGGACTCTGCATGACTCTTGGTGAGGTTGAACTGGAGGGAACAAGGCAGCCCACTGCCTCCCAGCTGGGCAGCAGAACCAAGGCAGAGGGATAGAGCTGGCAGCAAGCAGCTCTGGGGTGAGAAGCCAGGTGTCCACAGCTCAACAACTCTGACATACCTCATCCTGGGATCTGCACAGCTGTGCTATGCCAGAAGGATCTGGGCACCCCAGGCTGGTGGACCCTGGTCTGAGCAGCCCCAGCAAGGCAAGTCACAAGCTTGGGTATCAGCAATCCCTGAAGCTGCCAAGAGGAGGAAGACAGACTTTGAGCAGCAGAAGAGATGGAGTGGGCAGGCCAGCATGGCAGGGCAAGGCCAGCTCCTTTGCACCCTAGGGTTCAGGTGCTGTTCCCTTGCTCCTGCTCAAAAAGCACCATGGCTAGTTGGGAGCGAGAGCCTACACCCTCCAGGCTGCTCTGCACACAGCGGTGGTAGATCTCCTCACTGAGACGGGGATTGCATGCCTGATGCCGGTAGTGCTGCAGCAGGGCAGGCTCCACAGCTCGGAAGACATGGAGGTTGGAGTACTTGATGAACATGTCATAGATGTCCAAGGTCTCAAGGATGTCTTCATTCTCCTGCACATCACTCACCATGCGAGTGCGTGCTGCCATGTAGTCAGCATTGTAGAAGCAAGCCTCATGGAAAATATCACGGTCAAAGCGGCCCGCATCCCGCAGCAGGTCCAGTGTGGCAGGTGGCACCTGGTTGTGGTAAGCAATAGCAGGGTTGTAGCCCTGGAAGTGAATGGGGAAGAAGACCTGCCAGTTGTTGATGGTGTTCATCCGGCAGCGGTTCAGGAAGTCAACAGTGACTTCTGTCCCCACACTGGCCACAAAGAAAAGCGTGTCCACAGGATGCTTCTTGGAGATGATGTCCATGACCTTGATTTGGGAGGGTGCATCTGTCTTAACACTGATCCATGGGATCTTCACCTCTGCATACCTGCGCTCATATTCAGTGATCTGGGCCTTCACATGGGCAAAGATGTCATTCTGGGTGACCTGCTGTGCCTCAAATGGGTCATAGATGAAGAGGAAGGTGAGCACTGCATTCTCACTGCTCTCAAAGGCAGCTGCCGCATAAGCCTCCAAAAAGCGGGCAGCATAATCCCGGTCATGAGCAGTCAGTGGCAGGATGACGTTGATGCGGCTGGCTTCTGTCACATAGGGCATCGGGATGATCTCCACCTCACTAAGGGGCCGCACTAAGTGCACACGCTTGGTGATGGAGCGGCTGTGCCCCTTCTGGGTGACCACCTCCACCTGGAGGTCCAGCGTGTACTCCATGCCACGTGTTGGGTCAAAGCGCCGGTACCCATTCACCAGCTGCTGCTTGTGGATGTGGAGTACTGGCTGGTACTTCCGGTTCAGCTCCTCCATGGCTGTGGCCACCACATCAGCCACATCCGCCAGATCGGCGCCACGCAGCTCACACTTAGGGGAGCCATCCATGCAGGCATAGACCTGCTCCTCCGTGAAGTAGTCCCAGCGCAGAACCTCAAAGCGAGTTTTGGGCTGGAAGGGGGGCGGGATGCCAACAGGCCATGTGGCGCCATGATCTCCATCAGCAGACAGACTGCTAGCATTCTGGATTTCCAGCTGCAAGAGGAGAGATGGAGTGAGAGCCAAGGTGGGTGCAAGTAGGTCTTCCAGCTTTGGCTGCAGGAAAACTTGACTCCCAATACTCACATATCAGCCACTCCTGTCCCAAAGACCAGTGCCAGAAGAACTCTGCCTTCAGCCTGACTCCTGTCCAGGACCCTGAGGTTTCCTCCTAATGGCATCTCAAATATGGCACAGCACCTACCTCAGCCAAATATATGCTCTCTCCCACCCTGCTCAGCCTTTGCTGGTGGACCTCAGCACCCTGCCAGCTTCATCACCCTGAACCACCACTGCAGCTCCAGGACCTATCTAGATCCAAAGATGCTTCTCAGCTAGCACCACTGACACAGAAACCACACAGATTCAGCTGATCCCATCCCATAGCAGGTTCATGTGAGAAACCCAAGTGTTAGAGTGGAGAGGCATGATGGAGGGAGCCCAGATCCTCCTATCCAAGCCAGGTCTCACCTGAAGCTGCTGGATTTCCTGGTAGGTTCTCTCAAGTTCCACCTGTGCAAAGTACTTATGCAGCCGGTACATCTGTAGGGGATCCAGCACGGGGTGAACAGTGAAGGCACTCTGGAACCGGAGGTCAGTCTCACGCTCAGGGTCCACATTCTTTCCCAGCTCAAAATAGTGATAATGCAGGCCCTGCATCAAGCAGGAGAGATGGGTCATGGCCAGCCCCAGCCCACACTCCCACTCCACCGGCTGCCAGCACAGCCAGATAAAAGGATGACAGGGTACAATGGCTGCTCCTCCCAGGACCTAGGAGTCCATGGGGAGGTGGGAAAACATACTGGGCCAGGATCAGGCTCTTGAGGGCCATCTCCACTGCAGGACCTACCTCATGCTCTTCAGCACAGTTGATGCCTGTGTAGTCAATGATGCAACGGCCCAGCCACTCATCGGGACGGGCGCTGAGGATGTCATTGCGGCAGCTCTCCAGGTGCTGCTGTAGGAGCAGGAGGAGGCTGCGGGACAGCAAGTAACCAAATCCCCCATAGCAGTAGCGTCCCTCAGTGTCCCCACCAATGAATTCCTCAGGACGGCCAAGGTAGAGGTGGGTGTCAATGCTGAGGTGGGCAACCAGGCGGCTGATGCGGTGTGCCTCTGTGTAAGTATCATCCTGCACCATGAAGAACCAGTCAAAGTCGTTCACATAGTGGTCCAGAAGGTACCTTATGGTCTGGTACATGTTCCAGATGGGTCGTTCATCACTGTGTGTCACCACTGTCATGCCATGAGGCATCTTGCGGCCCCGTGTGCCTGTGAAGTACACTAGGCGCTCCAGGCGGTGGGCCAGTGTGCGGTTGACTGCCACTCCCAGTGTGTTCAGTGTGCTTTTGGAGGTCAGTACACCCACAAAGAGCCGCTGTCGCATCCCCAGCTCTGTGCTGATATACCGGGTCCTGCAGGAGTGAGAGAATTTCTGGCCCCAGAGCACTGCACCCGACATCGGCCTGCACCCTCCCTCTTCCCTTCAGTGGCACCGACTCTGGTTCCTCTGGGAACTGCTCCCAGGCTTCGATTACACCGGCAAGGAGCACTGGCTGCCATTATGCCTGGGGCATAGATAGGGTAGAGTGGTCTGCTGAGGTCCCTCTCAAGCAAGAGGCTCCAAAAAGATTGAGCATAGCTACAAGAGGAAAACAAGGCTGCATGCCCCAGGTCTAGCAGGGACATAACCCACTGGGCATCCCACCATGCTGCCAGGTGGAGCCAGGACAGCTAAACTGGAAAGCACCTGGCCAAGCACAGGCCTCTCAAGCAGGCAGCAGCGCCCACGTTGCTTTCCACAGGGAAGCCAGGTGCCACTGGGGTGGTTGAAGCCAGCCTGAGGCAGCTGTGTCCCCCTCCCCAGCACGGGCCCCAGCTGCACATTCACACAGGTTTAATTTTCCCAGCCCAGTGCAGTGTCAGGAAGCAAGCTCCCTCCCAACCCGGCCCCCAGCCGCCGCCTGGCACACACTGGCCCCATTCAACCCCCTCCATCCACCCACCGACTCGCCGGGACAAGGAAGCCCTTTCACTGCCTGCTCCCTGTCATCCCGGGGACGCTAGGATGGCCTGCAGCCGGTCTTAGAGCAGGCTGGATTTTGTAGTGTTGGCTAGGGATGCGCCATGGTGGGAGTGGTCCCTGTCAGGGCAGGGCAGAAGAGGGGCCAGGGCAAGGTGCCCGGCAGTATGTGGTGCAGCAAGCAACCTTTGCACAGCAGGCAGCACCGCGGGAATGAAGCTGTTCTGCGGGCATGGCGCTCTTCGGAGCGCTCCCGAGGCAGACAGCGGGAATAAGCAGGGGTGGGGGAATAGAGAAGGGAAGCAGAGGGGAAAGGTAATTCCAGTGAGAAAAATCCAGCTGCAGCCCAGGCTACCTGCAGAGCTATGAGCAAAGCACACCGTCGGGTGACCTGCAAACCCCCTCAGCACCAACACAGCACGCAGTGGTTGACAGGCAGACAGCCCCCCAGCACCAGCCTGGTGAGCAGGAGCTGGTAGCGTCCCAGCACCGGCCCACATTCAAGCACCCCAGACTGGGTAGCAGATGTTCCCATTCAACGTCCAGTAAGAGCCGGCCGCCCCTCCTCCGCTTGGGCCCAATTCCCCCAGCCCGGCCCGGCCCGGCCCGCCCTGGTCCCCGCACCTGATGGCCTTCTTGGCGGCCCTGCCGGGGCTGGGCGGACGATAGGGAACGACGCGGGGCTCCCAGCTGTCGGCGCCCAGCCCGGGGAGCACGGCGTTGGGCCTGCGAGCCGCGTTGCCGTTGCCGGGGCCGAGAGGCGGCGCGAGGCCGTCGACGGGACGCGGGCGGGCGGCGGCTGCGGGACGCGGCGGCTGCCCACAGGGCTCCTCTACCCAAGTGACGCTGAGGAGGCTGAGAGTGAAGCCCAGCGAGACGCCGATGGCCACCGGCCCTGCGGGCCGCAGCACCGACAACACCAGCGATAGCCGCATGACCGGGCCGGAACCAGAGACGGGAGCGGGACCGGGAGCAGCTCCGGCTGCCGCTGGCGGCGCCGCCGTCCGACGTGTCACCCGTTGTCCCCGCCCCGTCGCGCGTCACCGCGGAGCACAGAGCCCCAGCCAATAGGCCGCGCCCGCACCGCCGCGTCGGGGGGCGGGGCCGCGTTGCTAGGAGACCATCCGGCCCAGCCGCCTCTCGCTGCGGGACTGGGGCCAGGCACGGGGGCAGGGCAGGGAGCGAGACTCTTCCCTCCCAGGCCCAGGAGGCGTCGCATAGAACGGTTCAGGTTGCAAAGGATCTTCGAGATCATCGAATCCAACGGTTAACCCCGCACCACCAAGTCCACCACTAAACCACGCCTACATGTCTTTAAATACCTTGAAGGATGACCTGGGCGGCCTGTCCCAGTGCTTGACGACCCTTTCGATGAAGAAAATTTTCCTAATATCCAGCCTAAGCCTTCTCTTGAGCAACTTGAGGCCATATGCTTTTGTCCTATCACTTGCTATTACAGAGAAGAGACTGACCCCCACCTTGCTACAAGTTCCTTTCAAGAACCAGTTGAGATCAATAATACCTCCTCTCAGCTTCCTTTTCCCCAGGTTAAACAATCCCAGCTCTCTCAACTGCTCCTCATAAGACTTGCTTTCTAGGTCCTTCCCCAGCTTCTTTGCCCTTCTTTGGACATGCTCCAGCAACTCAATGCCCTTCTTGTATTGAGGGGACTGAAACTGGACACAGTATTCAAAGTGCACAATCGCTGCTCTAGCCCTGCTGGCCGCGCTATTCCTCAGACAGGCCAGGATGCTGTTGGCCTTCTTGGCCACTTGAGCACACTGCTGGCTCATATTTACCCAGCTATTGACCAGCATCCCCAGGTCCTTTTGAGCCAGGCATCTTTGCAGCCACTCTGCCCTAAGCATTGCAAAAGGTTGTTACAATCGAAGTGCAGGACTCAGGACTTGGTCTTGTTGAACCTCATCCCATTGGCCTTGACCCATTGATCCAGACTGTCCAGATCCCTCTGTAGATCCTTCCTACCTTCAAGTAAATCAACACTCCCATCCAACTTAGTGTCATCTGCATATTTACTAAGGGTGCACATCACTGAGGAACAGACCAGTGCCCAGTACCTGGCACTGGCGAGGTCACAGTGTTCACCTTTGGCAGGCAGCTCCTGGCCATGGCTGCCTGGAGGCTCAGAAAGCATGTCTGGCAGGGTCACGGCCTGGCTGCGGCATGGACATGACATCTGAGCCTGCTTAAGGGCAGATTCCTCCAGACAAGTGCTGTGGGGCTGAGGCACAGCTGGCCCTTTGTTCCCGGTGCTGGAAGGGCTGCCACGGAGTCAGCCGAGCACAGCTGCTGTCCCTTCCCTGAGATAGCCCAACTCACAACACTGGTGATTTTGTGATAGTATTGAAACACCATGTTCTCCTTCTCAAATTGCTTCCAGAATGCATGGGCAGTGGTGCTGGACTCCTCCTGAGTGTCCTCATGAGATGACTAGTGCTCCTGAGTGAGGGGGGTGGATGGGTCTGGGGCCAGGAGCAGCGAAGCACGGGCCACGTGCTGGAGAAGGAGCTGCTCATGATGGGGGCCTGGGGATCAGGAATGCAGGAGGACAAGCAGCAGCTGAAAGATTGTTGCATGCAGAATAGCAAACTATGCTGGGCCAGAGTGTAGGAAATCCCAGCAGCATGGACCCTTATCCTGAAAGTCAAAGCAGGATCAAAGAGGAGGCCTTCTCCAGCAGAAGCCAGGTCACTACGCCCCTGTGTGCACTCTGCAGCATAGAGCCACGCACCCACTGGCTGCCAAACGGAGCAGGTCTGGGCAGAGAGAGCTGGTGGAACCGTCTCAGGGCACAGTTTGCTGCATACACAGAGCCTCCAGCACATGGATTATCCAGCCCAGAAGCTGTAAGGCCAGCAGCCCTACATGGGTGCTTGGCACCAGGCACTACTGAACAAGGACAAGAAGGAGGACCTGGCCTTTCTGCCTGTTCCCAGTCCATGGCTCCACTTTCAGGATTCTCACAGCCACTGGGGCTCTCAGGTGCCTCTGGATTTATTTTGGCTGGTGGGGAGCCTATCCCACCCTCCCTATGAATACACATCCTGCCTGCCCTGGGGAGTGTTTTGACCACAGAGCATGGCAGGGAACCAAGGGTAGGCTGAAGCCCGCTTGGCTAGAAAGTGTCTTTCATTTTCTGGAACAAAGCAGCCTGTTTTCATCAGGAAGTGCTTGGCAGCTCCCCACCTCCCAGAGATATGAGACCATCATCCAAGCTTGGCTTATTTTCATAGGCCTTTTTCTTCTGAAGAGGCCAAGACAAGGAACAGGAAAGGTGGTCACGTGGACAGCAGTTTAATGAAGAACATATAAAAACTAGAAACAGAAGGAATGCAATGGAGAGGCCATAATGGAAAAGATGCAGAAAAAGTCAGTAGAGATTTTCCATGGACAAAGACCAAAAACCAAATACGATCATAAGCAACCAAACTAGCCTGCTTTATACATATGAGAAACATGTTAGAAATAGATGCATTTGATTTTCTTTGCAGGTTGGATTATTTTATATTGGTGACTTCATACAAACCGTGATGATCTTACATGTGTGACAAGAGAGGTTTCATTATGAAGTAACTCCTTTGATCTGAGTTAGTTTGTACTTATGGGTGCGGACTGGAGGAAGTAGTGAAGTTTTTAAAAATAAGACTCTTGTCTCAGAAAAACTGCATAGATATGAAGGTGTGGGCAAACACCTCCTCAGGGTTTGCTCGGGCAGTGGCTGAGCTCAGGGCCCCCATGCCTGGCCCCAAGAGATCCCACAGGGGCTCACAGCAGCAGTGCTGTTCCTCTGGCAGCCCCTTCACCGACCCCCCCACCAGCTGCAGCTCCTGCCTTTGTCTCCCCAGCCTTGGCGTGGGGCTGAGAAGTGGCTGCCAGGGAAACGGCTGCTGCTGCCAAAAGAGCCTTTTTCTTGCCAGGATGTCCCAGGTGTCTCTGGGAGCTGCAGCCAGGAGGTGCCAACTCCAGGCAGTTGCGACTCTGCAGAGCTCCATGTCCTCCCATCTACCCACTGTGCCTGCATCTCCTGGTGGCTGGCAGGGGCACGGGTGGGCAGGCTCCATAGGTGCCCCTTGCTTGTGGGTTTGCCCCCTATAACCAGAGACGCTAAGGTCCCTGTGGACCTGGCACAGGCCACCTGCACACTGCCCAATTCTCTGTGCTTTGCCCCTAACATCTGAATCGGTGCCAGGTCCTACCTCACATAACCCTGCACACGCTTCACACAAGCCTCTCCTGTACTTTTCACACTCATGTGATATATGGAGATTTGGCTTTCACACAATAAGGTATTCATAAGAATTAATCAGTAAAATAACAAGGTAGCCATGGGCATTAGGAGTCCCAGGGGTGGTGTTAGGAGTTACCAAGAGAGTGTCCATGACCAAAGATAAAAGTGTGGGAGGATCCAGGAGGCCCCTCTGAATGATGTTCAAAGAAAATACAGTGGGCCCAAGTTCACCTTGTAAAGAAGACCAGCTGTTGTTTTGGGGTGGGGGTTAAGGGGATTAAGGGTAGTGCTTAGAAAATGTAAAAGAATATTCATGAATACGTATAAAGCTAATACAATGTTATCTAGTCTTTATCCTATATAAGCATTATTATCTTATAGTTTGTGCCTCTAGGAATTATTTGCTTTGCACCCAGAACTGTTTGTCTTTATTTTATAATAAACCTTTTATACTTAAATTTTAGAGTGAGTTCGTTTCTCACACTCACAGCCCGGCAGCACCCTGCATTACTCCATCCACTGCGCACCATGCACAGGGGAGCAGCCCGGTGCACCACGTGCTATGCTGCACATGTGGTCTTGTTCCAACTCCCTAGTGCACGGCCTGGTTCACTCCATGACACCCTGGTGCACCCCCCAATGCATCTACTGCTTCATCTCCCGCAATATACAGGCTGCTGCACTCGCCGTGCCCAGATCCCTACAACCCACAGCCTCCGCCATAACCCACCCCATCCCGCCTCCACCGTCGAGGGGCCGCCCCCGGGGTCGCCCCCCGCCACGCCCCACCAGACACGCCCCACCAGACACGCCCCCAGACACGCGCTGACGCGACGCGGTGACGTCAGGTGGAGCTGTCCGCTCAGCACCGCGCGGCGGGCCGCGCCGCCAGCATGCGCGGAGGCTGGGGCCGGGACCGCCGGGCGCAGCGGGGCTTCCGCCGCCGCCGGGCCTGGAGCGAAGGTGGGAGCGGGCGGGGCGGAGCCACAGGGGGTGGGGGCACACGTGGGGGACTAGCAGGCGCGGGAGGGAGCGTGCCGGGTCCCTCGGGAAAAGGGCTTGGGTGCTGGGGCTCCTGACTCCTCATCCCATGGAGGAAACGCGGTTCCCGGGATGGGCGTGCAGGGCCCGGCGGAGTGGCCCACGGGGCCCCCCGCCCTGAACAAAGAAAGGGGGCGGAGCGGACCCACGCCCCGGCGGCCTTTGCGGCCGTCTCGTAGCAACGCTGCACCCGCCCTGCCGGCCCGGAGTCCGGCCGCTAGACCGGGGACAGCGGGGCCGGCTGCGGGGCGGCGGGAAGCGGTGGGGAAGTCCCAGCGCCAATGAGCAGGCGCGGGGCTCCCCTAGCAACAGTGCCCGCGCCAATGGGCGCCGGGAGCTGCCTGCGACGCTGCCTGAGGCCCTGCCTGCAGCCCTGCCGAGATCAGGCTTCCAGGCGACCCTTCCCCGCTCCCATCGCCCCGGCCTGCCGTAGGTTAAGGGGCAGAGAGCACCTTGCAGCCCTCCCGATGCTGTACTGGCCGCGCCAATCGCTGCCAAGCCCTGCCGGGATATGCCATGCCCCATTCCTGGCCCCTTGGGCACTGCCCTCCGTTCACGCCACATGGCATTGCCCGTCCCCGCCAGCGCAGTCAGAGGTAGTGTATTGCTCCTGGGCGCTGTGGTTAAAGTCCAATCCTACTTAGCGTCCTCCCTAAGGTGCTCAGCAGAACAGGCAGGGGCCCAGCACTCAGCTGCCCACTCCTTGCCCTCCTGCTTCTCTGGGATTAGGCATCATGCTCAGCTTCCCCGAGGGATTTGCCTTGGCTACTGTTTCCTTCTCCAGACGAAGGGAGGAGGCCAGTGGCAAGGGAAGAGGTTCTGGTGGAACCTGGCCCAAGCAGCAAGTTGCTGGGCAATAAGGAGCCATGACTGCAGCCTCTACCATCTTCTTCCCTGCCCTTTCTTGGTGCGCTGTTTTTGTGAGTTGTCCTGATCTGGTTGCTCTGATGTGGCATTTGGAAGTGCTGGCACTGGCCCAGTGACAACCAGTGACAATAAACCCATCTTAAACCAACTGAGGTTGGAATGGCACCAGGGAAGCAAAGGGATGCTGGAACTGACTCCAGGTGGGAGCAGGCAGACGGCTGCTGTAATTAGGTTTAAGCTGGATCTGGATCAGCTGGCAGGGGATTATGACCCCTCTGTCTGGGTAGGCGCTGTGGGGGGGCACAGTCACAGCCTGTTCAGTGGCATGGCATGGCCACAGCGTTAGAGGTGAATCCTTGAGTAGGGGGCAGTGCCAGTCAGGGTTGGTCCCCCTCTAGCCCTGTGGGTCCATGTGGAAGGGTTGGACACAGTGTGGGGCCCTTTTTGTTTTCACAAGGACACTACAAGCTGAAGCGAGGATGAAAAATAACCAGAAATATGATTAGAGGATTGGAGAAAATGCCTTGGAGTACAAGCTTTAAGAGCTCAATCTGTTTAGCCTATAAAAATAGAAGACTGAGGGGTGACTTAATTACCAAGTGTAATTACTTCACAGACATAAAATACCAGGTAGTGGAAGTCTCCCTTTAATCAGGCAGGGAAGGGGCGCTGGAGAGCTGGGGCAGGAAATTGAAACCACAGACAAATTATAAATCATCACATCCTGGCAGCAAAGCTCCCCGGGGGTATGGACAGGCTCCCTGGGGACAACACATCTCTGCTGCTACCCGCTGGCTGATGGTGTGTGCCCCTGCAGCACCCATGGACAAGACTGTTACCCTATTCCCTTACTTCCCACCCAGGTAGCAAGAGGCCAGAGCAGGTTTTCTGGTGTTCGAGTGCTGAGCAGTGGGCATCGTGATCAGCCATGTCTCCTTGGTGCCTCTATCCTCCTTCTCTCTCTCACCAGCTGGGGTGAGTGTCAGGGTGTTTTGCTGGCAAGCCATGGGGCAAGAGTGGAGATTTTGATGCCTCTCTCGGGAGTCCCCAGAGCCATGACTGCAACTGTGCAGACACTGCAGTTCAAGCTGCTGCCACATGAGCCGGGCCAGGAGTGGGGGCACAGCTGTCAGCAGGAAATTGAGCGTCGCTACCAAGTGGTGCCCTCTGTAGTGTGTGCCATGTGCTGTCTCTTTGGCATCATCTACTGCTTCTTTGGTGAGTCAGACAAGCCTCGTGGCTGGTGGGGCAGGCAGGGAGAAGGGCAGGGGGCAGTAAGGGCAGGTGCTGGCCAGCCACCCGCTGACTGCAGTGGTATCTCCACAGGCTACCGCTGCTTCAAGGCTGTCATGTTCCTGACAGGGCTGATGTTCGGCTCCATCATCATCTTCATGCTGTGCTACAAGGAGCGAGTACTGGACACACAGCTGAGCGTGGAGGCCTCAGTGGGCATTGGGCTAGGCATCGGAGTCCTCTGTGGGCTGGTCACCATGCTGGTGCGCAGTGTTGGCCTCTTCATGGTGGGGCTGCTCCTAGGGCTGCTGCTGGCAGTGGCCACACTGGTGGTGATGGAGCAGTTCTACCACCCACCAACTGTGTGGATTCCCATTGCACTGCTCCTGGGTGTGGGAATGCTCTTTGCTGTCCTCACTCTGCAGTGGCAGCGTTTCTTCACCACCCTCTCCACCGCTGTCTTCGGTAGCGCCATCATGACTGTCACCATCGACTACTTCATTGAGCTCTTCCTCCTGGTGCAGTACATCTATGAGCGCATCAAAGTGGCCCCTGCTCGCCCTGTGTGCTGGTACAGCTGGGTCATCCTGGGTGTCTGGCCACTCCTCACCACACTGGGTGTCTTGGTCCAGTGGAAGGTCACAGGCGAGGGCTACTCCCACACAGAAGGTGCGTGAGGGCTGGGAGAGATGGGTGTAGTATGGGATGGGTGCAGGAGCTGAGGGACCTGGGAACTGAAGTGGAGGTTCACGGTACTTGGTTTGCATGCACAGATAAGGGATTTGGGACTCTTTGGGGGCAGAGCATGCGAGAGGAGGCCTGGGTGTGCAAAGATAGGGCTGGTTTGTGTGTGAGGCTGGTTTGGTTGCATCCCTGGTGCTCACAGGCCCCCTCTGACCCACAGTGATCATCAGCCGGCAACAGCGCCGCGTTCAGCTGATGCGCATCAAGCAGCGGGAGGACCGAAAGGAGAAGAAGAAGAAGCGGAGACCTCACCATCCACCGCCCCACCAGCACAAAGCCCACCCGCCTGAGCCTGCCTATCGCCGCAAGCCCAACCCCGTGCGACGCTTCGATGGGGACGTGCTCTCCCCTGTGAGTCCCGCACCCAGGGTAGAGATCTTCCCCAACCTCCACAGCTCTTCTTTCTCCATGTGGGTGGGCTGGGGTGCAGAGAAGGGAGAGGTACCCCAGGCATCAGCTGGCATCTGAACTCCTCAAGAGACAAGGCTGGGGCATCTTAAGGACCAGGCAGCTCAGGAGGGGCTGAGGTGGGATGTGTCCACTATGGAGTACTTCAGCATTTGCAAGCAAACTGGTGGCCAAAAGTGCTGCAGCCACAGTAGAAACAGGTGGGCAAGGTGTGAAGCGTGTGCCCAGGGAAGAGATGGGGCTCTGCACCCCATGGCAGCCAGACCTTGGTGGGCCTGAGTGCTGGGATAGGTGGGACTGCACAGGCCTGCTTCTTGGTAGCTGCTGCAGAGCTTAGGGTGGGATGGAGTGGGCCAGGGGAGGGGTCCTCCTCATGTTCTGCCCTCCTCTGTTGAGCAGAGCTACATCCAGAGTTTCCGAGAGCGGCAGACAGGACCATCGCTGAGCAGCCTCATCACCAGCTCTCATGCCGTGGTGGACCTGGACTATGACTGTAGCTCCACCGTGCCCCTCACCACAGGCTCTGGCCCTGCTGTGAGGGTATAAGCCAATCAAATGACCTCGAGCAACACCAGCACCCCAGCCTGCTCCAGGAGATCCCATGTGACACAGGCAGGGCTGTGCCCTTGGCCTCAGGGCAGCCGATTGTGGCTTGGGGCTGTAGATGGAGACCTTTCCTGGGGATGTGTGGGACTCAGTTGGGCAAGCCCTGGCTTCCCATGTGGCCCAGAGGTGTTAGGGTGAGCTCTCCAGCAGGGACTCAGCCGAAGGACCAGGAACACCAGCACCCATGGACATGCAGTGTGAGTGGCTCTGCTGGGGTGAGGGGTCCCTGAGCCCCTGCTATTGTGTGTTTCTCTAAGGCCTGGGCACATTCATTCTGCATCCCAGAATTGGTCTCCCCATATTTGAGTCCCCTTCCCAGAGAGCAACTCCCTGCACCTGCCCTGCTCCTCATCACAACCCCCAGCAGCTCCCCAAGTGCCTGTGCCCCATGTTCCTTCTTCAAAGAGCAGGTCCTACAGCCCTTGCCCCTCCAAGGACTCCTCTGAGCATGTGTGCCCTGTCCCACCCTGGCCCTAAGAGCAGTGCCTGGGCAGTACTTCCCAAAACCTGCTTCCTCAGAAGGTCCCCCACCCCTATCCACCCTCCCTGCTCCCTAAAGTGATTTGCCTCTCCCACTTTCCCCGAGCTGGGCTGGGGTAGTCCTGGGACAGAGGTGGCTCCTGGAGTGATGCTGGCAAGTGGTGCCAGTCCAGTGTGAGCTGTGCTGGCAATGTGCACCACATGCATCTCCCCTACACTGTTTGGATGGGAGGCAAGGATGCTGGATCCAGCCTTTGGGCAGAGGCTGTGCTGCTTCAGGGACATGGGGACTCCTGCAGTGTCAGAGGCCATCGCTGTTTCACTGGCGACTGGATTTTATAGTGGCCGGGGGGACCCTGGGGTTGGGCCGGGCAGGGCAGGAGCCACTGTCCAGAGCACCACTGCAGGCAGAGGCTCCCACCGTGTAGATACTTCTCTTGCTGTGATTTGTATTAATTTATTATGGAGTGAGCCAGGACTAACCCATGGCCAGGTGGGCAGGATGGTGGCAAGACTGGACCAGGGTGCACCTCTGCTTTGGGAGACCCCAGCCCAGTCTGGCCAGCCTCCCTGTCCCAGGAACTGCATGTTTCTGCCAGGCCCCCTACCCCGCAGCGCCGCGCCACCCTCCCTCTTTTCAGTCTCTTTTGTAAATGTGCCAAATGCTGCTGAGGCCACAGCCGCACAGTAAAGAGCCTTTCAGAGCTTGGTGTGCAGGGCTGGGGACAGGGGTCCCCAAGGACTGATCCCTGGGAGTGCTGGGTGGGATGCAGAGCAGTGCCACCACCCCTTCTACAGAGACCCTGGCTCACTGGGGTGGAAGAAGCCATGCCAGAGAAAAAAAAACTGTTTAATGCAGAGCCCTGAGGCCACAGCAGGCTGGGGATGGTGTTTGTGTGTCCATACATCCAAGGTGAAGCCTGACCTCATCTATCAACAGCAGTGTCTGTTGTCTGTGTGCAGCCCCTGAGTACTGCATCCTGGCTTCTAGCTCCCTGTGGGAACAATGGAAGTCAGGGAGAGCTGCAGCATCCTTGGAGCTAGTGGGGTACAGAAAAGGGGGGTCCCCGACAAGGTGAGTACAGGCTCCTGGTCCCATCTCCAGCCTGCTCTCCTGGCCCCAGTGCTCAGACCCTTACAAGCAGTCGGGAGCAGGGCCTCTGGTGCCCCTCCACGGTGAGGCACCATGGCACTGTCATCCCCTAGTGATGCCCCCTGGATGCCCTCTCACCCTCCACGAGGAGCCTGGCAGTGGAGCGATCATCAAAGGCATCACAAGTATATGAATCCTCGTCCTCAGGGCCCACGTGATGGATGATGAGAGTGCGGTAGCAGTCCAGGTTGCAGATCTCATACTTGTCACCAGCGAAAATCTCCGTGTCCCCGCGGAGCCAGCGCACCCGACCTCGGGCATGGGACACGGTGCACTCCAGTGTTGCTTTGTGC
The DNA here is from genome assembly GCA_013399055.1 of Ramphastos sulfuratus. NCBI lineage: Eukaryota > Metazoa > Chordata > Aves > Piciformes > Ramphastidae > Ramphastos > Ramphastos sulfuratus. Next base: position 418,004 of record WBNM01016475.1, on the reverse strand, counting down.
CGTACCAGTACCGTCTTGTCCCGCAGTGGCTTCACGATCCGGATAGGCAGTGCTGGCAGGTTCAGGGGAGCCATTGGCGTGATGGGATCAACGGGGCTCCCACGGGGACCCTACAAGCTAACCCTGCTGCAGCCCAGCCCTGGTGCTGAAGCCCAGCCAGCCTTTATACCCCGCACTGGTACCTTCCACCCGCAGATGAGCCTCTGACACAGCCACTGTCCCGACTGCGAACCGGATGAGTCCCTCATCTTCGGGGCATGCGCCACAGAACAGCAGGAAATGCCGAGTCCCTGGGGAGTTAGAGGTTAGCTTAAGGGCGCTATGATGGGCACCCGTGGCAGTAGGCGTACAGAGAGCTCCCTTTGTCCACACAAATTCCCCTTGCTTGAATTTGCTCCTTCCCAGCCCCAAAACAGGTGTAAGGCCACCTGCGTCCCCCACCTTCTTGCCGTGTCTTCACTTTGCTGGAAACCTTGATTTTCTCTCCATCCCGGAACCACTCTCCCTTTATGTCCCCATGTGACACTTCACAGGTGAAGACGACATTGTCGCCCTCCTGCACCTGGGCATCCTGCAGCTCCTGCACAATGCAGACCTGGCGCTCTGTTAGTGAGAGGCAAGGTGCCAAAGTGACCGTGGGCAAAAGAGAGAGGGCAGTACAGGGCTTTGGGGTGTGCATGACCCCAGGAGCTGAGGAACTGTACCCTGGACATGCAGTGTAGCGGAAGCCTGGCAGCCACCCACATCACAGGTATAGATGCCAGCGTCGGCCAGAGCACAGCGGCTCAACTGCAGGATGCGGCGTCGACCCGCTGAGTAGATGCGGCAGTTGGGGCCTGGCCGTAGCTCCTGCCCATCCTGCCCGGGGAGAATGAGCTCAAAATTGCAATCAGGAACCACCTCACTGCTTTGCCCTTGCCCAGGGAGGGCAGTGGCCAGGGGTTGCAGCGAGGAAGAAGACAGAGCTGGGCACTGCTGGAGGTGATTGGGGTGAACCCTCACCTTGAACCACTTCACCTCTGCGCTGGGGCGAGACAGCTCACACTCAAAGCTTGCAACCGCTGTCTCCAGGACCCTGAGGTCCTGTGGGACCCTCACCATAGTGATTGGAGGTTCTGAGGGAGGGCACAAGACAAAAAGGTTTAGTAGGGGAACGAGGATGGGAAGCTGTGCCCAGGACTTCTCTGTGGGGCAAAGGTGGCACTTCTGGGGCACTGCCATGGACACCATGGACTGGTGTCTCAATTGGCTCTGGAGCCAGACCCTGGCCAGAGTTTCCCCACTGCTCAGTTCACATCTGGGGACAGGGTGACACCTGCTAGCAAGCTGAATGGCATTTCTGGTGTGACCTTCCCCCCTAAGCCTGCCGTAGAGACCATACCCAACACAACCAGATGAGCACTGCAGCGCAGGGTATCAGTGGTGAAGGTGACGGTGCCCGAGTCCTCCAGTGTCAGCCCCTCCAGCGTCAGGCTGTGCCTACAGCCCGTGGCAGTGATCCAACACCTGCTGCTGGGCCTCACACGGATGCCGTCTCGTGTCCAGACCCCAGGCACACCAGGGTGAGACAGCTCCAAGAAGAAGGTGGCTGTCTCCTTCTCAAAGATCTCCACATCTGCCAGTGGTGTCCGAATCGACACCTTCTGGGCTGCAAGGACCCATGTCCACAAGCAGATGCCTGCTCCATCTCAGAGCCTCCAACTCTCCAGTCCCTGCTTACTGAAGCAATCCCCTAAATCCATCCCTTTTTACTAGGCCCCCACTCCTGTCCACCCCTGAGCCCCATGCTCACCTCTCTGCTCAACCACCCCTTTGAGCTAAGCATCAGTTCTGCTCACAGTCCCATCTCCAACCAGCTGTAGCTGCAGCAGGTGTGTACCCTCCCCATCCCAGTCATCTTCATCCCTGTCCCTGTCCCCATCCATCCTGTCCCCATCCCCAGCATGGTACTCACGCTCCACATAGAGCTTGGCCTGTGTGCGATCATGCAGGCTTTCACAGCGGTAGGTGCCACGATCGGCAGGGCTGAGGCAGCGGATGGTAAGGGTGCGCTGGCACCCCGACTCCTGCAGCTGGTACTTGCTGCTTGGTTGGAGGAGGATACCCTGCTTCAGCCACTGCACCTCAGCAGCCTCATGGCTCACCTCCACCTCCAGGCATGCATCCCCCTGCTCCTCTGCCACCATGTCCTGTAGCTTCCGTACAAACAGCACCTGCGCCTCTGCATGGCCCACGTGCCAGGTCAGAGCCTGGCCCCAGGGCTGTCCCCTGGGCTGTGCCCCACCTGGCTCCTTCCCCCTCACCTTGCACACTCAACCGAGCAGTGCTCACCAGCCCCTCAGCATTGGCTGTCACAGTGCCTGCATCTCCTGACTGGCACTGTCGGAGGGTGAGGCTGTGGCATAACCCACTCCTTGTCACCATCAGCCTCTCTCCAGGGACCACGGGCTGGCCGTTCAGCTGCCAAGTCATGGCCACATCCTCAGGGGACACCAGGCACTTGAAGATGGCATCCTCCCCCTCCAGCACCGTCAGGTTCTGCAGCTCTGTGATGATCTCTACCACCCTGGGGACTACAGCCAGGATGCTGGGGCGTGGCACTGGGGTCCTCCCATTTTGCAGAGCCATCAAGTGTCCCCACACATCCCTGCCATTGCCATGGCCAGATTCTCCACCACCACCACAGTATAGGGGTCCCCAAGGTGGTGGTCAAGCCAGGGGCACAGCTCACCCTGTACTGTCAGTGTTGCAAGTGTCTTGTCGTCGTTAGACTCGCAGCAGTACTCGCCAGCATCCTCAGGCTCCACACAGCTGAGCACCAGTGAGCGTTCTCGCCCTTCCACCATCATCTGCCAGCGTGGGCTGGGTGCCAGCACCCGTCCATTCTTCCTCCACACCACATCGCCCCGCGCCTTGCAGAGCTCGCACCACAGCACCACCCGCTCACCCTGCCGCGCACGTACGTCCGACAGCCCACGCAGAAACTTCACACGAAGCTCTGCACAGCCAAACTCTCCATGTCAGCACCCACTGCCGCCATGAGGAGGTTCCTCAAGCACCTCTACTACATCCCCTACCACTCACCTCGGACACTCACGTCGAACTGCATCTGGTCGTGGGGGGAGAGGCAGGTGTAGATGCCAGCATCCTCCTTGGCCACATTGAGGAGGACAAGGCTGTGGACACGGCCATCCCGCCGCAGCTCGCAGTGCTCACTGGCCACTGCCACCTGCTGTGGGCCCAGCCAGGTGACATTGGCTTGCTCTGTGGAGGCGATGGCGGAAAGCACGGCACTGCCACCCTCCAGCACCAGCAGCTTCTCCCGCTCCTCACATTTGTTCACAAACAGCACAGGTGCCTCTGCACCAGGAGAACACTGGGCTCAGTTATGCCCTTGTTGGCGGCACCAGCATGGGATAGGGACATGAAGCATGCTAGCGTGGGGCAGCAGACTGCTCTTGCCCTGGTATGCATGAGGAACACCTCCACATTCAGCTCACCTTTCACATTCAGCATAAACTGCACCTCATCATCACTGGCATCACATAGGAAGATGCCCCTGTCACCCAGCTCCACTTGCTTAATGGTGAGGCTGCGTGTGGGACCCTCACTGCACACCAGCAAACGTCCACCCGAGCGCAGGATATCTCCATCCTTCTGCCATTGTACCACTGCTGACTCTGGAGACAGCCGGGCCACCAATGTCACACTGTCCCCCTCCAGCACCTCCAGTGGGCTCTGCACCTCCTCTTTGTTGACAATGCGCACAGGCTGGGCTGGAAGCGTGGGAGACAGGGCAGGGCTCAGAGGTGTGTCTCCACAGCATGGGGTACTGCAGAAATAGGACCACTGCAAGTGGAGAGGCAAAAATGCCCACAGTGGGCCAGGAGGACCATGGGGCTGGTGGGGGTCATGGTGGGGGCCATCCAGCTGCAGGATGCTGTGATTGGGTGGAGGTTGCTGTTGTTGCTGGAGGTTGTTTGGGGGTAATAGTGGGATCAGCCAGGGTCCTGGTGGGTAAGTTATGCAGGCTAATAGGGTATGGCAGCTCAAGGTCCCCACAAAGGCGGCCCATCACTCCTGCATACGTCTCTGCACAGGCAGCTCAGCTGTCAGCCTGGGGCCATTAATTTTTGTGTCTCTTCCATCTCAAGCATGTTGCTGGGAATCTGGGACATTTGTCTGTACCAGGCCATTTCCTATCCCTCCATCTTCAGCTGATAAGTGTCTAAGCTGAAGTCAGCCCTTGGCAGCCAAAGCAGGAGGAGCGGTGCCTGGAACCCAGCCAAGGCTAAATTTATCCAGTCCCTGGCTGGGGAAGCTGGGAGGGACATGTATCCCCAGGAACCTGAGATATCCCTGTCTAATCAGTGGCTCCTGTTGGCTGGGGACAGGATTCCCAACCTCCCCTGCCACACTGCCACCCTGGCCTCTGCCATCAGTGGAGTCACAGAGGTATTCCCTCCCCTCATCCAAGGCTGTGGCCCATTGTGCTGGGGGCCCCAAGGCACTGAACTTCTGACAGCTCACCTGACACTTCCACGCTTGTGACCACACTGTCACTGGCAGCATCGCAGATGTAGCTCCCTGAGTCACCAGGCTGCACCCCACAGATCATGAGCTGACGCAGCACCCCACGGGCTTCAACCTGCACCCGCTCACTCGGCTGAACCTCCTGGCCGTCCCGGAGCCAGCGCACAGTGGCATCGGGCCGGGAAAGCTCACAAGTCAGCACTAGGTTCTCCCCAGCCACCAGGCAGCGATGCTCCATGACGCCTGTGTTGCCCACAATGGTCACTGGTGGCTCTGGGACTGGAGAGATAGGCTGTCATGATGGGAGCAGCAGCCTGTGCCAGGTGCTACAATGGATGAATCCTGTCCACACCTTCTCTGGCTGCAGCTGGGCAGTGCAGGAATTTCCACAGAGCCCCAGCATGGATGCAGCCCACTCCCTGTGTTCCTCCAACCAGGCTTCTCATGCTCACTGCCAACTAGTCCAGCCCCACACCAGCCTGGCAGCAGCCAGAGACCCACCTCAGTCCACACCCTGCTGCTATTCTCCCCAGGACCTCCTGCTAACCTTCCACGGTGACAAAGAAGACAATGCTGTCATCGCCAGCGTCGCAGAGATACTCGCCCGTGTCCCTGCCTGTGGCACCCAGGATCACGAGAGAGCGACGTGTCCCATCCTCCTCCAGCCGTACATGCCCTGTGTCTTGCAGCTTCTCCCCATCCTTGTACCACTTTACCTCCCCACGAGCATGTGATAGGTGCAGTTCCAGCATGAGGTCTTCCAGGGCCTGGCAATGCCAGTGGGTCGGCAGGATGTCCTTCTCCAGGATCCTGACCAGTGGGTCTGCAGCATCCAGCACCAACAGAGCTGGGATCTCCAGAGTCTGTGCAGCTAGCAAGTCCCACCAGCCTCTACCCCAGCCTCTTGCTTACCCAGTACTTGGACAGTGAAAGTCACTGTGTCATCAGTAGCAGCACAGACGTATTTTCCAGAGTGCTCGGCTTGGGCCACAGGGATGATCAGGCGGTGATGGGCACCCTCCTCCTCCAGGACCAAGCTACCCCCAGCCTCCAGCCTGATGCCTTCCTTAGCCCACTGCACAGAGGCATCTGTGCGGGACAGCTCACAGTCCAGCATCACTGTTTCCCCCGAGAACACCGTCATGACAGGGATTGGCCTACGGGGCTGCAGGATCCTCACTGGTGGCTCTGCAAAGAGGTGCAAACAGCATGGGGACAAAATGGTCCCAAGGACACCTCTGCTGCCAGTCCCATATTAGCACCTATACTGGATGGGTTGTGGCCTGGGCATCCAATGGCTTCATCACCATGGAGAAACTAGTCACCCTCACCCAGGCCAGGAAAGATCTTGCAGCCAGAGGCACTTCCCTGCTGTCATGTCCCCACTGACCTGACACCTTGACATTGAAGAATACAGCCTCATCCTTGGTCTCGCAGATGTACTCGCCTGTGTCCTCTGCACTGCTCCTGGGGATGAGGAGGCAGCGCCAGGCCCCGTCAGCTAACAGCAGCAGGTTGTTGGTCTCATCCACCTCCAGCCCATCCTTGAACCAGCGCACAGGAGCATCCAGGACAGAGAGCTCACACCGCAGCTCCACATGCCCTGGCGCCTGCACTGACAGTTCCAGCGAGCGCTGCAGAGGGTGCATGATCCTTACTGGTGGCTCTGCCAGGGATATAAAGAAAGGGTGACTGCACTGCTCTTGGCTCTGCTGGCCCTACTTACTATCACCTCTACCCCTATATCCGTGTGGCTGCATGGATTCTATAGCCTCTCATCCCAGTGCAAAGGGGAGAGAGCTGCTCAAGGGCAGGGGTGATGGCTGGAGGGGGGCACACAGCAGCCCCTGGGCAATACAGCCACACCCTTTCCTCTTCCATGCCAAGGGCAAGAAGCAGGGCAGCACTACCCTTCCTAGGACATCACTACTGTGGCACCAACCTGCCACCGAGACATGGTAGGAGACAGATGCATCCCCAGCATTGCAGACAAACTCCCCTGTGTCCTGCTGCTGGGCGCAGGGCAGCACCAGGCAGCACTGCAGCCCCTTCTGCTCTAGCACCAGGCTCTCGCCCACCTCCATCTCCTCCCTGTCCTTGTACCAGTGTACTTGGGCTGCTGGGTGGGACAGCTGGCACCACAGCGCTACATGCTGCCCAGTTGTGTAGGCATGGGAGGCCTCCTTGTTGGAGCCAATGATCCTCACTGATGCTTCTGCCAGAGATAATAAGGGGCTCAACTGTGGTACTGGGTGAGCCCAGGTAAGGATGGGCAACCCCCAGGCAGCTCACCGCTCACAGTCACCCTGAAGCTGATGGCATCGTCCCCAGCATCACAGGTGTATATTCCTGAGTCGGATGGTGCAGCTTCAGGGATGTGCAACCTCCGTGAGCCTCCCTCTGAGCAGATGGTCAGGACTTCTGTTGGGACCACAGCCTTGCCGTCCTTCAGCCACTGGACAGAGGCATCTGAGGGGGACACTTGACACTCCAGCAGCATGGGCAGCCCTGCCAGCACCTCCTGGAACTGCTGTGCCTTGGATACTGGGGCAATGTGGACCTTCAGGGCTGAGAAGACCAAGACTCCATGTCATGTGGGTTCCATCCTACCTGCCCTGTGGCCAGCGGCTGGTAGCAACAGGAAACACCAGGGCTGTGCTGTGAGGCAGCATAACCCATGGGGAGGCAGCATTGGCTGTGCCCTGTGGTGTGCAGGGGCTGCAAGGCACAGGGCTCTGAGAGGAGATCGAGCAGCTGATCTGCCCCTGTCCACAGCCTCCTCCAGCAGCACAGGCAAGGAACTGCTCACAACGAGGTGAGGGGCGGCCAAGATGCTGTGGCTACCAGTGGGATGGCAGCATGAGAAGGGAGCTGGGAGAGAAGGAGAAGAGGGAGAAGGCTGCTGTTGTCCATTGCACTCACCTGCCACAGTGACAGTATAGAAGACAGAGTCCCCGCCAGCATCACAGACGAACTCCCCTGTGTCCTGTGGCTGGGCACAGGGCAGCACCAGCCTGCACCATGGTCCTTCCTGCTCCAGCACTAGGCTTTCACTCACTTCCACCTCCTCCCCATCCTTGTACCAGTGCACTGAGGCTGCCAGGCGGGATAGCTGGCACCATAGCTCCACACGCTGCCCAGCTGTGTAGTTGTGGGAAGCCTCCTCATTGGAGCTGACAATCCTCACCGGTGCCTCTGCCAGGGATAACATGGGGCTCAGCCAGGATACGAAGACAAGAATGGGTGATGGTGGCAGTCACAGCCCTGCATGGAGTGACAGCTTCACCAGCTCATTGTCTTTAAGGCTGGAAGGCACCACCTCATCCACATACTGCATAGCACAAGATGTTGGGCTGCCCTGTCCAGGGCTCGCTCTTCTCAGCCAGCACACCTAGGAGGAGCAATCAGTTTCTATAGCTGTGTGTAAATCACTGTCATGCCCTGGCTTCCACAGCACCTGCCTTACCTTGCTCTTGGATGGAACTGAGGGATGCAGAAATGGGATGTGAGTAGGTAAGTGCATCATTAGTGAGCCCCAGTGCTGTTAATTGCCATCTCGGGTGCCAGCACCAGCCCCTGTAGCTGGTGCCCAACACCCTGCCTGTCTTCCCATTTTGGAGGGTGCTGGGTCCTGGCTGGTGCTTCTGTCTCAGCTCAGTCTTGACATTTGCTGACACTGTGGTGCAGGCTTGTGGGTCGCTTTCCTCTGGCCCCATTCCTCTGGCTCATCATGCCAGATCACCCCATGCCAGATCACAGTGCTTGCTAAATGCCATTGTTAACAGGTTATACATGAAATGTGTGCCACTGACTTGAGTCAGGTCTCCAAAATTAGAAGGCTTCTCAGTACAACCTTCAGGAATGCAGCCCTCTCCTCTCCTGGAAGAAGGTCAGGATGCTGCCCCTGCCTGCAGCAGCGAGCCCCACCCGCCTGACTATGCACATTGCTGCAGGCTGTAGCTGCCCTGGACTATGCCATGATGCTCAGCCAGCCCACAGCTCTGGGCAGGCACAGAGCACAGCCAGCACTGGAGCTTGCTGCTGGCCGAGCAGTGACCTGCCCTTCTCATGGCCTGCAGCTGCCCCATACTGTGCATCCAGGCTGCAAACTTCCCAGACAGTTTCTAGCCGCGATGCCCAGGCACAGCAGAGCACCGCAGCCCCGCAGAGTGTGAGAGCAGTGCGGCGCCAGCTTTCAGCATTCAATGTGCCCCACACTGAGCCTGCATCCGTCTGGCTTCCTGATCAAATGCTCAGCCACTGCCTGTCTCCCTGCACCTGCTGAAAGCAGTCACGTTGCTGAAGTGCAGCTGGAGACGTTGAACGGCACTGAAGTGAGCAAGAGATGATGTACCAGCCCTCAGCAGGCAGTGCCACTCTGGCCTCAGCTCTGAGGGAGCCCCAGGACTCAGCCACTGCCAGAAAACCCAGAGTAGCATGAGAGTGGCTGGACTTGAGGTAGGCCAGCTCCATGCTACAGCAGCTTGTAGGGGATAGTTGGGATGCCTTAGGGAAACCCAGGCATGCCACACCAGTGCTGATGCAGCAGCCACGATGGCACTCATGGCAGAGAGGTGCCAGCCTGAGCCCCCTGGTGCCCTGTCTCAGCCCTGCCAGTGACACTGATGGCCAAATCATGACTGGACTGAGCTAGCTTCTCTAAGACCCTTCTGCCAAAGTGATGCAAAGCTGCTCAGCTGAAAGGCTGAGCTTCAGCAGATGGTGTTCCCCATTCTTATCCTAAGGAAGCTGAGCATTCCATGCCCCACACCCCTGCAGGGCAGCAGCACCTCCTGCCTCTGCCCAAAGCCCACACTGCCTGTCCTTCCCACTGGCAATTTTGCCTTTATCACATTAAAACCCACCCCCCTCCTTTTTCACCCTCCCAACATTCACCACTTCCCTGACTCTTCCAGCATCTCTTATAACTCATCCCATCTTCACTCCTACATCCTCTGCCGTCAGCTCTGGCCCTTTGCTGCATATTAACACTTTGAAGATGCTTTATGTCTGAGGTCATGGAGCCTTTTAACTGGGCTTTAACTGTGACCCGATCACCTTCATGTGATTGTGGGATTGTGGGCTTCAGGGCAATGCCAGCATCCACCCCCCATCCAGGGCAGCCACTGTGAGATGTTGTCCTCCACTCATGCCCAGCAAACACCATCCAGTCACCTGTATCCATGCAACAACTAATTTTCAAGTCAGTAATTAACGCCATCCATCAGTGTTGTCTGACCATGAATGACTCCATACCAGGTGCTGGGCCTATTATTTTTATGACCTTGGAGGAGGACTTGGTTACTGCTTATGGCAGAAGTCCAGCAAGCACCCTGGCATGGAGCTGCTGGATGCCCTCAGGTGCTTGAGCATTTTGGACTGGTGGAGGAAGCTGTCCCATTTTGCAGTCAGATTGTGTGTTTTTATACACTAAAGCTGCTATAAAGACCCTAACCAACCAACCAACCTGATGGTGAGGGCCCAGAAAGAACACCTCTGACAAGCATCCCCAGAGAAGCAAAAATTATAGTAACACAGACAGTGGTACATGTTGTGGCACCCTGCACCACAAAAGGAAGCCTCCCAAGATGTGACCCTGCCAACCCTCCTGCATCGCACCCACCTGCCACAGTGACAGTGTAGAAGATCAAGTCCCCACCAGCATTGCAGACGAACTCTCCTGTGTCCTGTGGCTGGGCACAAGGCAGCACCAGCCGGCACCGCAGTCCTTCCTGCTCCAGCACCAGGCTCTCACTCACTTCCACCTCCTCCCCATCCTTGTACCAGTGCACTGAGGCTGCCAGGCGGGATAGCTGGCACCATAGCTCCACACGCTGCCCAGCTGTGTAGTTGTGGGAAGCCTCCTCATTGGAGCTGACAATCCTCACCGGTTCCTCTGCCAGGAATAACACAGAGCTCAGCACAAGAACCCAACAGACAGCAGTTTTCAGCCCCAGCGTGGGGCAAGAAGAGAGGCAGGAGCACTATCAGGTGGTGGGGTCTAGGCTCCCACATGCAGTTCCCAGCTCACCAATCACGGTCACTACAAAGCTCACGGCATCATCCCCAGTGTCACAGGTGTACACGCCGGTGTCTGAGGGACTTGCTGACTGGAGGAGCAGCCTCCGCATGCAGCCCTCTGCCTGTACTGCAATAACATCATTCAGAGACACAGCCTTACCGTCCTTCAACCAATGGACGAGGGCACCTGGGGAGGACACTTGACACTCCAGCAGCACAGGCAACCCTGCTGACACCTCCTGGAGCCGCTTGGCCTCAGGCACTGGTGTGATGTGGACCTGTGGGTCTGAGACAAAGTGTGGAAGTTTGAGAAGCATCTTTGAGTGTGAAATCCCCTGCTATTCTGCTCCAAGCAGGACCCCAGGGTGAGTGCCTCACTCACCTTGCACATGCAGCGTAGCTGAGTCTCGCACATTGCCAGACACAAAGGTGACCTGGGCCCCGCTGTCAGCGAGCTGTGCTCTCCGGATCAGCAGTGAGTGCTCTGTCCCGCAGTGCCGCACACTGCACCGGCCACTCACCTCCTCTCCCAGTCTCACACCATTGAGGAACCAGGTGCCATGCACTACAGCTGACAGCTCCAGGGAGAACTGCACATCATCACCATCCTGCACCCATGTGTCCTGCAGACCTTTCTCCAGGTGAGCTGCCGGGGCTAGAGCACAGCTGGGCTTAGCCTTGCTGGCAGCAGCCAGCAGCATGCAATGGTACAACATCTCAGCTGGCCCCTGGGGAAAGCCAGCTCCCAGGTAGGGTTCCCAAGCTCAGCACCCTCACCAAGATGCACGGAGCCAGGGAATACCACAGGGCTGCTCCTGCCATGCTTGTTGGCGGCGCAAACGCGGAAGCAGTAGTCAGCCTCGTGGGGCACGCTGCCACCCAGCACCCGCACGCGGCCAGGCAGCTCAGTGGCGAGGCACTGCACCCACTCATCCCCCACTGCCTCCCGCCGCTCTAGCAGGTAGCGACTGGGGGGGCGGAGATGAGCATCAGGTGCAGGGCACCAACTCAGCAGGGCCACGTTGCTCTCCACCACACTCATCTCAGCTGCCACTGGTGCACTTGGGGGATCACGCTTCACACCTGCAAGTTACAGACCATTTTACCTGCCTGGGGATACCAGTGAGGCTCTCAGTAGGGCGGCTACATAGCTTGTTTCTCTGGGACTCCTCTTTCTGATGGAGAGGATGGTCTTTCACACATGTAGCGTGATACTGGTTACAGGGGTTTGTGAGTGCCAGCAAGACTGCAGCCCTGGAGCCCTCCTAAAAGGCCTGTTCTCCATAAAGCCGTTGCAGCATGGCATCCCCAGCATAATGGGTGCCCATCCCATCTCTCTTCTGGGTCACCTCCCACGAATGGGCAGGACAGAGGATGTGGGTCCCTTACACTTCACACGGAGCTGGGAGCATGTCTGTGACTCCCTGACAGTGAAGGAGATGATGCCTGCGTCCTGGCGCGTGACATGCACCAGCACCAGGAGGTGCGTTCTGCCGAAGCTCTTCAGCACGATGTGGGGTGACTCTCTCAGCTGCAGCCCGTCCCGGCTCCAGCAGGTCCCCTCCACCACCTCTTGTGTCTCCACACAGAAAACTGCATTCTCCCCTTCCATCACGTCCAGCTTCCGCGGCAGCCGTTTTGCAATCACCCCTATGGGAAGAAATGCATGAGGGCTGAGAAAGGGCTCTGGAAAACAAATCGGGCTCCCTGGAGTGGGAGAAAGGAAGAGATGGTTGAGGAGGGATAGCAGCAGGCACCACGACCAAATGGTGGGAAAGCAGAGGCAGCAGAGGCAGGGGGCAGTGGAGAGCTTGGAAAGGAGAGAAATAGGAAGGCAAAGCTGTGGAGCTGGAAACCTGACCCTTTACCTCGGACAGAGACTTCAGCAATGCTTCGCCCTTTGTCCTTCATCTGGCAGAGGTAGATACCATCATCGTCTGTGCGGGCATCGCGGATAGTCAGGCGCCGCACCACTCCTCGTTCCTCCATTACGTACTTGTGGCTGGGCTGCAGCTCCCTGTCCTCCAGGTACCAGGCAGTGGGAATGGTCTCCAGCGGCACCTGGCACTCCAGCACGGCATCCTCTCTCTCCGCCACCTCCACATCTGTCAGCTGCACCTGGAACCTCAGCTGGTGCTCTGCCGCCGAGAGAGATGGGCGCTGAGGGCATGCAGGGCACTGCACCCACCAGCAGCCCTTCACTCAAGGCACTCCCAGCTCACAAAGAGTGCCATGCTCTTGGCCCTTCTTTGTCTCTCTTCTTTTCTTCCTTTGTGGAATGGACACTGCCTAAGAAGCACATCTCTTAGAGCAGGGGGAGCCAGGGCACAGGTTGTGGAGACTCAGCAATGCCTCCAGCATCTCTGCAGGGAGTTTTGGGTGATGCAGGAGTATGCATGTCAGCATGCCACAGCAGGCATCTCAGCAGAGGGGCGCAGGTGGGGGGATGCACCAGGTGCCAGGTTGCTGCAGCTGTGGGCTGTCCCCAGCTGGCAGGGTGGCTCTGGGCAAAGGGGCTGGCGTCAGTGCAGACACTTGGAGTGCTGCCCAGCAGGGCTGCCTGCCAAAACCACTTGGCACTTCCAGGGGAATTTGTCACCAAGGCAGAGTTTCCCCCTCCCCACTCATGGCTGGACACAAGCAGCCCTCCAAAAATGCCACCTCTGCTATGTGAGAGGGGCACAAAGGGGGACACATCTCCCAGAAGAAGCCCAGCATCTCCTTTCAGCCTGTACCTCTGTGCAGAGGAGCCTGAGTGTACAAGCAGGAGGTAACCCAGCGATGCTGAGCTCACACACAGAGGCGCCCCTGCCAGATGAAAAGCTGTGGGCCCTGCCAGTGCCTGGCTGCCCCAGCAGCACTCAAGCACCCTCCTACCTTTCACCTGGAGCTGCACTGCACTGAGGGTGCGGCCAGCAGTGTTGGATGCGGTGCAGACATACAGCCCCTGGTCCTGGGGTTTGCAGTACAGCACCTTCAGGATAAAGTAGCCCTCCCGGTCCTCATAGATGAGGTGCCTGCGGCCAGGGGCGAGGGCCTCACCATCCTTCTGCCAGATGATCTCTGGCTTTGGCTTGCCAGTAACATAGCAGCGAAACTTGGCATGCTTCCCCACACTCACAGCAAATGCCTTGGCCTTTGGCACCCTGGCTAGCACGGTGCCGTTGGACACCAAGGTCTCTGGTCTTGCATGTCGTCCTGCCACGTGCTGCTGCCACCACTGCTGCCGCTCCACCAGCAGCTCAGGACCATCAGCAGGAGAGCCATTGGGGAGCCCACCCAGTGGCAAGCAAGGTTCAACCAGGAGCACAGCAGCAGCCAGGGCTTCCTGAGAGCCACTGCGTGCCCAGCATATGTACACACCCCTGTCTGGGGGCCGAACACCAAACAGCTGTAGGAAGTGCCAGTTCTCTGGTTCCTGCCCCACTGCAAAGTGGCTGCTCTCAAAGATGTCAGAGAGCCTGCGTCCATCTTTCTCCCACTCTATCACTGGGCAGGGCTGCCCAGACACCCTGCAGGTGAATATCACGTCCTCCCCACAGCACACTCTTGTGGACGAGGGGGCAACAAGGAAGGAAGGTGCTTGAGTGCCTGGACATCCTTCCTCCTCTTGGGGCTCACCCACCTCCACCTTGAGAGTAGCAGCAGCATAGGTTTCACCAACACAGTTCTTGGCCTTGCAGACATAGAGCCCACTGTCCTGTGGGGTGGTGCAGGACACTAGCAGACTGTACAGATTCCCCTTGGCCTCCACATGGAAATGGCTTGATGGCTCAATTGGAGTCTTGTCCTTCTCCCAGAGGATGATTGGCTGGGGGTCACCTGTGATCCGGCAACTCAGGACTGCATCACTGCCACTTTGCACCGTGATGGCACGTGGGTAGGCCAGGAACCTGGGGACTCCCCCAAACCCCTCCATCACCACTGCCTCGGGATCACAGCAGGCAGCTGGCTGGAACAGCAGTGGAGATCATCAGCCTGTGGAGATGCACAGACAGCTGAAGTGGGGGATCAGGATTCCTCAGAAGGACTGGCATGGAGCACTACCAGGAGGGACTTGTGCCTAGCATGAAGCCCCCAACAGAAACCCCAACTCTGAGAACCCCAGCCTCACTGAATATGCTCACATCTCAGCCTGAATGATCCATATCCCTGCCAAGTAGCAACAGAAGAAGCTATAAAGGTGGTCTTTTCACTCCAAGGGGCTAGGGCTCCCACAGCCTACCCCAAGGTGGCAGGGAGGACCCCAGCTCCAGGACGCAGGAGACCTCTGTCTAGACAGGGAGCATAGACAACCACTTGCTGGTTGCTGGGGACAGGGGATGGCAGAGGCAGGACGGCCCCGGGCTGTCCCTTCCCCACCCTCGGGACATTCCTGCAGTATCGGGTGGTGGCAGAGCTGCATTCCTGCAGCATCTGGGCTGGCTCAGCAGGCAGGTGCTGATACTGGGCTGCCGCGGGCGGGGGGCACCCGGCTGGATCCAGGCACTTCTTCACGGGCTCAGAGAAACAGGGGACGCCCCTTGTGCCCGGCGATCACCCGGACCGTGCCCTGGGACAAAGCAGGGTTCTCTCAGAAGCAGGTCTCCCCTCTAGAGTGTTGTCCCACAGACAGGATCCAGCCCTTTGGTATTGAAAGTCACTGTTGGACATAACCAGCACCAGGGAGCAGAAGAAAGGCAGGAGGTGAGTCTTGGAAGGTACTGTCTCCATCCCCAGCACTGTGGGTAACAGTGCCCACCATCATGGGTAGGAGTGAGGCAGGTTGCTCCATATCTCCTCTGGGAGAGTGCACCCTAGCCTCTGCCCACACTGTGACTGGGGCAGAGGCATCTCTGCCTTCCTCGGGCACAGGCACGAGAAATTAAAATACTCCTTGAATGAGCCAGAGGGGACAGTGGGAGATGGCTGGTACACAAGGACTCATTGGGACAAGGACCAGCTTCTTCTAGAGCCCTGCCCCCAGGAACAGTGCATCCACTGAAGGCTATATGCTCTCCTGACTCACAGGCTACCCCCATGGCATTTGCTATGGACATGCACAGCCCTGATAGCTTGGCTGCCCCGCTGCCCCTTCAACCACCCCCTTCCCTGATAACCCTGCCCCATGCACCCCTATATCCCAGCCTCCTGCCCCACTCACATACCTCACTTCACCGCCTCTCCCGAGCGTCTCACAGAGCAGGCACCCAGCTCTTGCTGCTTCCCTCAGCTCTGCTCCTGGGTGTCAGTGTGCAGAGACCAAATGCTACAAATGCCTGCAGCTGCTGTCCCCAAAAATACCGTCTGATGACATGCTGGGTTGATAAGACTGAGCCTGCTCTATTCAGCGCCTTGCCAGGGTAGGGCTGGTCTGTCCTATGTATAGCAGCCTGGCAGCCACCACTGGGCCCAGAGCAGGCAGGCAGCTTGTCACCTCCAGAGATTTGGGGTGCCACAAACACCGTTGTGCCTTGGTGCTGGGTGAGCCAATGGCCAGAGGTAGCACAGTCTATTGAATTTGCAGTATGTGGTGTGTGATGTGGGATGCGCAGTTTGGCATGGGGTGCATGGTGTGGGACACCAGGCTGCAGTATGATGTGACATAGCATGCAGGACATGCTGCACTGGATGTTGCATGAGACACCAGGCTGCCGGGGATGGAATGAGCCATACATGCTGTGCTATGTGGAGAATCAGGCTGCAGGAGGAGTGAAGGAGATGCAGAGGCTGCCCACAATCCTCCTGAAGCTGGCTCAGCCTACCCCAGCCCCAGGCAGTGCATTTGCCATCCCTCCTGCTTCATGTCCCCAGGACCTCACCAGCCTTCAGGCTATCCTGGAGATACCACAACCCTCCTGCACTCCCAGCTTGCCATCCTCATGGCCTCACACACTGGCTGTCCTGTGACTTTGGGGTTCCCTAGCCATCCTAGGCAGGATGGTGCCTGCCACCTGCAACATATCCCCTTACACTGGGGCCTCACAGGGCTCTGGACCTCATCGATTTCCTGATCAGACATTCCTGCTGTGCACAGCCACTACCACCTCCAACCATCCCCCCGTGAAACCCCAAATCTGCAGCTTCTCCACCATTGGGGCACTCAGCACTGACAGCTACAAAGCTCACACAGAGTTCCCCCTCCATCCCGGCCAGTGCAGTAAAACCATCCCATCAGCACCCTGTCCCACAGCCTGGCCTCCCCAGCCCCATGCGCCCGATGACTCTGTCAGCATCCCCCCCACACACACACACTCTGTCCAGGCGCCTTCCCCCCCACCAGACCACACTGTCCTTGCAGTCCTCACATTCCAGACGTCTCAGCGCTTTTGCTGCCCAGAGATAATATTCACTGTGAGCAGACATTTGCGTCAGTGTCAGATAGGTCTCAATGCCACCCTGCCCCAGCAGGAGTACAGCAGGCAGACAGGCTGGGCAGGCAGGTAGGAGCCCACAGCAGAGCTCCCTGAACCGCCACACAGTCATGCTGCTCTTCCTGCACCTGCTGCCTGCCATGCTGCCCACTGCCACCCTGGCTGGTTGCCCCACAGCTGGTGCTGACCGGCACCTCATTCTAGCCAAGGTGCGGGCTCGGGTGCTGGAGCATCTGAGCCCCCCAGTTCTTCAGGAAGAGCCCCAGAAGGAAGCACGAAGGGTGCACAGGAGGGACATAGTCGAAAATGATGAAGTTGAGCCAGAGGAGCTGGAAGATACCTCCCAGGTGATCCTCTTCCCTTCCACAGGTGAGAACATCCTGGTGAGATGGCAAGGGCAAGGGGGTCAAGGGACAACACAGATGCCACAGAATGGAGGGGCTGCGGTGGCGATCTGCAGGAGAAAGAAGGTAGGCCAGGGTTGGGTGAGGTTTGGTGGCAAGCTAGGAGGTGGAAAGGTATGGCAGGCAAAGCAGCCCAAAACACAGAAAGGGAGAGGGACAGGAGACACCAGAGCATGTTGAGAGGCTGGAGAATGGCTGGGCCAGGCTGGATGTGGAGCAATGGGGAGGTCTGAGAAACTGTCAGGGTGGGATGGGGTGGGATGAGGTGGGATGGGGTGAGGTGCTAGGGAATGGGGCAGGATGTTGGCAAATAGGTTGGGATACTAAGAAACAGGACAGGATGCTCGTGGGACAGGGCAGGATGACCAGCTATGGGGCTGTATACTGGGAGATGGGGCAGGACACAAGGGTACAGGGCAGGATATAGGGGAATAGGGGCAGCAGTAATGGGCCAGCCCAGGGCACAGCAGAGCTTGGCTGTGGTGTGCAGAACAGCTGCTGCTGCTTAGCTCTAGGTATCTGCTCCCATGCACCCTCTAACAGCCCATTCCAGCAGCTGGGCAACCCACCAGCACCTCAGGGACCCTCTGCAACATCTCACTCAGCACTAGGAGCCCTCCCCAGGTTTGGGAGCACACCCTGAATATCTTTCCCCTCTCACCCGCAGATGTGCCCTGTGAGCCCATGCAGCCAGACAAGCTGCTCGAGGAAGAAGGGATTTTCACATACCTCTTTCAGCCCTCAGCGCACACTCTGAGCCGCGTGGTGACCTCCGCTCAGCTCTGGTTTTACACTGGTCCCTCAGCTACTCCCAACCACTCGGCCCCCGATGTGCTGACCCTGTCACCACAGGGCCGAGTACTGGTGACGGCCACGGTGGTGCAGACGCCCGAGCACTGGACAGTGTTTCACTTTGCCCCAGAGCTGCTGTCCCAATTCTCACAGCCGCTCTTTGTGCTCCTGGTACGCTGCCCTGGCTGCCCCTGCCTGGCTGAGGGGGATAAGATGCCCTTCTTGGTGGCAACCACTAGGGCCAAGGGCAGTGAAAGGGCTCGTCGCTCTGCTGTGCCCTGGTCCCCAGCTGCCCTGAGCCTGCTGCAGCGCCCATCTGAGGACTTGGCTGCCCATACCAATTGCCGACGGGCTTCTCTCAACATCTCCTTCGAGGAGTTGGGCTGGGACAAGTGGATTGTGCATCCCAGCAGCTTTGTTTTCCACTACTGCCATGGGAACTGTGATGAGGGCCACGGGCTCAGCCACCGCCTGGGTGTACAGCTTTGCTGTGCCGCCCTGCCTGGTACTATGCGCTCGCTACGTGTCCGCACTACCTCCGACGGCGGGTACTCCTTCAAGTATGAGACAGTGCCCAACATCCTGGCTCAGGACTGCACCTGTGTCTAGGGCATCCCACAACCAAGTCCCGGACCGTGACCCCATCAGGGAGAAGTTGCTCACCTCTGCACTGCAGGGGCCAGAGGGACCCAGCAGGGAAATTTGGGCTGTACCACCCTCCTACTGCAAAAAGTCAGAGGTTTGGGCTGCCTCTGCCCCTTGCTGGAGTCAGCCTGGTGTCTGCAACCAGCTCAGCCTCTGTTCCTCCCCGCCTGCTTTCCCCCAGCAATTTTCTCCCCACCCCAAAACAGACTTATGTTTTGCTCCCGCTGCAGCATGCAACACCCTCCCCGTGCTCCCAGGCATGGTCAGGCTGCCCCAACAGAAGCAGGAACAGGGACAGGCTGTGCCACAGTGAGACCATGCCAGGACCTCAAACCAGTGACAAGGCTGGTGGTCCATGTAGTGCTGCAATTGAGTCCTCTCCCAACAGCACAGCTGTTGGAAAGCTTAACAGGATGAGTGAAATAAACCTTCTTTCTTTTACTGAAACAGCCTGGAAATTCCAGCTTCCATTGGAGGCAACCACAGAAGTGGCAGAAGGTTGTGTGGTGGGACACGAGCTCCCTGGGCACTGGAAGAGGGAAGGGATGGGGCAAACTGCAAGAGGCATCCAGCTCCAACCTGGGGGCCCTGAGAGGGGACTGGGGCGTGCTGGCCAAAATCAGCATAGGGTGGCTGGGTTTAATCTAGCCTCAGGGCAGGAAAGTGCAGAACAAGGGCACCATCCCTTCTACTCCTCGCAGCAGAGGTGGGGAAGCACAGAGAGGCCTCTCATTGGGCCCCTTGCTGGGGACAGGACACGAGAGGAATGCAGCTGGGGCAATCCTGCTCCTCCAGGCTGATGGACACTGCCCCAGCCCCAGCCGCCTCCGCATGTCAGGAACAACTGAGTCACCCGAGGCGAGCGGGGAGGCCCCAGCCCAGCTGCGCAGGATTCCCTTCCCACCCCTTTCTCCCGAAGGACCGGATGCAGCAGTTCAGTACAAAACGTCTCTAGCCTTTACTAATATAGATATTGGGGAAAAAAAAAAAAAAACAAAAAGAAAAAAACAGTGACAATCATTTCTGAGTAAAAAACAATGCTACAAAAATCTGTGTGACCCAGGCTGAGATGATCGGAAACGCCCCCCTGACTCCTGGACAACACTGGCTCAGGGCACCACATCTTCCCACCTTGGGACCAGGGTCTGACCCTGCAAAGGGGGTCCTGGGCCCACAGTCAGAGAGGGAGGGGGTGGGCTTTGGTCCAAGGCTGGCTGGCTGGGAGCAGGGCAGAGGTGGCAGGAAGGACAGCCCTTGCCCTCTGCACAGACATTTCCGAGCAGGCCAGCCCCACAGCTTGCAATCCTGTGCCAAGATCCTGTGCAGCATGGCCCTCCCTGATGCTCCGGTACCTTCCAGCAGCAGCACCATCAGGATCCCCTCCTCCCCTACCCTCTCCCTGCTTCAAGCACAATTCCAGCCCAGTGCCCTGCCCCATGGTTCAGCCCAGACACATCCCCAGGCTAGCATCCCTTAAGTCCTTACACCACAAGGGCAATACCAGTGTCACCAGCATGGTCTGCACAGCACCAGCTGCTGACAGTGAACACGGGAAAGCATGGGGAGGTGTGAGGAGATGCTGCAGAAAATGGGTGTGGGAGGATAAGGGGGTGAAACGGGATGGGGAGACACAGGTCCAAGGCAAAGATTGGGAGCGGAGTATAAAAATGCCAGGGTGCACACGCTGACGAGTTTATAAAAATGTACAAAAATAATATATTCCCTTTCTGAAAATTAAGTAAGAATGTCCCCAAAGGCCCCAATCCCTGCCCCTACCCACTGGAACAGGGCTGCCAAGCCAGTCTGGTCAGGCAGGTGTGGAGGCATCCTCTGCCCCCCACTCTGGGCAGGCTGCCTGTCCTGCAGTGGTGGTGGTGGCAGCTGCTCTGGCAGCCGTTTCTGTCATCCCTGGTGGCACTTACAGCCCTGTGGAGAGTAAAAGGAAGGTTAGCACGTGCCCCAGATGAATGGCATCCCCTCCCTGGGAGCTACTCCCATACCCCTCTACAAGTCACACAGATTCTTCCCACTCCCCAGCTCACCTGTGGTCCTGTCACAGGCAGCGGTCCCCTTCTCGTGAGCAAAGTTGAGGCGGTTCTGCTCGGCAGCAATGCCATTGGCCTCAGGGCTGCTGCTGCAGGCAGGGCTGGGGGGCCGTGGTGGGGGCTGCAGATGGAAGGCCACCTCCAGGTGCTCCTGGGCCAGGCGCAGGTGCTCACGTAGCCGGTCCAGCTCATGTACTGGGGGAGCCCTGGCCAGAGTGAAGTGCCCTGCTGCCTGTGACAGACTATCTCGGTAGTCCAGCTTGCCACTGGGCAGTGGGGCTTGTGGAGGCTCCTTCTTCAGCGAGTGGTAGGTGGGGGGTGCACTGGGGGCTTTCTTGGGGTACTGCGGTGCAGGGATGCCACCAGCCGGGAGTGGGGGGCTGTCAGACCGGCTCAGGGCATCCCGGATGCGCCCTACACCAAGGTGCACGAGCTCGCAGAGGTTGAGGAAGAGGCAGAGCCCACTGACAGCATACATAATGAGGAGGAAGATGGTCTTCTCGGTTGGGCGAGAGACAAAGCAGTCGACAGTGTGCGGGCAGGGGCTGCGGCTGCAGACATAGGAGGGGCTCACCTCAAAGCGGTAAAGCAGGTACTGCCCAAAGAGGAAAGCCGTCTCCAGCAGCGAGCGGCACAGCAAGTGCAGGACGTAGGCACGCATCAGCCCATCCTGCTTGATGCGGCGCCGGCCGTCATGCTTTTCTCCACCCTCTGGGCTCTTCTCCTTCTCTACCTCAATCTCTTCAAAGATCATGGGGTCTTCTTCGTTATCATCCTCTGCTTCCTCGTAGTCTCTCCCAGCTCCTCGGCGCACCACCGGCATGCGTGCCTGCCGGGCTGCTGGTGCCCGACGCCGTGAGGACTCAGGCATGCGAGCAATGCGGTGCATGGCAAAGCCCAGGTAGAGGACCGATGGTGTGGCTACCATGATGATTTGGAAGATCCAGAAGCGGACATGGGAGAGTGGGGCAAAGGCATCATAGCAGACGTTCTCACAGCCAGGCTGCTGTGTGTTACAGACAAACTTGCTCTGCTCGTCGTAGTAGATGGATTCACCCCCCACAGCCGTCAGCACGATACGGAAGACAATGAGGACAGTCAGCCAGATCTTCCCCACAAAGGTTGAGTGGTTGTTGATCTCCTCCAGGAGCCGTGTCAGGAAACTCCAGCTCATCCTGAACAGGCAGTTGTTTCAAACCCTGTGGCGAAGAGGCAGGCAAACAGGTACTAAGAAAACCCCTGTGTGCCTCATCAGGTCCCCCCAAGTCAGCAGCCATCACCCCAGCCTCACCCATCTCATAGCATCAATTTCCTTCTCTTACCCACCAATGCAGCCCTGCAGGGGCACCCATCTCCCCAAAATCACATCCAGCACCTCCTTGTCAAACTCTCATCCACATCCTGCTCCTCCTCCTGCCCCACCAACAGCCAGGAGGATGGAGGGATCCTGGGGAACAGGGGAAAGGCTGGGACATCCCTGTCCTCTGCAGAACACAGTTTGAGAAAGAGTCAGCACACCTGCAGCCAGGCTAAACACAGCAGCACAAGGCAGCACCAGATGGGAAGGGTGAGGGGACAGATAGCCTCCTCTGCCTTCAGTACCATGGCACCCATCTGCCACCTGGTCAGGTCCTCAAGCAACACCACACCCTCTGCCAGCACCCACACCCTCCCACAGGTGCCCCTGAGAAAAGGCAACATGGAAGGCTAGTGGCAGGGCCTTTGTCACACTGCAGCTGCCAGTCCCAAGCCACAGCTGAGGGGGCTCCTGTAAGCAGCATCACCCACTAAAAACCAGGTTCCCTGCACCCCAAAGAGCTTTTTTCCCCTGTGGGCCAGCAGAGATGCAGCATCACTCTGACCCACCAAATCTCCATGCTGCGCCCTCCCACCTCCTAAAGCTTACAAATCTCTGAAGCCTGTGGTGGCTGGTGCTCAGAGGACCCCACCACCCAACAGTAAGGACTGGTAGGGGAAGCAGTTCAGGAGGCAGAAAAGCGATGGCAAGAGGCAGCACGGGGTGGCCAAGGAATTGCACAAAGTTCTTGCAAAGCAGCTGACACTGGAGGTCAGGGAGGAAATGACGAGGATTGCGCTGCATCTCCTGGCCAAAGGAGAAGATGTAAGAGGAGACATCCCACCTCCACCCTTTGTTTCTGCAGCTCATGCACAAGCTGATGCAAGAGTAGCAGGTGACAAGGCTGCTCAGAGTAAGCAGAAGGGATGTGCCCTCAAAGAACTCTCAGACTGCCCAATGCCTCACCTGCCCTCCAGCCAACCCATCTGATCATCTCCAGTCAGGTATATCCCTCTGAACAATGGCTCCTGTGGCACTCATGCCACTATTGTCAAGAGTAAGAGGATCTTTTGGCTTACCTCAGTAACCTCATCTAAACAGAAAAGCTCCTCCAGCACAAGCACCCATGTGAGGGACATGCTCTCATTGATGATATGGTGCTCAGTAGAGCCTACTAAGCCACAGGAGGTGGCACAGGCTGGCACAAGGGAGCCAAACCCAGCTCATCAGATTCACTGCCCTCCCATGGTGAAGTACCCTGCAAGGTAACACTGCTGCCCTGTCTTCTGAGTGCAAAGCTCTCTCTCCCAGGACCCCACAGGAAGGATGCTTTGTACCTGCCTTTAGCCTATGCCCCGTAGCAGCACACCCACCTGGCCCTGAGTGAGGAGCTGGGGCAGAGGACAAGCTGAGGGGACCACGCAGCTGGGCAGCCCTGGGAGCTGGCAAACCCATGGAAAACAGAAACACAAGAGGACAGCGCTGTGGTGGGCAGACAACACAGAGGTCAGGAGCTGCGGTGGGCATGGGCGAGGCAGCGCAGAGCTCCCCGGAGCCTCTCCCTCAGCCACCTCAGGGCAGGCAGCCCGAGCCCAGCTCTCTACCTAGGGGGCCACGCCGTCAGCCAAGACCAGTGCCACGTGCTGTGGCCAGGCCCTACACGTACACCTACACCCCCAGCCCTACCGACCCCAAGGTGCTCCTGCCTGGACCCGCAGGCCCCTCCGCCCAGATTGCCCTGCCCAGCGACGCCGCAACAGGCCCCCTGTGCGCCAGCAACGGGAAGCCCACCCCAGGCTCCCCAGCCGCTGCCCACCCGGGGACCCTTGTCAAACTGACCCCAACTAGCCCACCGTGGGACCCACTGACCGCTGCCAGCCTAAGGGCCTAGCTCTCCCGGGGTCGCCCAGCCTTCCCGGGGTCACCAACCCCACCGACGCCAGCCCACCGGGGACTTTCCGCCCAGTGCCCTCCCCCGGACCCTGCCCATAGTTCCCGCTGCACCCCCTCCTCCCCGAGGTACTCCCGCAGCCCCCCGTCCTTCGACCCCACTCACGGCGCGCCGGACTCCCGCCGGCAGCGGCGGACAAAGCGGCGGGGCGGGTGCGCTGCCGCCTCCCGCCGAACAAAGGGGCCTGGGGCTGCCCCGCCCCGCGCCCGCCCGCCGGTGCTTACCGACCGCCCCGCACCGACCGGTGGCCGCGACACTTGGCGTGGAGCTCCCGTCCCGTCCCGTCCCACTCCGACCCCGCCGATCCCGCTCAGCCGCTGGGTGGGGCGCGGCCGCTCCCGGTCCCGGCCTCAGCCCCCTCCCCACCGGCGGCTCGGGAGGCCGCGCAGGGCTGGGGGCAGGGGCCGGCCCCGGCCAAAACTCCCTCGAGCACCCCGTCTGTCGGCGACATCAGCGACGGAAAACCTCCCCGTCTCTCGGACGCTGCCCCTGGCTGTCCCGTGCAGCCCCGATGGGCTGTCTCTTTCGCCCTCAGTTCGCTGGCTCCCGGGGCCGCCGCTCCCGCAGAGGTGCGAGGCTGCGGCTGCCTGCTCGTAGCAGGTAACATGCTCCAAACCGCTGTTGTGGCAGCAGCCTCGGGCCTGGCTCGGTCCGCGGGGTGTGCAGGGGTGAGCAACACCTGCCCAAGGAGCACCATTGGGCCTGGCCACAGGGGAGGAGGAGATAGATGGCACTCTGGCCTTGAGAGCCTCCAGCAAAACAATCTCCTGCTCTCATAATACCAAATTCATAGACTGGTTTGGGTTGGAAGGGATCTTAAAGATCATATAATTCCACCCCTCCTGCCACAGGCAGGGACACCTTCCGCTAAACCAGGTTGCTCAAGGCCCCATCCAACCTAGCTTTGAACACTTACAGGGAGAGGGCATCCACAACTTCCTGGGCCACCTATTTTGGTGCCTCACCACTCTCACTGTAATTCTTCCAGTGAACGGAGAGTGAAAGTAAGGAGAGACACAGTGGCACCAGATGTGGCGTGAATGTGGAGCAGAATGTGCATGTGCAGTGGGAATGTGCATCAAATCTTTCTAATCTTGTGCTGCTTCTCATGGCCCACGCCAGGTCACTGTGGGATGACTGGCCAGGCTGAACACACAGCACCTCCAGATGTTTTGTTAGTCACCACCGTTCACCGTCATTAATAGCACCAGGATCCTGAGGCCAGAGCAGTGGCAGCAGTGGCTGCCACCTTCCACCAGAGCACCCTGGCCACTGAGTCACTACGCCAAGGCAGCCACACCCATAATGTCCTAGGCAGGACACCCTGTCCTTGTCTTCTTGTGTGGGGACAGGAAAGGATGGCAGGATGCCTTGTGCAACCCGAATAGCTGGGGGGAAGCTGAAGTCAGTGTAAGCTCATAAAATGCTACTACTTCCCACTGAAACGTGCTCCCTCCTGCAACAGGGTTTCCAGGAGCAGGTACTGGTGGGTGCAGCACATCTGCCCACCTCCTGTGGGAAGCAGGAGGGCTGATGGCAGGTAGCTGTGGCAAGGAGCGGGGTGGGAAGCATGGTTGCTGCGTCCAGTATAGGTTCTTGGTTATTCTGGGCCCACTGAGTAATGGTAGGCCTGTAACTTCCCCTGCTGCTTCCCTAAGTCAGCAAGAGGTGCTGCCCCAAGGCCCACCCATCCTGGGCACAGGCTTGGTGCTCTCACACAAGAGAGCAATTGGAGGCCTCCAGAGCAGCGTGGTACACCCCAGCAGGGGCGCAGATATGTACACAATAAGGAGAAGGAAAGGGCCCCACTTTGGGCTCTCTTGCCTAATTCTTCCTTACCCACTGCTCGTGGATGGGTCCCTCCCCTGTGACAGCTTCAGCAGATGGTCATGAAGAAACACTTTCTGTTGAATCCTGCTCCCATGCATGGAACTGCATCCAAGGCCAGGAGCCACAGGAAAAAGATGGATGCAGGGAGAAAGAAAGATAAGCACAGAAACTCAAGCTTTTGGAAGGCTGTAGGGAAGCATTCAGGGCCAGGGAGGGAGCATGGCACTGCAGCCAGGTGGCATGGGTAGGTGGGCTCCCAGTTCCTGTGTGTTGACTTCTGCTGGCATTCTGGTAGTGCACATGGCACTCAAACTCAGACTTTGGGATCTGTTCTTTCTCTATCAGCCGAGCTGGAGGTTGGCTCACAGGAAAGGGTTTTACACAGCCCCAGGTAAGAAGCGTTGACACTCATGGGAGGGATGAAGCTGGCCAGGCAGATCCAGAAGCTGCAGGGAACACATGCCCTTTGCTGCTACATCTCTGGTCCCCTGGAGATGAGGCCAGTGGGGATATTCTGCTAGACGTAAATGACCCATCCCTCTAGTCACCCATTTTGATTAGAAACAAGGATTTGTTAGTTAGAGTGCAAGGGGGCTGACAGCTGACCCACAGGCTATGTATGCTCAAGGCAGTACTGCTTTAGAGGTCAGAGACACAAAGTAGGAAGCACTGAAATAGCCAGACCCACGACTCAGGCATCATCTTTGTTGACTTCATTGAATGAAGTAAAGCAGGGCTGGTATGTGCCTGTGGAAGAGTTGTGGTAGCTGCACGCTGCTCACAATGGTCAGCCTGAGCCCACCACTGCCTGTCTCTAGAGCCTTGTAGCCACTCCTGGCTATTCTAGCTCATACACCTTGAGAACAGCCTGCTCCAGGGAGATACAGGCTGGTTTGAATCTCAGCATTCCCCTGCCTTTTTTCTGTCTTAGCAGCTGAGTGCTGGAGCCAACTGTGTTCTGAAAAGGAGAAAGAAAGGGAAGGTTTGCATAGCCCCTGTTCCTGCACAGCCATCAGCTTGCTGTGCAATACTAGGGCTGCCTGCAGTGCTGGAGCAGAGAAGCATGTCAAGGAAGCCCTTGCACACGCCCAGCTGATGCAATGAGGTCTACTAATTCTATCACTGTGCCCAGCGTGGGAAGCACCATAGTGAAGTGTTCACAATTACAAATTAACCACAAAGGGGTTAATCTGGCCACAACCAGGGCAAAACCCAAAGGGAAAACAAAGCATTTAATGAAGAGGCAGGATACAGCTTTCAGCAGAGCATGTGAGCTTCCCCATCAGTGCCTGAGGGAATGCCAAAAGCCTAGTTCCCAGCTGAGGGCACAAACCTGCAGAGACATGGCAAGGGGCAGAAGCAAATGAGCAGTCACTTCTTAAAAAAAAAAAAAAAAAAAAAAATGCACTGGGAAGAGCCATGGACAGCCACAGTACTGAAACCTCTGGTTTTGGCAGTCCCCTCAACATATATCCAGCAACAGAAAAGGAAGAAAAAAGGTGCAGCTTTGGTAAGACAGAAAAAGAAGCTCCCAGGGTTGGATTTTCTCAAGGGATCAGCTTATGCAAAAGAGACATCAATGAGCTGGTCTAATAATACCAATTTTGACACTTGCTCTTTGTGAAAAACACAGCAGTAGAAGATGAAGACAGAACTTAAATTCCTTACGTGGCAAGATGAAGACATAAAACCCTTACTGGTCTTCACTGGCTCAGCTCTCTCAGACTCCTTTCCCTGGACAAAGTGATAGGTGCTGGTAGCACTTCCACTGAGCTCAGGTTGCACTCAGGTTGCTCCAAAGAAACAGAGAGCAGCAGCCATATGCTCATTTAGGAAGATAGGAGGAAGTGGAATGTGTTGTGACATTCACTTCAAGACAGTATAGATCTTGCAAACAAATCTGTAGAAGGCTAGATAAAAATATCGGCCACTGCAGGCCTTCAGGAGCTCATCTGCTTCTGGAAGCAAGTCTGGAGAAAGTCTTAACAGTGCAGTGATTCCAATAAAGCATCTGCGAGTAGTAGGCCTTTGGACCACTACAAAATATGGAAACTGAATTTCTCACACTCCTAGGGCTATGGGGATGGCAGACCTGCATTTGAGCAGGGAAGGAAATTTCAGTCTCACCTGGGCAGATAAGATAGGAGCAGCAGGATGCTGTGGGACACAGACACCAGCTCTGGGCACGTGTCAAGTCTACATGTCATAGAGACTGTTCTGACAAGCTGGTGTACTTGGTATCCAAAGAAAGTAGGCATCAGGTCATCAAATGACAAATACCAGTCTTCAAAGAAATCAGCATCACCGTGATGTAAAACAGAGGTTTTATCACTAAGGATTCAGCTGTGAGAAAACTTGCCATCAAACTGTGGGTTGAGCATTCATGGCAAGAGAGAGACATTACTTTGGGAAAAGCAGACATCAGTAAAGGTCCCTGTTTGGGCTATTAGAGCCTATCTGGCAGCACTTTAATGTAACAGGCCCATTTCTGCTCACCCCCAGGAGGAGCTTCAGCTGCACTGAAGCACCACACACAGCATCTTCACTTGGTCTTCACTGGGCAGGGTGCAGAGATACAGCAGTTTTGAAGCGGCATGTAACTCTCTGCAGGAGCAGTTAAGACAAGGTAAAGCCTGGTACAGGGAAAAACATAGTGGCAGGTACTCCCACCTCCACAGCAGCAACAGCTCCTTTCAGAGTTACGCCTCTGAGGGTACAGTAAGCAACTTGCTGGGGCTGGAAGCCCACAGAATGCTCCCCTGAGGGCAACTGTTACAAGAGAACATCACAACCAGTATCTGCTGTCAAGCCCCATCCTGTCTGGGACTTGGTTGCTACTTGGGAGCCAGGCTCGTGGAGAAGATTACTCTAGCAAACTATCAGCACCCACCCTGAAGAGGAGTGAGAGAACGGCTGGAACTCTGTGAGATGTTGAGAACCCTTCAAACTGTGCAAAGCTAGTAACCAAGACATAACCAAAACATTATAGCAGTACAAGATGAAACAAGGAAAATGTGTCAATTCAATAAATATAAGCTTTTATTACAATAGAAAATAGTAAAACTCATGCTAAAATAGACTGTTGCTTTTGGACTGCTTGGAGTCTAAGCTCTTTACCTCCCAGTGCCCACCAGGGTCCTGACCCCTAAGTGATGAGCAACACATTTCCATGCTAAGAGCCTCACAGCTCCTCCCTCCTGTGACAGTGAAAGACTACAGTAGCAGACTGAGCCATATCCTGCCAGGCAAACAGGTAAGGACTCTCTGTGGGCCTATTAGTACAACATGACTCAACTCCTTGTGCAATCAGGCTCCTCTGTGAAGCAGACAGCTTTAGGGAAGCTGTGGACAAGAGGGAGGGGGAGGAAAAGGGGAAAAAAAAGTCATCAGCAGATAATGGAAGTTGTTCTGAAACAGCCTGGAAGGCAGCAAAAACACCTGCTAGAAAGACCACCACACCCAACTGCCTCTGACCTGCTGTTTGCCTAGTACCACTGCATGCCCCACTGAATATGCTCTGCCTTGGCTCTCCTCTTCCTTCAGTGACCTCCATGTGACCCTGAAGGAGACTAGCAGATACGGCCAAATTAAAACTGTTGTGTAGCTTATGAAGTGTAACAGGAAACACCCTCCACCTCCTCCTTCCAGGGCCAGCCCAGTGCAAATGAGTGACTATGCAGTCTTGACAACTGTGTGCTCCCCTCCTCCTTCACCATAGAGTGAGGGGCAAAAACAGTAGAAAGCAGAGGCCACAGAACAGCAAGGTCAGATGAGAGTGGGAGACACTTGTACACCATTGCCAGCACAGCAGCACTCTTGACTCCAGGTCCTGCCTGCCTACAGCCAGCAAGCTCACTCCAGTCCTTCACACACAACCTTCCGTAGCTCGATGGAGAACATCTCTTCCCAGGGCCTGCGGATCCACTCCACCAGCTCTACCAGGAGCTTGGGGCACTCCGTGCGGATGTGCCAAGTGCTCTCCACCTTCAGCACCTTAGAGGGGAGAAAGAGGTGAATGACCAGGGCCCAGCCTGAAAGGTACTGATCAGCTTTGAGCCATTATTGCCCAGTGTAGCTGCCAGCTCCATCCAATTGTTAAGTGACGTCATCCTATTCCCTCTACTGCTGGCCATGGAAGTATCCCTGCATGACTTCTGTATAGTGACAATTCACTGGCTCCCCTGCCTCTCTGGTGCAAGGCTCTAGGTTAGGATGGGAGATGACAGCCTCAAGACACTTGCAAGGAACAGGATCTGAGCACAATCCACCCCCAGCATCTTGTGTGACCCATGACCACCTCTGGTTACCTCATCATAAAGCATCAGCTTGATGTCACAAGGAGAGAGGCGATAGGTTATGACACTGCTAATACTGCTGATTGGCTGCTTCTCCTTCAACTGAATGTTGCTACTAGAAGGCATTTCTGCCTCATTGTCTTCATCCAAGGAGGGCTGCACCTGCCACTGATGATTCTCCTCCAGCAGAAACAGCATGGTGCGGGTGCTCAGCAGGGTCACAGGCAAAGCAGATGCCCCTAAAAGGATATGAGGGAATACGAGAGGCTTTGCTGAGAGCCTGAGTCACCACAGAGCCTGCTTTGCTTTCCATTCCTCCCCTAGGGAAATCCTTTCCAGCAACAGTAACTGGGTGAATAGCCTTAATCAGCTTCCTGGCTGAAGAGGAGAGACAGGGTAGCTAAATGTGGCTGTGTTTGACCAGCTTATCCAAGCTCATTGCAGGAGTATGCATAAGGAAAACATAGGCTGGACAAGGCTTGCCAGGCAATGTCCTCATGTGAAATAGTAAAAGACCCTTGAATCCTTTGACCTCTTAAACAACACTTCACTACTCCTTAGTTAGAAGCCTGCAGCTCAAACAGAAAGGTTGCCTTTCTTGGCCCTAATTCATCTAGCTGCAGATCTCTGATGGTTGGAACAGAAAGCACACATATAAAGTTTAAATACCAAACTGGGATATGTCCTAAGTATGGCAGGATGTAAAGTAGTTTTGATAAACTGTAGGAAGCACAAATATCATCCAGATGATTTCAGTGGATGTAAATGAAAAGCATCAGAACTTGGGCATAAGTCACATGGCACAGCAACAGGGAATCACCAACTAGCTAAGGTCACAGGGTGTCACAAGCTGCTACAGCAACATGTTGCCTTTCTCATCCCAGCTCACTCTTGGGAACTAATAGGAGAATGAAAAATGGGATGTTTAATTAGTCCTGCCTGCCTTGAGAATGAGGCCTCAGCTGAAACTGCATTCACTTTTGGACACCATATATAATCTAGAAAATGAGAAAATAGTAGGGTAATAAAAATGCAGTTTAAGTTCTTCCTCCCACAGGCTATTTGTTGAGTTTGAGGAGACCAATACACACAGATTACAGACCAGTTTCCTGCAGATTCCTTCAGATTCTCATTCTCTCATACCTCCCCAGTGGCCAATGGTGAACAAGGGTGCAGAAACAGTGACAAATTCAGCACATGATTAACAGCTAGGTTATTTTTTTCATGTTGGAATTGTTTACTGAAGACTCAAATCCCAGGTTTATCACATCTGGCCTTCAGCAAGCCCTGGAAACAGAATTTGATGGGCTCCAGCAGGCTCTTTCTGTCTCAGGTTCCAGACACCTGCTCCTGTTTTCCAAAACCAAGGAACCTTTCAACTCCTCACACAAAGCTGATCCCTCAGCTTTCACTCAGCTTGGAGCAATGATCCAGTCCTTAAAGCAACCTCCAGCTTCCCAGAACATTCCAAGTTGTCACCAAATCTAGTGTGCAAGATGAACTGCTCCCTAAAGCCTGGAATTCCAAGCAGAAAAGGGCTGAGAGATTCACTGGATATACTGGAAGAAGCATGTTACTATCCTACACATCTCAACATTGAAAACAGAGCCCTCACCCATGCCCCTGCTCCATCTCACTACTGGACCAATGGCCTGTCTCTTCACCCACAGATTCCACAGTAAAAATACAAGTGAACAGCAGAAAGTGTGGGACACCTGGCCACTGAGATCTCCTGTACCTTGGATCAGGTAGGCCAGGAGGTAGAAGCAGCAAGTGTCATCTGCAGAACCTGTGGTCTTGGAGTCCAGCAGAGGCCTGGAGGAGATGAAACAGTGGCCCAATCAAGAAAGAACTGTTTCCAGTCCAAGTTTGCTGTGATCTAGCTACTGTTCATTGTCCTGGAGAAGGAGGACCCATCTCTTTCAGATGCTGCAAAATTCCTCTCTCCTGTCACTCTGCCTGCCGCCTTGCCAGCTAGAACCAAATGCTGCCCTATACCCTCCCATTTTCCTCCTTCCATTATATTCTGCTCAGGCTCCTCCAAGAGAGTTGGAGCTGCCCTGCCTGGCTTGTCCCCTGTGCAGCAGACATCTGAACCAGCTGCCTTACAGGTTTAAGGCAGGTTTGGCTGCTACTCCAGCAGTGTCCCCTCCTGTGCTGCCCTATTTTGCTCCCCGGGCACTGCTGGACAAGCAGACATCCTCTTCTGTCCAAAACCTCAATCTCTCAGAGCATGATCTTACCATAGCCAATGTTCTGGATTCATTTCCACAGTGGGGATTTCCTTCACCTTACTCCTGTGCTTAGCAGGCAGTTCTTGCATGAGGCCTAAAAAGGGAAAGTATAGATGCCATTTATTGCAAGCCCAAGGGCAGTACATAACAGCTTGGGATGGTTTCCTACCCTACAAAGTGGCACTGGAAGTTATGATGCCAGTTGGGGTTCTCCTAGAACCTTTTCTCTGGCAAGTAAATTTCCAACATATATCCAATTACAGCCCTCCTGGTCGCTCTCCCTGACCCCAGCCCAGGCCCACTACAGCTCTACTCTTACATGTCAAGGTCTGCAGGAACTGGTCACAACAGCTTTGGTTCCGGATCAGCAGATTGTAGGAGGCTTTTGGGCTCTCAAACTCCATTCGCAAGCTCTGGTGGCAGAGTCCCACTTCCAGATGGGAAATATCAGACAGGTAGTAAGAATCATTCTTCTTCAGCCAGTCTGCAGGTTGTCCCCTAATCACAGAGCACAGCCCTCAGCTGCAACAGGCTGCCCCATCTCCTTTCGCACATCAGACTGCAGCAGAGAGGTTTGCCAGAAGAACTTTTTCATGTCACCACACCTCCAGGGTAAAGCTGGCACAGGTCAGCACTATTCAGCACTCAGCCTTGCTGCAGGATCTCACTTGCCACCATTCTCCTCACCTGATAGCTCCAGTGATTTCCAGGACATAAATCTTGAGATCAGAGGCAACTAGGATTGAGAGGAACTCTCCTTGTCGGCCAAACTTCACCATGACCACCTAGAGCACAGAGAGGGTGGGTTATAGCACTGTCCTGCCCCTTGCCGGTCTACCCAGGGAAAGGACTAACTCAAACACACTTCATGTCCCTTCACATCCCACAGTCTCTGGGATGCCACCCTACTGCCGAACTTACAGAGTGGCAATAAGGACAGCCAAGGAGCTGTACAAGTGGTGCTGCAGGAGCTCACCTTGAGGAAGAACTGGAACTCCTCAGTGTTCTCCTCAAAAACTTCCATATCCAGGTACAGCTTCAAGCGATGATCCACAGAATGGAAGTCCCTTGTGTTCAAGATGCTGTTCACAGCTGAGGAGAGCAAAGGGTAGGATTGACACTCTGTCCACCAACCAGGTGCTGCCCAAGCATTCTAGGGTAGCAGTATCATCCCCCTTTGCATAGTGGCTTCCATCAAGTCTCTCCTCAAGACAAAGGGCTAAAGCTAGGGCTTTCCAGGCCACAGGTCTCAATGTGGAGACAAGGGACTTCATCACACCCAACATTTACTTTTCCAGATATATAACACTTTGGCCTAACCCATCTTTAAGCTATGCTGTACTGTGTACAGAAGGACACTGCTTTGCTACCCATTTTGGCAGGCATGTAACTCTTTATCACAAAGCCAGAAAGACATTTTTCATTTCAGCTGCTGTCAGCTCAGGTCAGCAATTTAAATTCTGACTTCAACAGTGGTAAGGCTAAAGGGGACTCAGTAAAACACCAATAAAACTGTTTAAGAACATGATTAGGTTCATCATGTAATTGTATGACCAAATAATTTATACATGATATTTCTGAAGAGTACACACTTCCCAGCATAGGCTGTTCTCTATCAGAAACACTGCACCAATCAACTTCCCAGCAGAAGCCTTTTCATGGGTTCAGTTTTAACTTGTGACTGCCCAATTTGACAAAAAGTAGAGACTGCTTTATTTTTCACACTTCTCACAGAAATCCTAAACACTCCTCTTTGGAGGCACAGTAGTCTTAGAAGGCTGGGGGAGATCTCTGCAGATCAAGAAGCTGAAAGGTTTGCAAATCAGGACTAGGCTGCAGTTGCAATGGCCACTTGGTGGGCTGGACCAGATAATCTCCATAGCTCCTTTCCAGCTTAAGTTACTCTGTAAATCAGATGGCTGATGCCCAAGCAAAAGCAACAGCCCAAGCAATTTTTGATGTCTGCTACATCAAAAATCCAGAGAGCCTTCAAAAAAAAGCATTTGTGGGCCTCCTAATAACTGCTGTCTTGCACAAAACTGATCACATAGCCAGCACATGGGCCTTTCTTTTGGACAGGCTTTGCCATCCGAAGTTCACGACGACCACTGAGGAAAACACATGTAGCTGTAGATTCACTAACTAGAGGCTCCTACGAGCACAGCAGCCTCACACTGCACTGAAGCCAGAGAATGAAGACGAAGTTGTGCATGCTGTTCTCCAAAGGTAATGCTCCAGCTGGCAGCTCACCGCTGCCACAGGAACCGGTGTGTCTGTAACTGAGCAGTGCAGCTCTCAGAACAAAACCCTGTTACTCAAGTCTGAGCAGCATCAGGGATGAGGAGCTTACTCAGTTTTTCCAGTCTTCAGAAACAAGGATTGAACAAAGAGGGGAATGAAGAACTCTGCACACAAGAACCAAGGTCACTGCTGCTTACACTTGATGGCCCTCTCTTCTCCATTAAACACCCCTCTAAACCCTGCACAGCTCCTGCATACTCACCAGGACTCAGATTCCACGTTTCCTCAGACTCAGAGTTCAAAGAGAGCTGGGAAGGAGTGGGCCCACGAGAAACACTGTAATGGTAGCTGCCCATCAAGCTGCCTCCATCCGTGTCTACGTGGCTGAGGGACAAGTACTGGCTCTTTATGCCCGGCTCCCTCTTCCCACAGACCCCATCTGGACTGCGGGAGCTGGAATGGAGAGTGCTACCATTATGGTCACCACTCAGTTCCGGGGTCCTGGTGCTGCTATTGGTATCCATCTCCAAGCTGTCCTCCCTGCCGATGTAGAACTTCCCACTCTCACAGGGTGCTTCCTCTGGGCCCTCTTGCTGGCTGCCTCCCTCCAGGACAGAATCTGACAGATCTTCACTTGTGCTGTCAGGACCAGGAGCCAAAGGTGTGCTGGAGTACACCTCTGAAGGCAGGATGACCACGTGGTCACTGCAACAACTGGGACAGGCTATGGGTTCACCAGGTGCTGCAGAATCTGTGGAAGATTTTGTCAGGGATAAAGAAAAAACAGAACAGCTCTCCCCCAACAAGATCTTAGTTTTGTTTTTTTTCCCCCCCTGCAAACCACAAACTGTCCCTCTCAAAGTAGACAATAGTTAGTCTGACTTGAGGAGCTTGCTGAGCAACTCTGTTCACAATCATGTCCTACACACCTCCCATTCTAAATCAATGAGAAATTCCGGATCAGTGCCAACATTTACCTGAAACAACTCTGCTCAGATTTAGCGTGACCAGTGTGTGGTGTAGTTGCACATCAGGGGTTTGGCTCAATGACTTTCCTCTGATTTGTGACCACAAGTGCTCACATAACCTTTGAAGCCAAGCTCATGACCAGTTCCAACTTTCTTTAGCCACCTCTATCCCCACCTCAGTTTATCTTCTAGCCAGCCAAACCACAAGCATGCCATGTCCCTCTTTCAGCTGTCTTTATCCCTCCTGACCCCAATTCCTGACACTTCACACAGACTCAGCTGGATTTTGGAACTTGCGCTATGTCGTTGCAGGGGTGAAAGTGTCCCAGGGTTGCAGTAGTGCTGCAGCCAGGACAGCATCTCTACCCTCACTGCAGTGCACTGTCAAACAAGCAGCATCTTCCAAGCTAAGGCTGGGCACTTCCCACTTCAAATATAAGCTGAGCATTGAAGACGTCAGGAATCAGAAGATGCCTATTCAGCACTCACCATGTTTCAGCTGGAAAAACACATCTAGTCTCAGATACCCAAAGAAAACTGTGCACAAATGGGAAGGAGTACAAAGGAGACCAGCAGGAGAAACAACATTGTATAAGATATGTGTGACAAGCAAATTATCTAGGGAGTTGAGCTTATTTAGTCTAGAGGACAGAAGACAGGACTGGTGACAGGGGTAGAACAATGGACCTCAAATACAAGGAAAGAAATAAATCATTCCACGTAAGGGAAGCAAGAGTGGGCTTAAGACCACAGTCAGGGAAACTTAGCTTAGAGTTGTGGTTGTTTTATCCATGTCTAACAGGTTTTACCTGAAATACTGGAGAAGATTCTCCAGAAGCCTCTGTTAGCAAAAGGCCTTTAGAATAAACTAGTCTCTGTGTCAGAAGTGACCACAGTTTGAACAGGACAAGAGATTACATGACCTTTAATGCTGCTCCTAGACTTCAGATTTCTGTGGACCAGCTGCAATTTCCAGCACCTCTGTATTCTCCCAGACCCCAGGCTACCCAAACCAAGGATGCTGTTAAGTCACCTTAAAACAGTGACTTATTCCTGCTAGTGAACAAGGCAGGGTCTTCTCAGTCCAAGTGGGCCAAGCAGGAGTAAACCTCACAGGTTTTAATTCCAGTATAGCCTCTCTTGTAAATTCCATACTGAAACCACAGCTGCTGCTTTGGCAGTCTCCTGGGATTAGCCAGCATCCTACCTTGATGTGATGTGGCTAGACTATCCAGGATTTTGTTATCTTCAGCCTCTGAAGGATAAGAACTTTTCTGCCAGGGAGCCAGGAACTGTGAAAACTCCTGCTTGCATTTCAGACACTGGAGCTTCATGGATCCCTTTTCCTGGTCTTGATTTCGCCGATTCTCTTCAACAGCTGGGGACAATACTTCAAGGACACACTAGAAGTAGTGGCACAGGAAAAGAGCGCTAGCAAGCAGCTCTAAATGTCCAAATGGAAGCAAGCCTCTGACATCAGCAAGTCTCATGTGCCTAATGACAGCACTTCAGAGTGCAAGGGGTCCCAGGCCATTTCCCAGCTAAATAGGTACTGCAGCCAGCATGGGCAAAAGCACAGAGCGTCACTGTAGAAGATCAAGAGAACCTGGTTTTGCAGGTCTGTGCCTTGTATCTACATACTGACAGGCTCTCTCTGGAATGCTGGTCTCAAAACTCCCATCTATTTCTGTCTTCTCTGTAACAACTTGTTTAAATATACTCAAATAACAGTACCTCAAGAAAAATACTTGGATTTGAGACCAGAGCTAGTTCAGCAGCTGCACAGACCAGAGCTACCATAGCACTGAGACTGTCACCATCCAAAGGGTAAGCGTGGCCTACCCTGCACTCAGCACCCAGGAAACACTCTGTTGCACATGCACAATGAGTAAGAGTCACTAACTCAACTACTAACTTTTCTTCCCACGAAGCACCCTCTATGACCAGGAGCTCCACTGCCCGTAGCCATGTTCACAGGGCCCTCCACAGGTCATTTGTGCAGCAGGATGCATTCACATCCTGAGCTAACAAGCCAGTCATGGGCTGCCACAGGGCAGCAGATGCGCAGGTGCTTGGAGAATAGGGGCCCTGTGCTGCCAAGAAGAATTCTGTGTTTTCCTGTACTGCCTGGCTCCCCAAGCCTCCCCCTCCAGCCTGTCCTACCTGCAGGCACTGCTCCGGGCAGTCATCAAGCACCACATATTTGCGGGTCTGCCGGTCCTTGCGGATGTAGCTGAAGTGCAATGTGAGGATGGGGAAAACTCGCTCCAGGTCCTGCAGGAGACAGAAAACACCAGTTCTAGAAGGAGGACACAGCAGCCTGAATACAGGCTGTATACAAAACATTCAAGAGGTACAAGGGCAGAAGAAATAAAATGAGTTGGAAGTTTCGGGTGGAAATAGTGACATTAGAGAAGCCTGTGAACATGTCCATGCACACACTGGGTGTTAAAATCCTGCCACAAGGAAAATTATTTCCAAACTCCCTTTCTAAAGCAAAATAGGGCTGGGAGTGCTACAGCCTGCACACATAGCAGATGGAAAACCACCCACTGATCTACCAGTAGCTTTCTAAACATCAAACTGAGCTCAGTGCTTCACTGTCTACAAAAAAGTGCAGTCCACATGCAGTTCTCCAAGCCAGAGGGGAATGTCTCACTGAAGAATGGAAGGGAAGGAGGTCTCTGTTTCATTTAGGCTTCTCAAGAGTCTCTCGTTCTTGCGCTCTGGAACAAATCCAGCCATTAACTCCAGCTTTGGAACAGAATTGGTGTTGGCTTTTGCTGCATTAATCACAGGTACTCTAAGCAATACAGATGCTGTCAGATACACATGCTTTGGGTGGAAAAGATGCTCATGCAATCAGGCTTTGCAGGAGCTAGGAAAAGACTTGACAGAGGTCCAAAGCCAGAACGCTGGGGCACACAGGGAGTAAGATGCCAAAGGCTCCCACAGAGGCATAACTCACCATCCTCTTCCAGTTCATCTCAGAGGTTTCCACCTTCTGCAAACATTTCAGCTCCAGCTTGTGGAGGACTCTGCCAGCCTTCAGTTCCACCTCGACCACATGCTTAGCTGTGACTCGCAGAAAGATCCAGTCTGGTTCTGGGTCCCCTTCACCTTCTATTTGGCTTACCAGCACTGGCTGGCAAAGGTCCACTGCCAAACAAGACAGTGCAGTTCACTACAAACAGCAGCCCTTCGGGCCTGCTTGGACCAATTGCAGCATGATAATGCTTCAGAAATACTGCATTTGACCCATCTGTTCTATTGTCACCTAAGCCCTCAACCACAGCAGTGAAAGGACTTGATTACCTTCTGGCTTCTCTTCTTCCTCCCCCAGTATTAGCTCATCTGTCTCCTCTTCTCCTCTCTGTTCTTCTACAAGCTCATCCAGCTTTACTTCAGGGTCTTCCTCCTTCTCAATATCATGAAAAGGAGGGGAGGATTCTTTCTGTGATACCTGTGGTGTGCCCTGCTCTGGATCAGAGCTCTCACTCTGCAAGTCCATTGCAACAGGTCTGTCTGTGATTTCATCTCCAAAATGGTTATGGCAGATGACAGCTACTTGGTCATGCTCCTCCAGGTGTCTCTTGTACTGCAGCCAGTCAACACCAAAGCGATCTCTGAAGCTGTCCAAGCGCTTCATCTCCTTCTGATGCTGTAGGACCAGGCCTGCAGAGAGAAGTATGAAAATAGTTGCCATGCCAGACCACTCCTCTCACTGTGTGCAGTTCAGCTGCTGTGTTACCAAGGAAGACAAGAAGCCTCACCAGCAGACAGAGGCAAAGCCTGGGGCTCGTGTTCTGTGTCGCTGGGCTCCGAAATACTCGCTCTGCGCACTTTGACTTTTCCCTGGAATAAACAGGACAAGAATAGTTGGGAAGCACCAGACCAACCAAAAGAGCATCTGATGAAATGCTCTGCCAAGCTGAAGGGATCATAGCTGTTACAGTGCAGAAGCACACCGTGAACCATGTGTCACAGTATATCAAGACTGGAGCTACGCCCAGCCCCTTCATGACACACAGCAGTGTAGAGGCTTGCCACTGCTCCAGCAGTACAAGACCACATCCCATCGCATGCAGCTTTCACTTTGAGGAAGCACCTTCACTCAACACCCCAGACACATGGTTAAGAAGCTATCTCAGTCCCAGACCTTGCTTTTCTTCCGAGGTGGTCTGAGAGCCACATTTTCTGCTGGAGACTGACTGTCACTGAAGTCTGCAGCACAGGAACTGTCCAGAGCACTGCGGTCCAGTGCGGTCTTCTCTGAGGTAGAAGTATGGATGGACTGTGACACACTTTGCACAAGTCTTGGAAGGTGCTAAAGCCAAAAGAGAACACCGCATGCTGAGAGCAAAGAGGAGTCAAGATAACCAATCCACAGCTCACACTGACAACTTCCCTGGCCCTCACTCCAAACTTTCACAATCCCAGTTGAAGAGATGGAGTGGATTGTTTATCATGACCACTCCCATTTAAGTTAATTTCTGCCTCTCTCAAAAACAGCAGATGGTAAACTGGTGTTTTTTCCTGACATGTAATCAAAGTGTCAAGTGCCAGATAGCAGCTGAAGAGGAAGAAGATCAGGCTCCAAGTTCTGCAGGACTACACAGGACAGAATAATTACAATGGCCAGGCCAAACAATTGCTAGGAATAAGCATGGACTGAGCCAAAATAAACTGTGTCAAAGAGTCAAAGCAGCCCATACAGATTTATTGGGACACATTACAACACAAAAACCTGCCATAGTTCCCTCTCCCAAAGTCAGTAAGATCAGTTTACATCAATTATGCTCACCATTATGTCCAAGGAAGAAAGTGGCTCCCCATCCAAGATGAACTGTAATTAAAGACCCATTTGCAGTCAGATTACATTTGGCTGGCACATACTCAGGACAACATCTGCTGACTCCTATTCCTGTTGAGGCCACCCTAGGGTTGGGATCCCTGGCACAAAACTGCAAAGGCTACCAGAAACAACCCTGTTCCTGCCTATCCATCACTCCTTTAGTTGTAGCTACCTGACCTAATAGCATATATGGCCAGAAGGGAACATTGTGGTTTTCCTGTTTACAGACTTTATGACTCCCAGAAATGTACCCAAGACAGTCTGCAGAAGAGATACAAAAAGATTATTCTACAATGATGCATGAATTGTTTTGAAAGGTGCTTTCATTTCAAAGCTTGTACTCTACTTCTAGCCCAAGTCTACCTAGCTTTCAGTAAGTTCAGCTCAGTGAAAGCTTGTGCCAAGATGTAGTTTGAAGAGATTAAATGTAGGAATTTGCCACTAACACAAAGGGTAAAACAGCTCTAGAATACCTCTGAACATTAATAAGCAAGTGTACTTTGCTAAATTGCCAGAATGCTCTGTCAGCTTCTTTATTTAAAAACAGATTACCTAGAATTGACCTCAATACCAGAGTACAGAGGTGACACCTAGCCTAGAGAAGAGTGATAGGGAGAAACTGAGACGTGGCCAAAGGAATATGTAATTAGTCAAGTTGGGCCAAGACTGTGAGTTCCTTTTTTTGCAAAGTTCAGCCACATAGCCACCATCTAGCAGGAGCAAAGTAAAATTTTGGGACCATCGCTGAGTAAAACTGGTAAAGTGGACAATGAAGATGTGTTAAGGTCTGAGGTCTTGCAAACCTGAGATCAGTGCTCTCCGGTTGCTCTAGCCAGTGCATCACATAAACATTTAAGGATAAACTACTCTACCCCAAAACCCAAACAAACCATAAAACAATCACCATTGTTATGTCATTGGAATAAATTTTTAGGTTTATGAAATTCTTTCCCCTCGCTTGCCTGAGTGTCAGAACACCCTACACACTCAACAGCCAGGGCAGAAGGCACATTGTGAATACTTACATTGGAGGAGGCTGCCCTGGGACACAGATGTACAAGGGTTGCAGATCGGTGGCTTTGATGGAACCATAATGGGTTTCCCTCTAAATGCAGCTAGGCAGCGGAAATAGAAAAACTGTTATTAGCAGCAACAGTCTAATACCCAATCTAATCTGCCTGCAGGCTTTCTCTCTGCCTCATAAAATGTTCTTGGAGCAGAATGCTGATCCAGCCAGGAGAGGACTAAAGCTTTTATGAGTTCTGAAATTTGTTCAGCAAACAGAGAAGAAAATTAAAGTACTTCCTACTTGTCCCCCTAAATCATTAGTGACTTTTCCAGTACTGACTCCAAGAAGTGTGGCGAGAAGAATCCTTTGCAGGCTATCTGCCCTCACAAGCGCTATAGTGACTGCAGCTATCCTCCCTTAGACATGTCTGAAAACACAATTCACAACAGGATTAGAGGAGGATCTTTACAGAACTTGACAGTATTAAAAATAGAAAGGGAGAGAATGGAGATGGGGATAGGTACATAAAAAAAGGTTAGCTTGAGTAGGGTGAAGGCTGAAATACAGGTGTCTAAGGCCCCTTCATCAGCTTCCTGCATTAAAACTGAATGCTCAAGAGCTGAACTTATCTTTCAAAATGCTCTTCTTGTCAGTCTCCATTTTGCATCCTCTGACCATATCTCTTAACTACCAATCCACCAGGCTTTGTGCTTACTTTTTTTAAATAATGAAGAGTGGACAATGGTGCCAACTGGGCATGTTCCAGCAGCAGGTTATAAGCCACATCTAGGTGATGCAGATTCACTAGCTGTTCAACTCCTGCAAACAGAGAAGTCATCAGCATGGTAGAAGATACAACTTCCCACCCAGTCTCTCCCAAAACTGAACCCTAGTAAAAATAGCTATGCTCAAGATTTCAAGTTCTGTTTCTCCTCAGGGCAGAGAGAAAGGCTTTGAACTCAGAAATGCTGCTCTCTTGTGGGCTTACCATTAATGCTGTCAAGCTCATTGTTGCGGAGGATCAGAGTCACCAGCTTGGATCGGCTGAAGATGCCAAGGTTTGGCACCTTGGACAGGAAGTTATAAGCCAGATTGAGGTACTCTAGTTCTGCAAGGGTCTGTTCAGAGAGAAGAGCAGCACTGGATCAGCTGAGACCTGAGCTCAAAGCCTGACCCTGACCTCAAGACAGAGCATTAGCTCTTGCCATTGTTTCCATTCCATCAAGGTCAATCAACAAATGAGTTTCTTAAAGACTATTTAAGTAGCAAGACTTTGATATTCACATTTGGAGTGGGATTTGTCCAGGGATGCTCAGCATGATAATCACTTTATAGAATTTGCTAGGTGCAGCTTTCTCCTTCCTCATCAACTTCAATGGAACACAGGAAAGGACTAGACCCTCTGCCTCAGCAAAAGAACTAAACTAATAAAGGCAGCCCTTCCTTACCTTTGATAAAATGATGGGGAATGATACATTGCAAGCCCCACCACCTCTGTGGAAAGCTTTCACAGCTTCTCTTAAAA
The DNA here is from genome assembly GCA_013399055.1 of Ramphastos sulfuratus. Classification (NCBI taxonomy): domain Eukaryota; kingdom Metazoa; phylum Chordata; class Aves; order Piciformes; family Ramphastidae; genus Ramphastos; species Ramphastos sulfuratus. The sequence goes on along the minus strand of WBNM01016475.1, from coordinate 375,006 downwards.
AAAGAGGATCCAGACCCACAGAGCATGGATGTTATTGTTGTTCCTGAGAGATGCACATGGCACTGTGACAGACTACCACCCTTCTACAGTAACCAATAGCAGGTTTCTGAGAGCAAGAAGGAAATGCTGCTGTCAGCCTGAACAAACCAAGCAGCGTGTCCCTGAAGCCCTGAGCCTGGCTACATAATTCCCACCTACTGCACAGAGGACAGTCAGGTCTCAGCCACAACCAAGCACTCTGTGTGTGGCTGTACACATCATGCACTGTGTGTAACCCTGTAGTTATCTCACAGCCACACCAGAGTGACAAGGGACACAAGTGGTGGTACACACAGCTAATCTCCTCGTCTCGGAGCAGGTGAGGAACATTGCCTTCTCTGCCTCAGTGCCACAGGGGCTGCACATACAGGACAACGGTGTCAAGGCTGCAAGCACTAGCTCTAAATCACATGCCTGCTGCACCACAGCTCAAATTTCTTTTGCTGTGTTTCACCTAGCAAGCATATGGTCAACAACGACAGCACTTTAACAGCATCCTCACCACAAAAGGAAACACTGATGCTCACCTACAGTACTCACCGTTAAATAGTGCTCACAATCCTGGATCTTGTTGTGGCTCAAATCCAAGACGCGCAGAGCATTCAGTAATTGCTGAAGAACAAAAAGCATACTAGATCAAGTCCCACAAATATCTCTGCTGCAGCATGCAAACCCTGTCCTGCTGGAAGAGGTCAGCAAAATGAACACTGCCCACTCCTTCCCACCCAGAGCTAGCAGCACCAGTAAAGGAGTGTCCAGTTCCTGTCTGCGATCATCACTTCTCTTCCCCTTGCCCAAAGCAGAAGGATGCCACACTTACCAGTGAGTTATCCAAGGCAGTGATCGAGTTGTAGCTGAAGTTCACAGTCTGTAATTCCAACCACGGCAGAGCACAGCTCAGATCTCCACCACATGCTGATATGATTTCCTAGGAAGAAGCATGGAGCCATTCCTTGGTGAGTATTAGCTGTTACAGCAACAGCAGATGGACACAGAACAGCTCATCTAGGAAGTGGCTGGTATGTTGTGCCTTACAGACCCTGCCTTGCCCAGAGCAGCAACGACTTTCATGTCACTAACTCAAGTATTTGGAGGTGGTGGGAATTGCACGGCAAGATATTTAGAATGAAGGAGAGATGCTTTTGCTTCCTACACTCAAGTGGCAATAGTTACCGGGTTACAATTTGTAGGCTCTGGACACTTAAGCACAGTGATTCAGGCTAACAAAGCCCGAATCACACCTCCATCAAAGCAGAACTAAGACACACGTGCCCTGGACAAACAACTTGTGCTCTGGCAAATGAAAGAAGTTCTCAAAGCATGCCCTATCAGCAGCTCCTGCCCCCAAGCAGGTAGCTGCTTCTGTGCCACAGAGCCCCACAGCTAGCACAGCCCACACTATTTACTCAGTTCTCTGTGCCTGGAGCTTGGTTTCAAGTCTCAGAAACCTGCTAGGCACCAGTGCAGATATGCAGGATGCTAGGTACCACCACAGCATTCCCTCTGACAATCACCTCTAATTTAAGGAAATTAATCTCAATCAGGTGCAGATCATTGAATGTGGAAACAGCCAGACACAGAACAGTCAGACCTCACTCGTATGAATATAGGTTGGAGCCAGGAATTCTCAAGCAGCTAAAAAGGAGACTACAGAGCACTCACATATCCAGCCAGGGAATACTTCAACATCCCAGAATGGAGAAGGGACCAAAAGCCATATACATCAAGGGCTGACAGGATGGTTAACACTTTCTCCTACATATTCCCTGTGTGAAGGGCTGTGGGATGAAGACAACCTTTCTCCTGCAATTTTCCCAACAAGCTATGTAGAGACACTTACCTCCAAAGTACTGATACATTTGCAACAGGTTAGAGATTCCAGCTGAGAATAAACAAATCGCAGCCCTTGAAGGCAGTGTGGAGGGACAGACCTCAGCTGCAGCAGTGGTAAGAAAGTAAGAACAACATGCATAAAAATAAAATATTACTGTATAAAATTATACTGTAAGCTACCATCCCAGGCCTATTTTTGCAAGGGATGTACCATTTCCTTGCTGGAGTCTCCTTTCTTAGAACACCAGCCTTTGCTTATGTCCAAGCTTTACCCCAAGCTAGTGTTGCAGGAGTTTAGACTCAGCCTTCTAGGGAAGTCACAAAAGCCTACACAGCTTTTAAGAGAAGAGGCATTCTGCAACCACAAAGCAAAACCAGGAAAAGCCCAACAGCAAGACTCAAAGTACGTTCTGCCTTCTATACTTACTTCAAGATGTCGGAGGGACTTGAAAGGGAAGATCTTCACAGCAGATTGCAAAACATAGTTTGACACATGAACAAGCTAGAGAAATTGGAAAACAAGTCTCATGTAAAGCTCGATCTGTGCTGGAGTACTGTCCTCCTGATGCACTGATCACAGCCCCTTGGATAGGCCTCCACCTCCAGCTCAAGTGTTCGCTAACAAGGTCTCTTTCAATGCTAGTATCGGCAGTCTCCTGGCCCCATAGTTCAAGAGAGGTCAAAGAGAAAGGCATGTTAGGTAGTGCAAGATCATGGTCTGCGAGACCACAATACTGCTTTTCTTCTGCCCTTCTTCACTAGTTTCAGAACCACAGGGAGGTCTGACAGCTGGATTCTTCATCAACCAGCATAAGCAAATCTATATAAAGACAAATCTAACTGCTGGAGCTGTGTTTATTGAGCGGCTGAGCTGAACTAGCACACTGGTGGGAGGTGTGTATGTGCACTTCACCAGCACAGGCCAAATAAGGCAAATGGAAAAGGAGCTGGTCTCCAGGACACTTTTAGCATTAGACTGAGGTACCTGCAAACCTCCTCTTTGCATTCTGTAGTGCAGCCACAGGCTCTTTCACCACAGGTTTGTGAGGCTGTGTGCATGTACCACAGAGCAGCTTATTCAATCCAGCCTTGTATGCTTTCTATGGACAGTGCAAAACCAGTATTTTAGACGAAGTAAAGAAGTAGTTAACGCTTCCACCGAAGACACCAGAGTACCACTGCAGAGATAATCTCTGCCAGCTACATCCACTTTCATGCTGAAGCGACTCATCAAGTGCAGAATTGACACCCCAAGGCCTCCTCACCACTACCACTTCCACCGCTATAGCCCTGATGGCAATGAATCACTGCCCAGTGTGCCAGCACTAATGCAGTGTGTTGAGTAGGACCATTTGTAAGGGAAGCTTGCACTGAGAGGCTCTGAAGATTCTTTTCAGCAAAGTTTATTTCAGGTGCCAGCCCTGCTCCATGTCCTGACTGTCTCCTTTCTCTCCACTGTCTTAAGAATCTCATTAGGCTGATATAGAAGTTATTAGTTTCTCCAAGTAAATCAGTTACTGCACCACAATGGGTAGCTTCCCTTTCTTTGTTACAGAAAGAATCAATTTTTTTAGTTAACACAAGCACTTGTCACAGCATGCTCCTGACTGCAGCATCCCTCCCCACCTCTCCTGCCAAGGGACATGTGTTTCGCCAGAGGCTCTACGCCCCACTGCAATCTCCATCCTCAGCACACTGACACAATGTTCAGACAACCTTTCCAATCTGTCTCATACATAAATACTTCTAATGATATTGCAGGCCTAGTGCTCTGCCACAACACTTCTGGAGCACTACTGTGAAACCTAAAACCAGCTGCTAATTCCCCTCCTAACAGTACCCCAGTGCTGACTATAACCCTGTGCAGCCTCACAACACATGCCACCTCTAAAAATTCCTCAACTCCATATTTTTATCTTTGTAACAGCCTTCTTAATTTTAAGAAGGACACGCTACTAGCACTATTGCACATTGTCACAAAAATCTACTATTGCCACTGCCCAGGCAGGAGCATGTGAAACTTAGAAATAATAACCAGAAGGTCTCAGTGGGTGCACAGATCTAACTGCTCTGCCCAAATATCCTGGCTCTGCTGCCTCCAGCGAATCAATCACCATTCAGAGACTCAGAGAGCGCTCAGCTGTGCTCACTTGCCAGATACTGCCGGAATTGCTCAAGCATTTCAGGAAATAATCATTTTCCCAACAATGTCAACAACTCACCAAGGTCAAAATGTAATTAACCCCTGCTGAACCAGTTTCTTACTCTTAAAAAAACCTTTCCACTGAAAGGCATGACTGATTATGGATGAAGTAGCTACACACTAGGATGCTGAACTACAACCCCACGCAACAGACCTGCGAGAACTGTTCAACCCACATAGCAGGCACATAAGACAGCATCAGTGGGCACCAGGGGAGGCCACTCTGAAGCAGACAGCTGTGTTTGCCATTCTCACTGGCCAGCCCTGGAATACTCCTGGCCCCTAACATCCCCAGCCACAGCTGGTACCGACCTTCAAGGAGTGAGTCTTCTGCAGGACATCGAAGAGGAACTGTGCCTGAAGGATGGCGGCCGTCTCGGCGGGGTGCGAGGGCAGGGCCACGAAGCCCCGGTTCTGGTTGCGGAAGCCCAGGTGCTTCTCGAAAACCTGCGTAAGGTGCTGCAGGGTGGGAGTCAGCAGCGTCAGCGTGCTGGAGCCGTCCAGGACGAGGTCTCCTGCGGGGAAGCGAAAGCACAGAACATATCGTACGCGCGGTTGCCTCTATACCGGGGCCTTCACCCCGGCCAAACCCAAGGGGTTCCACACTTACCCGCATCCTGCAGAAGCCGCGCCAGGCCGCGCACCAGCGTCTCTGCCGCCGCCATCTGCAGGGGACCGCCAGGCGGAGGTGGTTGAGGCCCGGCTCGGCACAGGCAGTCCTGTCCGGCGCCGCTGCCGCCGGTCTCTCGCACTTCCGCGTTACCACAGAGACGCACCCTTCCGCCGCACCAACGAGGCGGCTACCAGAGCTAGAGCGCCGCCGCCGCTTACATCCGGTTGCCATGGAGCCCGCCCCAGCGTCTCCCCTCCCGTCCGTCGGGGCCCGCGCCCCGCGGCGCCCACGCCGGCGCGTCACCCCGTGCTGCCGGGGAGCTGCCATCGCCGTCGCCCCGGAGCCCCACTGGTAAGCGGGAAGCGGCCTATGAGAGGCGGCGGGCCTGTGCCGCACCCAGCGCAGCGCGGGCGGGAGGCCGGGAGAGCAGCGCCGCCCGCCGGCGCGGCACGGCACGTGTCGGGTGGAGCGCGGTGGCGGGGCCGGGGAGCGGCGCGGCGGCGGGCGGCTCTCCATCTCCGGCGGTGCGAGGTACGGGCCGGGTGGGGGCGGGTCCTGGCGCTAGCCCTCCGCTTCCCCCGCTGCAGCAGTCCACCGGTCCCCCGGTCACGCGTGGCGAGCGCTGTTGCCCCTTAGAGCCCGGGCAGCGCGCTTGGCCGCTCTTCTCCGGCTCCGTGTGCGGGGCTCGGCGTGCACAGGGCGCTACGCTGCTGCAGGGTGCACGGCGCGGTGCATGGCATGGGGCAGGTCGGTGCATGGCATGGGGCACCGTGCATGGCACAGCACATTGCGCAGCCCCGGGCACGGCACGGTGTGGTCCCGCGCACCGCACCATACAGGTAGCACGGCACGGCACAGTGCGTGATGCATCCCCAGTGCCGTCGCTCCTGCGATTGTACGTGTGTCTGTCGCCTGTCTGTCTGTCCGTCAGAGCCGTCCGTACGTCCAGTGGGGGGGTGTCTGTCACCGTCTGGTAGCGATACTTCGTTGTGGAGTGGGTTTTGTCCCCATGTGCTCCTGTGTGTGTCAGGGGGCTGTGTGGCTCCGTCCTGTCTGGTGCCTCCTTGAGGGGGCTGGCAAGGGTGAGTCGGGGAACGGAACAGGTGCTTCAGAAGTGAATGGCTGTGGTGGCTTATCCAGGTTCATTCAGTTCAGGAGGGTGTAGGCTTCACTGAAATATTTAAGGCTTATAAAATACTTCTGTATCTTTAGTTTTGGTGTAGCCGTGTGACAGAATCTACAGATTAAATCCTTAATGCCTGAAAACTTTCTGTGTTTACTGTCTTACATGTTGCCTTTCCATTCTAGTGTGTCCCCCTGTTCCACCGCTGTGGCTGGGGAGAAGTGGGGGCTGCGCACTTCTGTTTTATTCGGTTTTGAAGCTGTGACTGTCACAGAAGCATCTAAATGCTTCAGTGTATGCAGCAGCACCCTTCTGGCCACTCTCTCTCTTCTGTGAACAGGCTTGTCAGTACGTCCTCCCAGGAAAATCTTCCCAGGCCTCTTAATTCTGCTCAGTTTTGAGCTCTTCCCATCTGTATCTATCAGTCAGTCTCTTCTCTTACCCTGTCCCCAAACCAGCTTTGCCTCTGAGGCTTTATTACTATCTTAACAGGCACTCCTTCTCTAGACACTCCACAGTTAAATTGTTCTCAGTCCGATGGCCAGAGGATTAGGGAAAAGCTTAGGAGATGGACGCTGGACCTAATGGCTGTCTCCACACAGCCCCTTGCCCAAGGAGCTGGGGCAGCCTGCTGTAGCCCTCCTGGTTCATTTTTATTGCAAAGGGGCAGCATGAACTGCTCAACTCTGCCCCCTGAAGACATGCCAGATGCTTTTTTCTCAGCAAAACAGGAAAGCTCCTGTACTGTCACTGTAAAGCAGCCTTTGGAGGCCAGGGGAAACCCAGCTGGAGTCCCCGTTAGCAACATGTGGGAGATGCTGCATCTGGCAGTGTCACAGGGCATTCCTGCTCACTTTTCTTCAGCATTCTCTTGCCTTAGATGGTCAGTACAAGGTATGGCAATTTAGATTCTGTTTATGGATGGGCTTGCGGGGAGAACAGGGAGGTGTGAATGCGCGTGAGTCGGCAGGCTGTGGATTTACTTGGCCTCCCTTTGAATCTGGCCTGCTGGCATGACGCTTCTATTACTGAAAATTACTTCTAGCAGGAGTGCTGAATCACGTAGTCCCAACAACCAGCAGATACAGTAGGATGAAGGCATCATTCATTCAGTTTTCTTTACTGTGGTGGGTTGGTTTGTTTTTTTTTATTTTTATTTCTTCTTTTGTCTTGTGTTCTTCTTATGGCAGTCCACGTAGTGATGTCAGGAGGCTGGGTGCTTCAGCTTGTTACTCATTAGCAGAATTATCCCCGACACTAATTTTAAGTCTCTCTTTTAATTTTTATCCTGTTTCCAAGTCTCCATGAAGGGCTGCCCAAAGGAAAAAAAAAAAAAAAATGCTGTCATGTTTTACACCCTTGAGATCTTTCCAGACTGCTGGCTTGTCCCCTCCCTGTCTTAGTCATCCCATATTCCACTAGACAAATTTAGCTCCTAACCTTTCCTTATAAATCAGTCCCTCTGGCCAACTGGAAATTTTTTGTTGCTCTTCTCTGGACTCTGTCTCTCGTGTGTAGCAGAAAAGCCAGGCCAGGTTCGAGGATGTGTCCATCCAGCCTTTTTACCAGAGGTTGCACAGAATGAGGGGCAAGTGGCCTCTAGTGGCCAGCCATCAATTAATGCACCGACAGGGAGCACCGGTGCTCCCAGGCAATGGGATCTCCCTTCTTGAGAAGTTAGGAGAGCGTACAGAGCTAGGACTAGAGAATCTGCTTCTCATCCTCACCCCTCTCTCGGTCCCAAAGTGGCAGATCCCTCGGCAGCTCTGACCCAAAGTCCCCCAGGCCAGAGTGCCCAGCCAATGCATCCCTCTTTCACAGGCTGATGAGTGGGGGATTGATGGAAACCTGTGATCACCTTGCAGCCCCTCCAAAATTACAAAGCAACTCCTAAAGGCTCTCTTTCTTTACTGCTAGTACCACTGTCTTGCTTTTAGCTGTTCGGTAGCATCATTAGAGTGCCATCTTTTTGGTGTATTTCAGAATTCACTGCTTCGATGCATAAAGAAAGACTAGATACTGAATTTCCCTCCCCTTCCCCCCCTTCCCCCCGCTTTAAACTTCATTTAGTCAATCAGGCTGTAGTTCTAAACTCAGTGTAACATCTTGCAAAGCTGGAACCAGCAGAGTTTGCTGCACCCAGCAGTTCTCCTGTCTGTGGGTTTCCTTCTGCCCAGAGCACTGATGTCGCTGTGAGCCTCTGCCTAACTCCAGACAAACCTCAGCTTGACTGAAAACAAAGCACATTGTCTTACAACATTGCTGATAATGTTGCTGTTTCCTTTGGAGGCTCCAAGTGGCACAGAGGTGGAGATGAGAATTAGCTTTTGATTTGTTTTTTTGGTAAATTACCATTTTGCTAGTTTTCAGGGTTTCTGCAATTACAGGAGCTGCTGTCCAAAGCTCTGTTGTCATTTTATTCCCTGAAGTAGCAGTGCTTGCAACGTGTTTTTGCAGGCAGTTTGTTGCTGTAGCTGTTATGTTCCTTACAAATCCTCAGTCCTTTCTTTAACAGTCGTGATGCTGTGGCCCTGCAGAACTGCAGAGCTACATTCCTCTGCCAGGTCTTCCCACTGGAATAAAGCATTCCCTGCCTTCAGTTTCAAATGTGTTGCTGTTTGCTTTCATGGAATGATGCCCTCTTCCTGAGCTGAATGCAAAAGGAAAATAAAAGCCATGTATTACCCTTTCCTCCATCATGTCTCCTGCTGAAAAGCAGCTCAGTTTCTGCTTACAGATTATTTCAATACCTTTCTCATTTTTTCTTTCTCTCTTAAAACTCTTTTGCTCTATCTTTCTTGGAAAATAGATTACAGTTTAAGATTTACAGGATAGATTGTGTTTTTTCATTTTTTCTGTCCTTTATGGCTTAGACTCTGCATTTGCCTTTTAGTCATTTGTCTTGGCAGCATACTTCTCATGAGCTGCTCAGGTCTCATCAAAGAGTCCAATGAAATGTATTTAAGGGTTTTCTTCCATTAACTTTTGTCTTGCTCCTGATAATTAGGAGAGTGATCCATGGGAGCTTCCTTCATCAGTGGTCAGATTACTCCTCAAAAGCGTGCCTTGCTGATGACCCTGGGATTTTGGGTTGAATTTCCCAATTAGGATAAGCTGTTTGGGTAGGCAGAATAAGCAGAGACTGTAGTAACACCTTCTGGAGATCTTCAAAGACAGAAGGACGGGTGATGAAGTGACCTTACTGGTGTCACTTTTAGACTATCTATTTTAGTGTTTTAGTGGTCTGTCTTGAACAGTGGTCCATCAGATGAGGTAGTAAGAGACCCCTCAACAGATCTCTGTGATAAAACATATAATACTGCTTTCATAGCTGGAGAATAGCTTGTCCTGAAATATGCATTTTAACTTATCTTAATTTTCTCTGTCACAAATATGGCAACTTGTTATCCAGAGAGATGGCCAAACTATTATCTGACTTAGCAGTTTTTTCCTCCTTGATGATATCACTTGAAAAATTGTTTTCTTTCGCCAGTTTTGAACTCATTTGTATTCTACTCCCATAGTTTTAACTAATGTCTCTTTTCTTGTGCTGTGAGTTGTGAACACTTTTCTTGTCCCTGTTTCCAAAACTCTGTGCAGGTGCTCCCATCTTCTCTCCTTCTCTGTATGAGTTCAGATGAGTTTTGGGGAGTCAGTGTCTTCACAGTGCCATTCTCTGTGCCATCTCCAGTTTCTCCTGGGGTGCAGCACATGCTTAAGCTCTACGCTGTTGCTGTAGATGATAAGACTTCATCTCTTTCTGTGTTAGTTTCCATCCCACTCCTTATCAACTGTGGCACCTCATTGATTCTTCACTTTGGAGTTGGATATTGAGCAGAGCCTTCTGACAGGGTCATCTGTGACCCTTAGTCATACCAGTGCAGACAGGGCTCAGATCTGCAGTCTGAAGGTTGGCCTTTTTTTCTGTAAATGTGTTGTTTTATTTTTGTTGTTTGAACGCTGAAATGTTTGTCCTTGTGCTATCTCCATGGCCTACACAGATCTCTCTGAGGTTCCATCCGGCAGTGTTCAGATCTTTCCAGTTGAAGCTAGGTACAACTCCAATTAAGCCTGCTCCTAGTACACCCTCCCAGCACTGATTCTCTCCAACTTTGTAATTCCACAGCAGTCAGTTATACCCTAGCTTTGCACAGATGTGCTGGTGAGAGGTGGCTGAGCAAGAAGCCTTTCTTTCTCGCACACAACTGGTGCAGAAGTTAATGCATAGCTGCTGCCTTGGTTGGCCCCTGCACCCTCCACTCAGCAGATTATTTGGAGGAGGACAGGGTCGCACCAGCCTATGAACGGTTGGAGCTGGTGCACAAAGCAGTATGAACTGGACCATTCCTGTCCTCTAGCTGCAGTGTGCCAGGAAAATGTCCTAGGAGTGCTGGGGAAGTTCCCCAAGGGCTAGTGAGGTGACCTCTCTGGGTTAGGATCCAGGGGGTTGAGGGCAGTGGCCAGCTGTCTCCCACGACATTCCCTTGTCCTGCCCTCTCTCCACAGGTTATGCCACTCTCCAGGTTTGCTGGGTGCCTGACGGTGAAAGAGAAGGGTTGATATTTTGCCCAGGCCTTTAGGTCCTGAACCAAAATGGCAGCTGGAGAGTCCCCTCCCATAGGAGATGTCTTCATCGACCTGCAGCAGGTGAGGTGGGAATCCAGCAGTAGCGGGTCCATCTCTTCCTCAGGGACTGTGCTCCTGCCAGGCTGCATGTGGACCAGCATCCTGGCAGCTTACTGCAGTAGAAGGTGCAGCCTCTGTTCACCAGGAACAGATCTGCAGAAAGGGTGCCCCAAGGCTGCCCACAAGCCTGCATCCACTCTCACAGCAAACTGTGGTCCAGAAAAGGCCTGAAGTTGCTGTTTGGGGTCCCTTTGCCTTCACAGCCTGTTGGGTGGGGTAGGCAAGCAGCAGGAGGAGCTGGGCAGATTGAAATTAGGCTCTCCCTGTGAAGGCTGGGCTTGGGACACCCACGCTAAGGTGAGAGGAGAGGCAGTCTCATGTCTGTGTACAAAGCTGCTCCCAAGGCACAGCTGGGAGCAGATGGAGGATGTGAGAAGAGGCACAACTTGACTAAAGCTGCCTTGCTCCCTCCTTCTGCCCAGCACAGACAGATTTGTCACAGTTGGGCCTCTTGTTTCCATGGAAACGCAGGAGTCCACAATAGCTCTGTGCTGGCATTTTGGCTTTATTGTCGGAAAATTTTAACAGCTGCATCTTCTCGGCAGGCAGAAAGGATGGGAGTCACCTGCTGATGCTCTTCTTGGAGCACCTCCACTGGCAAAAGGCAAAGAAGTGCCCATGGCCTGAAGAAAGCACACCGGGGGAGCCACTAACCCCTAGGAGTGCTGAGAGGCAGTGGGAAGGCAGAGGGTGGTCACTGGTCTAAGAGCAGCTCACAAGAGCAGGGATGTCATTTCCCAAGGGTAAATACAGAGAACGTTTAAGAAAAGGAGGGATAGCAGACTGGACAAAGGGAAGGCCAGAGGGCAACAGTTAGGTGTGAGGTGAGGAAAATTTCAGCTAAACAAAAGCTGTTTATCCTGTAGGAGAAAAGGTATCAATGACATAATCCCTTGATACTTGTCACTCAAGAGAGGTGTGGAGGACTACTAAGGCTTGCTTATCTGTTGTCAGAAGCCTGCTGCCTCTCAGCAAGCCCAACACTGTGTGCAGGATCCAAAGGGGTGTAGGGGGTCTGCAGTGTTTGATTCTTGTCTGGCGACTTCTGTGCAGGGCAGAGATCGTGCAGAGAAAGGCTCTCCTGGTGCCGAGGACGATGAGGACTTGGATAAGACTTTGTCAATCGAGAGATTTGGGGACCTGATAAGCAAATCAGCATCAAGCAATCTGGAGAAGCAAAGACGCAGCTACAGTGAGAGAGACTTTGAATGTAGGTTTGAACTGTTGTATCCCCTTCCACCTTCACCACCAACCCTTGCTCAGCCCTACAAGCTCTTGCTCATGGGCCCTAAATATGGTGTTAACCTCTGCTTTACTTCCTCCCTTCAGACTATTTCCAAAGTACTACATATGCCCAGTTTAGCACTGGTGCCCAGGGCCTCTTCCCTGTCTGTTCCCTGTCCCTGTAGGCATGGCTACTAAGCAGGCCACATGGTAGCCTAGCTCAGACTGGGATGTTCACTCACCTTCACACTCAGGACTGGGTACCTCTGCAGCTGCTTCCCCCATGTTCAAATTTCCAGTTTGAAACTATTTTTTTCTACATGGTTTCAAAGAAATATCCAAGTATGGCCACAAGCCAGGCTGTCCTCCTCAGTCCAAAAGCAGATGGCTACAGTCAGGCATGCCTGTGTATTTCTGAGGAGCAACCATGAGACCATCAGGCTTTTCTGTTCAAAGAAAGGACTGCAAAATAAAAATGGAGCGTGAATTTAGAATGTGGAAACAATCTCACCTGAAGTTCTCTGATCAGCATATTTATCCTGCTAATGGCCCTTCCATGGTGAAGGCAAGTAGTCTGCCTAAACTCACTTTGGCTGTAAAATGAGAGTGTGCTCACAAGAGTGGCCATAAGCTATTGCCCAGTGTAGGTCACATTAGCTTGTAGTAATAGCAGTGAAGGAGAGGAGGAAGAGGCCCCTGTCCAGCAACCTCATTGTGTGGCAGACAAGTAACAATGGTTAGAAGAGTTTCCCACTCTCTGGCTCTTTACAGTCAGATACTGCTTATTTTCTGAATTAGTTTTGATGAGATACAGCCTTTGGAGCATTACTTTCCAGGTACATCACCAGGCTGTTTTATGCTTGGCCACTCATTTCCAATGGCTGCTGTGAAATTTTGCTGGTAGAAGTCTATACTGTAGTGCACCCCAGCTGCTACTTTCTGCTTGTGTCATTTCTCTACAGAGGCTCCATTCAAATAACACTTTCTGCCTGAGCACACAGTCACTCTCACACATGGCTGCAAGGTGTTGTTAGCTTTGCTGTGGTTTGAATACCTGTTCTGTGCCTGTAGGACTGACCTGCTTACAAGCTCTGCCTCTGTGCACAGGTGTGTGGGTTGGCTTGGAGGACATGGAGAATCTGCTTGAGCATGCATGGCAGAAGCTTCTTGGAAATTTTGACTAGAGATTTGTACTGTTTGGGATTTTTTCCTTCTTAATAGTAGAGTCCCTCTTTGTTGTAATCAAGCTTATTTTTCTCTGAGCTCCTGATGTATCCCTGTTACCTAGGACTACATCAACCCTGGTTATCAGAAATTTTATGCAGTTCACATTCATGTAGCTGTAAGATCTGGTTAAGTCATTGAGCTTTGAAAAATAACATACCAGCCCATGGAGGTGAATGGTCTCTAGGTTTAGAAATGTTTCCTGCTTTATTCAAAGCCTAATGTGTAGGGTCTTCCTTCTGGGCTCCCTATCCAAATAACTTTTTCATATCTCTCATGTCAAGTTCAGTGAGAAGGGTAATCAAACATCTAGGTTTGGCGATAACCTTCCATACAGGCAGGCTCTGCAAGGGAGGAAGCAGGGATGGAGGCCGGGGGATGGACATGCAGAAATTGCAGAGGACAAAGAGGAGGACGAGGGAAGTATGAAGCCTTTCCTGTTTGGAAGAGGTATATTTTGCCTACCTCTAAGCAACCTCTGTGGAGATGGGATTGGTTGATGTGGGGAGGACTGAGTGCAGACATGAAGGGCGGTGCTCCCCTCTGTTGTGTGAGCTTAGCCATTTACCATCACTGCACTTCCCTGCAGTCTAAGGCTTCAGTCTCTTTCTGATTCGAAGAGTAAATGTTTCTATCTTGGGCCGATGTGAACAAGCTAGAAAGGAAAGATGAACTGTGTCCTCACCAGCACCTTTGTGCTGTAGAAGGAGCAATGCCTGTACAGCTGGGTCCTTCCTTGCTTCTTCTTGCATTAGAAATTCATTGCTGACCTATCTGTGGCATGCAGAGCAGTGCTACAGGAGTGCAGCAGAGGGACAGGAGGGTCTTGATATCAAAACCTGTGAGTGAAATAGGGTATATATAATTAGGTCAAAGAAAAGAACACTTCAAAGGAAAGTGTTTCTAAAGAGCCCAAACTCTTTCCAATTTGTAGATATCTGACCATGCCACATCTCCTCTAATTTTGCCACGAGCCTCTCTTGCTGAACCAGGGATGTGTGAAATATCCCTGCTGTTCCCAAGGGGGGAAACAAGGGAGAAAAGACTTGAGAAACCAAAGGAAAGGAAACATGACAGCAAAACAATGAACCTGCCTGGGTCTCCCAGGGAGCAGGTTACAGCTTCCATTGAAAATGTCCTTTGAAGGTAGTTTTCACTATAAACAGATTTTGCTGCCATGTCACAGGAAAGCTGGGAAGGAACCAAATCAAAACAGACTGTGAACAATTCCTCAGGAAGAGCTGCTGAGCAAAGCCCCCTTGCAAAGTGGCTGGTGCCCCTGTGATTTCAGCTGCTCTGGGTGCAGCCCCAGGAACTGTGCATCCTGCAGACTCTCTGGGAGCCTTTGTGCCTGCAGATAGACCTGGCATAAATTGCTTTCCTCTCTTGGCAGGTTGAGCTTACCTTGCTCTCTGCCTGGTGTATTATTACTGGTTTTGAGTGAAGGCTCAGAAATGCCATTAATTTCTTCTCACTCTATAATTCCCTTGACACCCAGGTCAAGTCTGTATGAATTTCTCTTTGTAGATTAGTTTAAAGGAAAGTCCTTCTGCCCTGTTTTTTCACCCTGTTTTTTAAAAGGCAGCCTCCTAATTGAACCTGCATTTCAGAGACTGGTACACTCAAGCCCTCACAGTACCTGGCTTGTGGACTTAACTTGCACCTGCACTAAAACACCTTGTCTGTGGTTTCTGTGGGTATGCAGGAGAGACTTGCTGTCAAAGACTAAAGGATAAATAAGGTGCATCTATTTAACCCAAAGAACACTGTGCTGGAAAGAAATCATAGAATCACAGAATCATTAAAGGGAAAGACCTTTAGGATCATAGGCACAACTGTAAACCTAACACTAAGTCCACCACTAAGCCATGTCCCTAGAATGCTTGTAAAGGGCCCAAATCATGCTTGTTTGAGAATATGAGAAACATTTCCCTATGTTTAGGAAGGGAATGGTGCCTCTGGCAGGTCATTGCAGTTCTGCATAACCATGTGGTGGTGGCTTTCGTTGTTGCTGGGAGAGGAGCCCTGCCTTCCCCAGGGCAGTGGAGCTGCACTGGCATGGTTTGGACCTGTGTAAGGGCTACCTCCCCAGCTGCCCCACACTGGACACAGCCTACTACATCACTGGAAAAACTTTGCTATGTCCCTGTGGGCTGGTGGCTCTCCTTGCCCTTCCTGGTCCTTGATCTTCAGACCATACTGTTTCCTGGAGGGGTGCCTGGCAGGTTCCTCCCAGCCTCTTCCTGCCCCTGACTCTCTTTTTCTCTCTCAGTCCACCGTCAAACCTCACACCACATCCATCATCCGCTTTCCACTCACCTCCCTTCTGCCCTCAAGTTCCATAAGAGGACTCCCCGTGCCAGCAAAAGGAAAAAAAGAAGGAAAAAGAAGAAAACCTCAGTGCCCCCTTCGGAGGTCACTCCCACCATCCAGGAAGAGGACGAGGAGGGGGGAGAAGAGGAGGAAGAAGAGGAGGAAGAGGAAGAAGAAGGAGAATCTGAGGCAGAGGAAGCCCACGAGAAAGAGATATCTGCAGAGTCTGAGGGTGAAGCTCGTGGGAAGGACACATCCCTTAAGCTGGAGCCCCTAAGCAAACCAAAGGCAAGGCTAGGACATCCCTGTGTGGATGAGGGTTGGAGGCTGTGGGAAGGTGGAGTCAATGCCAGGGGGGTGCCAGGGTGTATAATGACGGGAGCATGCTGTTCAGGAGGAAGAGTTCGTGCAATATCGTAGGAAGAGTGGTTCTGTCCCTGACTAGCAGATACAGACACTGAAGAACAGTGATAGATAAACCATTGCTTGGGGCAGATGCTGTGCATGACCGTTTCGGCAGGTTAACATCCATGAGGTGAGATTGATGTGTCTGTACATAGAGTGTACAGGTTATGGGGGAGGGGCTCAATATGGCCAGTCCCAGGATATGAGGCACACGGGAGACACAGTGTGGCCCATTCAAGGAGATGGGGATGTGGGGAGGATCTGCATGCCAGGGGCTGGGATGAAGACTGCTTGCCCCAACTCTGTCAGGACTGTTGTCTCTACAGTTCACTATCGGTAGTGATGAGGAGGAGTCTGGCAGCGCACAGGCCCCTGCACAGTTCCACGTGGAGGAGGAGTGTGGCATCCTGTCCCCCATACCACGCTTTGCTGACCTGCTGCAGGACAAGGGCTCTGCCTCCCTCCGCAGGTAGGTGAGCGGTGCTGAGCTGCCTGCTTCTAGCCCTGGCTCAGGGGTGCTGCACAGACCTGGTCCTTGAGCATAGTGGCTGTGCTCAGAAGCAATTTCCTGCTGAGGCAGAGGGAATATGGAGCCCAGAGGGAGGGAGGCTGTGAGCCACACACAGAATCACAGAATTGTCAGGGTTGGGAGGGACCTCAAGGATCATCTGATTCCAACTCCCCTGCCATGGGCAGGGACGCTTTCCACTAGAACAGGTTGCCCAGAGCCACATCCAGCCTGGCATTAAAAATCTCCAGAAATGGTGCCTCCACCACCTGTCTGGGCAATCTATTCCAGTGTCTCACCACCCTTATGGTGAAGAACTTCTTCCTAATGTCTAATCTAAACACAGCTGCTCTCCAATGTGTCAGTCACCCCCTGGGTCTCCTGCAACCTCCTTGGGTCTGTGGAATCCCCAGAGTGTGGGTTTGGGGGCACTGGGTTGCACATCTGAAGTACTCTTCTTTCTTGTGCTGTCGTGTTGACCTGTAGGCTGGGAAGCCTCAGGAGACTCAGCTGAGTCAGAGGACCGTGTGGCCAGTAACTCAGAGGTGGGTCCCTAACACTGACCACAAGCTGATCCCACTCTGTGGTGGGGTAGAGGAGGAGCAGAAGGGACAACGTTCAGGTTACTGGGATAGGTCACTCCTGGCTTTCCTTCTCAGGGACTTCTTAGTCAGGGCTGGGCTGAGGGACCTCAGCCACTGAGGGGCCAGTGCCCATCCTCATTCACCCTGTTTTCTACCGTCGATCTCTGTTTCTTACAGCCCCCCTGGGCCTCGGGAACGTCTGCCTCGCAGCTGGGAGAGGCGCAAGCCCTGGGGCCAGGTGGCAAGTGGACAACGAGTTACCTATGACTTGAAAGAGAGGATGTGCATCGGCAGCATGACCACGCTGGAGAGCGCGGCGTACCAGCGTGTCCCCACAGATGAGGCCGAGGCCCAGATGCTGGCATCTGCTGACTTGGATGGCATGAAAAGTGAGGCTTTGCAACTCTACTTACATTACTGTGAGCATGTCCCTTGCTTCTCCCTGCTTTGCTCTCTTCCCTAGCAGCTCCACACCTAGCCTTCAGCCAGATGAAGGGCCTGGTCCTCCTCTCCCTGTCCCCTAGCCCCTGCTTGTTCAGCCTTGACTCCTCTCTCTCAGCTTTGCAATGTCCACAGTGTTGGTCCCCATGTTTCCAGCACCTCTACTCACATCCACCCTTGCTCCTCCACCTGCTGTACTGCCCTCTCTTCTTCAAGGCTCCCTGCATTTCCCTGAGACCCAGCTCTCTCTTCTCCTGACACACTTTCCCAGCGACCAGCCCTTTCTGTGACATGCCAGCTCTGGCATCACAGAAAACCCGAGGTGAGGAGCCTTCCCTCTTCTCTGCTCTCCTAGTGGAGAGCCAGCTGCGCTCTCCAGACCTTCTTGGAGCGGGACTGCCCCTTTGTGCTGCATGAGGGCAGACAGAAGAGACGTCATGGAAATGCACGCTCCGGGCCTGAGGACATGGAGAATTCAATAGGTTGCTCTGCAGGCTGAAGAGGGAGGGAGACACCAGAGGGGAGTGAGGGAGAGAAGCAGTGCTGCACACTCAGCCTGGCTGTCCCTGGGCTGCGGGCATTACGTCCCTGGGCATCTGGCACGAGACTCTGCAGCAGAGCGAGGACCCTACTCCTGAGTAGCTGGTGGGGCAGTCCCCTGCTGAAGCATCCCTGGGTGGACCTAGCCTTACAGGGACCTCATCAGTCCAGGGACTGCTGCAGCCAGCACCTTCATGCCCCATGAGGAGGGGAGCAAGGCACTGGGGCTGACCCCAGGGCTGCGGTGAAGCGTCTCCAGGATCCAGCTTGCTTTCCACCATCAAGCTGGCTACCCCAGCCCCTTCTCTGAAAGCAAGTGGCTCATGGCACCTGACCCCTGACCTTCACAAGGACAAAATGACAACCCTGCAAGAGAGAGAGGAAACAGCAAAGGAATTGGAAGGGATGAGCAGCCCAGAAGTAGCAATAAACACCTGTATTCGCAACTCACTCGGCTATGAAGACTTTGATGAGTTTGCCTTCAATTTTGAAGACTATGATTTATGGGAGGCTATCAGGAACCATCTGGGCTATTCAGGCAGTGAACCCACCTGTAAGTACCAGCCGGAGCAGTGCCCCCATGGTTCCAGCTGTAGATCAGAGCCCCCAGCTAAAGTGCTTATTCCTCACCCTGTGTTTGCTGTCTGCACCCTCTTCGTGTCAGGTTGGTCTCCTGGTTTAGGGGAGTTATGGTCTGCCCCACTGCATGCCTGGGACACTGAAAGAGCTGCCTGGTATCTCTGTGTGTCTGTCTGAGGTCTTTGTACAGATCTGTGTTGTAGTGCTGTGGTGCTTCCCTAGGTGTGTCTTGCTCAAGCAGCTCTGGAGGCAGCTGCACTGTGCTTATAAGGATGTGGCCCATGGCATGGCCAGAGAAAAAGCAACTGCTCCAAGGTGTGTATAAGGACAGAGACATTTTCCTTTCATCTGTGGCACAAGGTGACAGCATGCCGCTGCTCTCTTTGCTGGAATTCAAGCTAAGCTGCAGATCCAGGAGCTGAGGTGGATATCAGGTTCTCAGCTCTGCAGAATAGCCTAACACCCAGAGGAAAAAATAACCTACTCCCCATGTCTGCAGGCTTGAGCATGGCTGTGAAACTGGCTAATGGCAGGCTGGCTGGGGTCCCTGGAAAGGGGTAAAGAGCAAGGAACCAAGAATGGGAAAATCAGGGAGGGAGAATAGTAATCCCAAGAGTGAAGAACACCTCTCCGCTTTCATACCTACACATCCCTTGGGGAGAGCTGGGTCTCTAAGCTGTCCCAAGGGCTGTGCAGAGACTGGATCCTCACCCCCATCTTGTGCAGGTGGTCCTTCCTTGGCATAGTGGTAACTCACAGTTAAAAGGTGTCTTTGTGTGTCACCCTGGGAGTGAAATTGTTCATAGCCATAGCTCTGTGGCAGTTGCCCAAATGTCCTTGTCTGGATGATGTGTTATTTTTTCAAGAGATTTTAAGAGTGCACACAGGAGAGTAATGTGGGCCCAGAATCAGCAGGGATAGAGAAGCAGAGTGCTTGAAACAGGGACTCCAGATACTTTGGTTTAGCTTCTGGGTCTGCCACAGCCTCTCTGTGTGATCTCAGGCAAAACACTTGACATCCCCCATTTCCCAGTCCCAGCATCATGTTCTCTTTCTCAGCTGGTCCATCTTGATGAGCCTTCAGTAAAGAAATGTCTGTATATGTGCTTCTGCAGGGACCAGCAAGTGGGGATTTGCTTCTGGCTGGGTCTGCTACTTGTTACTCTAAATTGACAGGTATCAGTAGATAGCAGCAAAGTTCTAAATAGAAACCTGGAGTGAATTGGCTCCATCAGTGGTTCTCCAGCTGAGCAAATTGTGCATAAAAAGTGTGAGAAATTGCCCCAGGTTCACTCAGGAAAGGATGGCTATTCTTGGGAAGGTAGAAGGGGCAGATGGCTTCTTCAAGGTGTGATATGCATCCCTTATAAAGTGAGGAAATGGGTCTTGGTAGCAGTTAACACATTCATTAATTGCTGCAGCTAACACTGCAGGTGCTTGAAATAGGATGTGCTGTACAGTCAACTCTTAATTATTTCTGCACAATGAATCTACACTGTGGATTAATCCTGCAGAGAGATGTAGTGGGGGCAGGGATGGCCGAGATGCCAGAGTGAGTTCTGTGCAGAGCCAGCTCATGCCAGTGTAACTTGCCCACCTATTTACTCCATGGCAGTACCTCTTCCAGGATCAGCTCGGATCCAGGAGGAATTTAATAGCTTTTGAGCAGAACAGAGTCCTTCCTGGACCTGAGCTGGTTTCCTTGCACTCCTTTTAGTGTTCAGAGCATGGGGAGGGCCATGCAGGGACAGCTGGATGGCAGCAGGGATGAGCTGGGGTCCAGCTGTCCCCATCACATCAGCCAGGAGAAGCTTGGACTCTGTGCAGGGCAGGGCAATAGCTTTTTCCAGAAGCTACCACAGGGTTGTGACTTGTAGGTATGTTGATTTAGTCATTTTGTTTAGTCTAATTTTAAATATTCCAAGAGATGGGGTTTCAGTCTCTTTTTTTCCTTTTGCTATAACTTAACCATTGGCGTTACATGGGAAGTGTGCATCACCTCCATGATGCTGGGCTAGCAAATTGCTCTCATACTGATAGAAATAGTCTCGACACCTCTTGCTGTGCTTCCTGCTTGTGGATAAGAGCTAATGAAAGGAGGGAAGCAAGAGCTAAAATATGAATTGAAGGCAGTTACCCACTGAGTTGGACTGACTCGCACAGGCATTCTGGGGGAAGAGTTTAACCAGCGCAGTCCTATTTGTGTAATCTTCAACTTAAGCTTGGTCATCCCATGAAACCTGACTGCGGAAGCCAGTATGGCAAGATCTTCTGTAGGAGGCTGTAGGAGATGCTGTGTGGGAGGATGACACCAGTTTGTTGTAGTGTCACTATTGTAGGAACCACTCTGTGTCCTCAGACATTGTCACTATCTCATGCTTTGCTCCTGGGAAGCACTGGAGAGGAGGTACAGGAAGAGCCATCTTTGGCTGCTTCCCAAACCGGGATGTTTGGCTTCAACCAAGGATGGCAGAGCTATGCCCTGGGCACATCATGGTTGGGTCTCAGTCTAGGATCCTTTGGTAAGTACCCCAGACTCAGGTGCTTGCTTGAGCTTGAATTCCATTTGGGGGAGGTGACTTTCATTTGAGGAAGGTACCAATCTAATGGGACACAGAAGGGCTCTGTAGAGCAGCCTGGATCACCTCAGCTGGGCTCTGTGTGAGACTCCCAAAGCCAGCAGCCTGTTGCTAAATTAAGTCTATGTGTCCATACTGCGGCCCCAGCTGTCTTCCCCTGCTGGCATTTCGGTGGCCACAAGCACTGCCAAAGGAGAGCAGCTCAGTGTATCAGTCTGTGTAGGGCTCTGGAGGTGTGCCCTCACCATCTTGCTCTGAGCCTGCAGCGCTCCATCTCCTGTTCCTGTCAGCGAGTGTGGGAGTCATTGGAGATGCTGGCAGGAAACTTGTCTCTTTTCATTTTATCTGTCCCCCAGACATTTGGTGGCTGAAACTGAACGCCTGTGCATGCTTTCTAGGGCTGTTGCTAAAGAGCCCTGTGTTGCAGCTTGTCATCACTGTGAGGGAGGCTTGCCATGCTCTGGCTGAGTGCTCTGCCTTGCTGGGCAGAGCATCCTCTGGCCTTGGTCTTCCAGAGCCATGGAAAGAAAGAGTCCCCAGGTGTGTGAGAGAATCAGAAACTGCAGGGATTGGAGCAAAGGTGCCAGATACCAAGACCATCTGCCCAGTGGATTGTTTGTTTTATGCATGAGCGCGAAGAAGTGGCCACCATGCACACGGGAACTGAGAAATCCATGCAAAAGTCCGAGGAAGCCCCACGTGTCCGGCTCCCAGAAATGTTTGTAACAGTGGGCAGTTATTGGCTTCTATTGACAGCAGTGCACTAAGTGGAACAGGGAGGAGTCCGTCTGTCAGCAGGACATGCATCAGCTGGGCAGCCGATGGGGGAAAATGCCCTAAGGCTCAGTATTGATTCATTTTATATTTAATTTAGCGACCCAGATTTACAAGGAGCAAGGCTATGGTTTGCCTGGCCAGATGCTGGGTGTGTCTTTCCATGCCAGAGATGCACAGATATTTTCCTACAACACTGAGGAGACCACTTGGCCTTCAAACCCAGTGCTTTTTGCTATCTCTCATGCCTTGAGAGTGCAGGTCTTAAAGCCAAGTGCAGAAAGGTATATGGAGACTGAACATTCATGCCAGCCACTGGAGAGCTGCATTTGATCCTCCAAGGAGAAGAACTTGTCTTTGCTGTACAAGCAGGGCCAGTAAGCCTTGCTGGACTGAAGCTGAGAAAACCCCCTCATTCAGTAGATTTCTGTGGGAGCCTGCCCATCCTGGTCCTGGACTCCGAGGCTTTCTCCACCCCCACAGACTCTCTGTGCTGAAGAAGATATACCTGCTGCCTCTGAGTGGTGTCCAGGGAAACTGCCCTTCTTGGCAGCTGGTTGCCCAAGTGCTGTTTCTCTGGCATTGCAGAAGGGACTGGCACAGTTGTGGCCAGGATTTGGTGGGAGCTGGCTAGCCAACAGCACTGGGAGCTTGGTGGTGGGTCTGCAATGCAGTCTCAGTAC
This sequence comes from Ramphastos sulfuratus, assembly GCA_013399055.1. Classification (NCBI taxonomy): domain Eukaryota; kingdom Metazoa; phylum Chordata; class Aves; order Piciformes; family Ramphastidae; genus Ramphastos; species Ramphastos sulfuratus. The sequence goes on along the minus strand of WBNM01016475.1, from coordinate 352,655 downwards.
CCTCTCTGAAGGTTTCAGGAGGCTTTCATTCGGCCAGCCAAACTCTGTAAAATGGACCTTTCAGAGGCATTGCAGCAGCACTGAGGATCATCTGGAAGCCGCAATAGCTGGAGTGAGCTGCCCAGCCTCCATGCAGCTCTGATCTGCACTGTTATCCTACAGTCTCGTTGCACAATTAAATCAAACAGTCATTTATGTTTCTGTGTGTCTCCCAAATCAGCAGCTAAATATTCTTCTCCTTTACTGTGCTTTGAGCTTGTGCTTGCTGAGCACCAGGCCTTCCTCCAGTGGGAGAAATGATCTTCAGCCAGGTGCCTGCCTGCACCAGCTGGGTGCAGAGCCATGCAGACAAGGCTTCAGAATGCTTTACATGCACCACTTATTTGGGTACCAAAAATAAAAGCTTCTGCGATGATTCTGCAGTGTATGCACAAGTCTGGTGAGTCTTCTTGAAGGAATTGGCTCACAGGTGTCTGGAAGAGCTGAAAGTAGGCAGGTAAGTCAGAAAGGATCTTCAAAGGTCTGGAGGATGATGGCAAGTGTTCCGTCTGCCAGGACTTTGCTACTGTAAACTAATGAGAGAAGGATAGGCTTGGATGTTTTTCTCTGCCAGAGAGTGTGTTTCCACTAGACAAACTAGTGGTCTTTTTCCTTTACCATGTTTCAGGCCACCGTTTTGAAGACAACCCTGGTGTGAGGAGGCATCTGATGAAAAAACCATCTCGTAGTCAGATCACCAGGACAAGCAAAAAATTAGCATCGACTCCATCTGTCAAGAAAAAGAAGAAGAAGAAGAAGTTGGATAGAAAGCCCCATGAGGTAACTATGTACTGTCCTCCCACACTTGTTCAGAAGCCATAAATCAGGACTAGAAACAAGCACTTCGCAGAGCCATAAATGTGGTTTCAGTATACTTAAGTCTTTACATGACCTTGGGGGTGGCATTTTAGGCTCTTATCGATTATCATGAGGGCTGAAAATACACTTTTTTCAGTGAAAGTGGAGATTTCTCTGAAATCACAAAGCTTTGACCTTGGAAAAGATGCTATAAAGTCACAGAGTAGTGCTGTTGTGGAAGTTGGCAGCACGGTAACTCTGCTAAGTGTGGGAAATTTGAGGGGAAACCAAGAAGCAGGCAGATGAGAATAAGGTCAGAGTTTGGTAGAAAGAAATTCAGCACTGTATTGTTAGGTTCCACCCATGCCACGTGACTTGGGGGTTTCTGGTCCTCCATGTGCTGATGGAATCTCCTGTGATGCTGCCAGTGATATCTGTCCTGGCTGCTTCTGTTCACTAAACCTCTGGTTAACTGAGACAGGCTTGCTCAGGCAGCACTTTAGACCAAGTGGTACCTTGAGAACAAACCCGAGGCTTTCCATGTATTGCTGCTAGAGCTATATATGTCAGGGAAAGTCCACTGTCCTCTGGAATTTCCACTAGGTGTTTGTGGAGCTGAACGAGCTGGTGATGGATAAGAACCAGGAGATGTACTGGAGGGAGACGGCCCGCTGGATCAAATTTGAGGAGGATGTGGAGGAGGACACAGCAAGGTGGGGGAAGCCCCATGTGGCTTCACTGTCCTTTCGCAGCCTGCTGGAGCTCAGGAAGACAATTGCCCATGGTGAGTCAGAAACCACAGGCTAGTGTTGATGTCTTACTGTAGGACAGGTTTTACTGCACAGCTTCGGTCACTGTTTGACCCCTCACTGTAAACACACTAGCAGTGTCTGTGTCCGGGTTCCATGTAGGGTATGTGATGACAGACAATCTTGCAGCCACTTTGCCAGGGTTTGCGTTATCCCAGGGGTGCCTGTGTTGGTTGCTTGCTCTACTTTGCTGCTCTCAGACATGTGACAGCTGCCACACCCAGCTGTGACTGGGCTCACAAGTCCTGGACACATCTTTGGTGTGAAAAGACAAATTTTGTCAGAGTGGGAATCCAAAATGAGAGAGAGATACCATTGCATCTTGGAGCTTTTGGGCTCCCTTGGGGCAAGGATTTACACAGAGGGCAAGAGACAAGTGGACTTGGGGTATTTCTCAGTTAAGAGAATCTCCAGCCAAAGCTTGGCTCCTGGTGGGAGAACTGTGTCCTCAGAGTGTGCATGTGGTGGAGAGCATTGCACACTAGAATCAGGGCTCTTCCTCTCCTGCTGGCAGGTGCCATCCTCCTTGACCTGGAGCAGACCACTCTGCCTGGCATTGCTCACCTTATGGTGGAGACCATGATCATCTCTGACCAGATCAGAGCAGAAGATAGAGCAAATGTGCTACGCGCCCTGCTGCTGAAGCACAGGTGGGTGGCACGTGGCTGAGGGCTACCAGGGCTCAGGGGTTGTCTGTGTGCCCCAGGTGGCAAGGGAGGCAGGTCCCTTCATGGCCACCATTCTCCCCCTCAGCCATCCCAATGATGAAAAAGAGGGCTTCTTCCCAAGGAACCACTCCAGCTCCAGCATGAACTCCATCGTGGGGAACCACCACCACAACCACACCACTGACACCTGTGTGCCTCTGATGGGGGAAGAGCGCATTGAGATGGCTGACCCCAAGGCCAGTGAGACTGAGTGCAAGGAGGTGAGGGTGACATGGGGGTTTACTGCTTCCTTTTCCACACCCTGGGGTCAGCTGTTAGCTGGTGGCAGCACTTGGTGTCCATCTCTGGGCCCCTTCATGGGGCCTTGTACTTGCAAAGGCTGGTATCCCCTGGATTACCTAGGCTATTGGAAATCAGGTCGCTGCGTTATGACTTCAAAGCCTAACTTTAGATTTATGCTGTATGCAGATGTCTGTCTGAGCATGCAATGACAGCAGCAGCCCTGGCACTTGCAGGGTAGCCTCTGCCTTGTCTATGAAGCAAGGTGTTGGGTGTGCAGCTGAGGCAAGCCCAGTTGCAGATACTTCAGTGGGATGCAGGCTGTGTAGGGAGACCAAGGTGTGGGGACTTCATCCTTACTTTTATTCTTCCCTGGCAGAAAAACCCACATCTCCATAACTCTGAGGGCCACCGTAAATACCTGAAGCTGATGGAGAAGATCCCTGAAGATGCAGAGGCCACAGTGGTCCTTGTGGGTAAGAGGCGGCGTGTAGAGTGCTGCAGCACCAAACGAGACTAGTACAGATCCTGGTCCAGCCCCAGCTGTCTTTGCCCTCCTTCCTGAGGGGTATTCTGTCATCTGGTACATGTCCTTAGAGTTCAGCTGGGGAGAGAGCCTTGTATGCTCTCTCCTCTGGCAGTGGCACATTTTGTTTGTCTGTATTAAATATATGGGGTGCCAGAGTGCTTCCTTTCCTAAATTGAGAAAGGTTGATAGATACTGCTGCTGGGAGCTGGGTCCCGGTTAGAGGAGAAAGTCCCACCAGGCTCACCAGAATATCCCATTTTACAGCTCAGAAGTGGGCAAGTGGTGCTCCAGGGACTGATAGCCACGCACTGGCTGCTCTCAGTCCTCACACTGTACTCTGACTATGGCTGCCCTCCTTCTGGCCTCTCCACACCTTGCCAGCAGCTGGGCCCTGCCCCTGGCCAGGCTGGTTGCTGATTGTGTGTACCAGGTTGCTTTGAATTTATGGAAGCTGAGCCTGGCTGGTGGCAAGTTCTTGGATATTTTACCATAGCACTGCCAGGAGATAATTCTTTGTACAAGAGGGCTGTGAGAAGGCATCCTCAAGCATCCTCAAGTATCCTCAAGTAGGCTTGGTGCCTTCTGACCACTACAGTAGTTCTCAGCACTTTGCTGATATTAATATCTTAGCAAAGGTAGCTACACTACAAGCAAAGTAAATGTCATTCCCTATCCAGTAGATGGTCTCAGGCAAGCAGTCTTGGCAGCTTTACCAAGCCAATGCTTAACCACCATGAGGCCAAATCAGCTTCATAAACACACTTTGAATACTCTCATATCTAAACACTGCCCATTTCCGAGGTCAGGCTGTGGTAGGATTTGCTTGGCCCCTTCAGATGGCCCAGGTTTGCCAGTCTAACACAGAACACAGCTGCTTTCTGGACACAGATGGCAGAAAGATCAGCAATAATGCCAGAGAAATGCAATAGAGGTTTGTGTGCAGCATGGGAAGGAAGTGGCTGCTGTGCTGGAGGATGCGGGAGTACTTCCCAATCTGTTAGGAACCAAGGAGACTGCCAAGCGTTGATGAGATCTGGACATTGTAAAACAAACTGTGCAGGTCTAAGAATGTAGGGAACATAAGAGAAAAGCAGATAAGAGCTCATAACTTCAGTGCTGAAGAAGAGAAGGACTGTGATCCAGTACCTGTAGGTTGGTCAACCTGACGTCTTTCCCAGGCAGCATAACAGCAGATCTACTATGGGATTCATTTAATAAAGAGTTAAACGATAAGAATGTAATTATTGCCAAGCAATGAAGTTCATGGGAAATAGGTCATGTCGGGCAAACCTGATTTCATTCTTTGATGAGATTAAAAGTTTGTTTGATAGAAGTAGCATGTAAGAGACTTCTTTCTGTAAGGCAGTGGCTTAGTGGAAAACCTTCTGATTTACAATTAGCCTCTTGTAGAATAAGTAGAGGCCCATCCGTAAGAGGTTAAGAAAGGACTATCTGGGAAGCTACCAAAAGCAGCACTGCTTGGGAGCAATCAGGGAACAGAGGACTTAGAGCAATCTTCAGCATGAAAGTCCATGCTGTGTCAGTGGTCTGCAGGCAAGTGCAGGACTGCAGGGCTCATGGGAACCCCCCAAATCCCCGTTTCCACTGTTAAAGACAACCTGGTGCAGCTCACCCCATTGATTAACTCTGTTCAAAACATTACCTCCTGGTAGGTTGTGTGCAGTTCCTGGAGCAGCCAACTATGGCCTTTGTCCGACTAAATGAGGCCGTCTTCCTGGAATCTGTCTTGGAGGTCCCAATTCCTGTCAGATTCATCTTTGTGCTGCTGGGACCGAGCCAGGCTAACATGGACTACCATGAAATTGGCCGTTCAATTTCCACCCTCATGTCCGACAAGGTGAGGAGTGGACAGGCAGTGATGCTGGCATAGGGGAGGAAGCTTTGTTAGCTCCTCAGAAGTCAGTCCTGGGACGAGAGTGCTGAGAGATGCTGTGCAAAAACTCAGATGGGGTAGGCAGGTGTGAGCACCTGGAATTTTAAAGAGCAGTCTGGCTTGTCCAAGTGGGATGCTCCCAGACATTTTTCTGGGACAGAGAGCACTAGGCTGGGTGAAGAAAGGTGCTGTATGTGAAAGCAGGAACAAAGAACTGCCCAAAGTTAGAGTTGTGTTCAGCTGACATTTTACAATCAGAGAGGAGGAGAGGCCGAGTAGTGCCTGTGACCATGATGCCTGGCCCAGGCTACAGTGGCAATAAGATGCAGCAATTCCTGAGAACTTGTCAGGTGTTTGGATGAAGCTTTTTTGCTGAATCCTGTGACTGGGTCATCCATACAGGGAAACATATCTATGCAGGAAGAAAAATGAGGAGGCAGGGAGGTTTTTCTGCCAAATGTGTGCACTTTAGAAGCTCCCCATCTGGCTAAATTGTAAGAAAGTGAATTTTAGTATCATGGTAAGCAATTAAAGGCAAAGAAAAGACAATCTGAGCTTCTGCTGCCTATGTCCAGGACAGAAGAATCAGAGATTCACAGGATCCTCCTGACTGCTACTATGTAACAGTAACAGAGTAACAAACTGACCGTCCTGACACCAGTGCACAACTCTCCCTGAACTGGGGATTAAAGAGATCCACTCAGAGCAGGTGGGTTGTGGCCCATAAGGGCTCCAAGCTGAAAGATCCCATCCTGGGAGTTGCTCAGCTAAGGCTGTATTTTTAACCAGAAGAGCTGAGGTGCCATATTCCTATTCCAGCTTCAGCACTGCCTTTGTGGGCTGATCTTGCTCACTTGAGCCTCCCCTGTTGCAGGAAGAGGAAGGCAACTGCTGCAGCTGGGGCTGGCTGTAGCGGGTTACACAGTGGCTGGCGCCACAAAGACATCGTGGTATCATTTACAGTTTGAAACTGTGGCTCCAGAGAGTCTATGTGCTGCAGAGACCTTAGTTGTCTCCTACCTGCTTTACAGACTGTTCACTTGTTCATCTGTCTTCAGCCTTTTTTTTCAGTCATGTTCCAGAGGCAATGTAGCACTTCCACCCATTTGTCAGCACATCTCTGCCTCTCTGCAGTAGTCCTGTCCCCTCGCGGTCTCCTTGGAGTCCTTCCTTGTCATCTTGCCCTCGCTGTCAGGCGTGTCTCCCTGTTTCTGCCTAGTTTCCCTTGCATGGCTTCCCTCATGCTGTCACCTCCTATTTTCCCTCTCTTTCCCTTGTGGAGACTCCCAAAAGTCTCTTATGTTCCCTACTCAGGTCTTCATTCTTGTGCTTTATTTCTGGTGCTTTAGGGCTCCACCAGCTTTTTCCTCAAGGCAAATCCAAGACCAGACTAGGAGGACATCAGTCTGTTGCAGAGTCCTACTTTTGAGCTGCAAGAGGAATGGGGATTGGGGGAGAAAAACAGGGGCAAGGACAGAAAGGAGGGATAGGGAAGTGGGGGGAAACATGGTGTTAGGTTGAGGTCATTGGATAGAAGGACTGGGAGGAGGGACTCAGGAGTGTGGGTCACAGAGTGGCAGTGACAAGTAGTGGGTTGAAGAAGCATAATGTTAGTCTGGTCACAGAAATCATTGTATTTCCAAGCTGTAGGCGGCTGTATGCAGTCTTGGTCTGAGCTTTCTCCCTTCCTTTTTTCCCCTGCACCTCCCAGCACTTCCATGAGGCTGCATACATGGCAGATGATCGTCAGGACCTCCTCAATGCAATCAATGAGTTCTTGGACTGCAGTATTGTCATCCCTCCATCAGAGGTGGAGGGAAAAGACTTGCTAAAATCCATTGCCACTTTCCAGAAGTTGCTGCTGAGGAAGAGGAAGGAGAGGGAGCAGAAGTCCATGAAGGAGGGGGCTGTCCTGGAAGCCAAAGGTCTGGTCTCTTCACTCACATTTGGGCAAAAGAGTTTGTATGTAGTGCCCTGTGTGCCCCAACAGGCTATCCCCTCACAGAGCCTGGCAGAGGGGTGAGCAGGGCCTGACTCCTGCAGTGGGCAGCAGGGATGGGGCACAATGGCTAGGGGCAGCTCTGGCAGCTGGGGGCAGCTGGAGGCAATGGGACGTGTGAGTCGCAGGGTGCCCATCAGGTTAGCAGTGCTGGAGAAAGGTCTTCATAGGGTATGGGAGAGAACAGTTCAAGGACAAACCTGCATGCCTCTGCTCAAGTCCCACTCTGTGCACCTCCAGAGCTGTGTGAAGTGAAAGCTGATGAAGAGGAGGAGGAGGCTGAGGACGATCCTCTGAAGCGGACTGGAATCTTTTTTGGAGGTCTGGTTCGGGACATAAAGCGCAGGTACCCCAAATACCTCAGTGACATCAGAGATGCCTTGCACAGCCAGTGTCTCGCAGCCGTTCTCTTCATCTACTTTGCTGCTCTCTCTCCTGCCATCACCTTCGGGGGACTCCTAGGTAATGGGCCTGCTTTCTGGTCTGCTCTTTGCATGCTGGGACACTGGCTGTGCCTATGTGATGCTGTGCTGGGGTGGGCTTCAGTGCTGCTTGCTCACGGAGAGCAGCAGCACCTCATCTTGGCTGCTGCCTTCTCCCTTCCCTGCCGCTTGGCCTCTCCAGCCTCGGCTCCCTGGGCTCCTGCTGTGCTCCCTGCTCAAAGCAGGGGACCTCTGACTGATAGGATGGAGACCTGCCTCCTCTGTCTGGAGCAGTGTCTGCAGCCTGCCTGCTTGTGGTGACAGTGCTTGTATTTCAGCTATGACACTCGCATGTTATTCTTTCTCAGGAGAAAAGACTGAGGGTCTAATGGGGGTTTCCGAACTGATAATCTCCACCTCGGTTTTGGGGATCCTCTTCTCTCTGCTTGGAGCCCAGCCGCTTCTGGTCATTGGCTTCTCAGGGCCTCTGCTGGTGTTTGAAGAAGCTTTTTACAAGGTAAATGTGAGGCAATGTCCATGCTTGGCACCAGCTCGCTTTGCCCTTCAGCTGGAGAGTGGAGGGAGCATTTCTCAGCTCTCTAAAGGACCTTTGGTGGTGTAGACTCCTTGGGTCCTGCCAGCCTGCCCTCAGCTAAGCTGAGGCTGGCACTGGCTTTGCTGATCCTTTGCAAGTAACACTATAGAGACTTCTGACTCTCTTGCTGTGTCACTTGGGCTGACCCCTTGAATGTGTGACAATGCACTCTGCTGACTGTGAGGGGAGGTTTATTTCCCTTATCTGTGTTGCAGCCCATCCTGGCACCATGGCTGCTTGTAGCTGCATCCTAAAATACTGGTCCATAATGCTTTCTTATTCTTGAGGCTTCTTTCAAGGTCCATTTCACAACTTTTACCCATGCCCAGGTTTCCTTGTGTGGGAACCCAACAACATTCACTGCATCACCTGTTTGGGATGTCCCCTGTACATTACTCCCACCTCTTAGGATGAGCCCAAGTGTACACATGTGCAGAGATCCTCATGAACCAGAATGGACATCTTTCATTATCAAACAGCACAGTCTCTTCACTGTTTAAAACATCCCTGTGTTCTCTAAGCAGTGAATCTAATCTTTGTCCATTTTCTCTGAATCCTATCATACCTGGGATTTTAAAGCATGGGTTTTCCTACAGGAAAACCTTGGTGTGTCAGGAGTTTGGAGCTGGTGATGCTATTGTACAGTGGGAATTTCTCTGATCTCCTGTGAGCACACTTCTCAATAAATGCTTTTGCTTTGGCCCATCATTGTGTACAAAGATGTGCTTCTGTCCTGTGTGAGGGCACTGTCCGTGATGCTACTGAGGAAGGCTTCAAAGTGAGGAATACGATTTGTGCTGGAAGTAGTTGGTATTGCTGTCTGTGGATGAGCATAGGCAGTGGAGAGGGTATGTTCTGTGGTGACAGACTGGGGGCTTTTTTTCTTTCTGTCTGAGATCATGCCTCAGCTAACATAGCCTTTCTACAGCAGGACATAGCAGGCTGCTCAGGCTCTCCTTTGTGGGGAATAAGTGAGTGCATGGAGCAGTGAGAGAGCTGTGTTGGAGTAATGGCACCTCCATATGGGTGGGATGGGGAGCATCATGCACAGAATGGCTTCAACAGAGAGCAAAGGAGATAAAATTATAAAGACTGGAGTGGTAAAGACCTGCTTGATGTGAGCTGGCTGATATTGATGACAAGTTTGCAATTTTACCTGTGACTCCAGCCCTGGATCCACTGTCTCTGTGCTGGATGCCTGAGCAGATCTAGATATTTTTTTTTCCAGGAGAGTCTTTGATCTTAATATGGAGCAGATGTGGGAGGCAGCCTGAGGAGCCATGAGTGACTTCTTCCCTTTTCCATTTCAGTTCTGCCAGACACAAGGCATTGAGTATCTGACAGGCAGAGTGTGGATTGGTTTGTGGCTCATCGTCTTCATCTTCATTATCGTGGCAGCTGAGGGAAGCTTCTTGGTGCGCTACATCTCACCCTTCACCCAGGAGATCTTTGCTTTCCTCATCTCCCTCATATTTATCTACGAGACCTTCTACAAACTGTACAAGGTGAATCTTCCCCGGGGAAATGGGCTGCCGCCTCTCTCGATCCCCCAGGAACCTGCTGCTGTAGCATACAGTAGGTAGGGGAATGTGCCCAGCTGAGCCACAACTTTCCCAGACATTCTGCAGAGCAGTTCTTTGCTAACCTCTCATGCCCCAGCCCAGCTGGTCCCTGTGCCACCACAAAGGCTGGCAGGACAAACCCTAATATCTGTCTCCCATTCTTTTCCTGCAGGAGGCATTAAAGAGGTGCCACTTTTATCTTCCCAGCCCTCTCCAGCTGGGTGGGTTGCATGGCAAGGTGACAGATGCTGGGATTGTCTGTGCCCACCATCTACCATCTTCTCCACAGAGTGAGACACCTCTGCTTCCCCCTGTCCCCAGGAGTGACAGTGTTTCTTGTCCTTCCTTGTGCTGACAGTGCCTGCTGCTTCTCTCACCTGTCCAGGTGTTTGCAGAACATCCTCTGCTGAAGTTCTACCCACCAAATGTGCAGAGTGGCCTGAATGCCAGCATGCTCTCTGCGGATGCAATGTCACTGGGAATCAGAATGCAGCCCAACACTGCTCTCCTCTCCCTCATCCTCATGCTAGGCACCTTCTTCATTGCCTTCTTTATGCGCAAGTTCAAGAACAGCCGTTTCTTAGGAGGAAAGGTGAGAAATTTGTGGCACCTAAGTGTTGAAGACAAGGGATGTGCCAAAGAAATAACACTTCTTGCTACAGCCCTTTGTTCTTCAGAGCATTTCGACCCTCCCAAAGAAACACCAACAATCCCCTAAATATGAAGCAGAAAGAATGGAACCCTGGCTTAGGCTGCAGACCAGAGCTGGCTGTTGATGGTATCTCCACTGTCCTTCTCCAGTGAGCTTTAGTGAAAAGTGCCCTGGGCCCCAGGAAATCTCCTTTGGCTGGATGTAAATTTGTTAAACTAGAATACAGGGGAAGAGTTTACAACTTGTTTCCTTTGGACATTGCTGTACACACAGGGCATCTGTGTAGTACCTGAAGCACCAGCTGAGTAGGGCAGTAGGAGCAATACCATTCACTTAAGAATGACTGGAGGATTGTGCATTATGGGGGCAGCAGGATGCGCAGGCCTGTGGGTCAAAGTTGGATTCACTTGCCTTGCTCATCAGCGGTGCTCAGGTTTGCTGTGGTGCTTGGCCCCATCTGGGGCTTCCATTTGCCACAGACTCCTGCTAGCAGGCTGCTTCCATGGAGACAGCTTGTGCCCTTTGTTAGCAAGGATTCTTGTTCTGCAGGTTCGACGGATCATCGGAGACTTTGGGATCCCCATCTCCATCCTGGTCATGGTGCTGGTGGATTACACCATCACTGACACATACACACAGGTAGGTGCCAGCACTGCCCTTGGAGCCCCTCCTGTAGCCCAGCCATGATCCCTGTGGCACCATGGCCTGCTCTTGTGCAACAGAGAGTTTGTATTTCCTGCCTTTTTAGTCATAACAGCACAACGCAAGCAGAGACGCTTCCCTCATCCTCATTCCCATGCTGAAGGGAGGCTCCAAGGGTCTTGTTGAGACCGAGAGCAGAGCCGTAGGGACTGGAGTGCCCTGGTACCTCTCTGGCATTCCAGCTGTTAGTAAGGGAGGCTTTAAGGGATCAGAGAGGTTCAGTACTATTCATTCCTTGTAACTCATAAAACTTGCAGTCAACCAACCCAACATAAACTGATTGTGCACACTGAAGGGGGTGGCATTTAGAGTGGTTTCAGTGGGGTACTTGCTATGGGTTGAGTATTTGACATATTTACATTCTCTTTGATTATAGGCTACTAAATATTTTGATGACAATGATCTCTTTCCCAGATTAAGCATAAACTTAATGTTATCAAACAAACCCATCTCACAGGTTTTCATTTCTCTCCCTCCCCCTTTTTTAGTAGATATGTAGTTATATCTTTTTGATTTGGTTTTGTTTCTTTCAACTAACATTGTGGAGAGGGTGGAAGGTATTTCCTGTTCAGCATGCAAGCTTTTTATCAAGACAGCCCAAGGCTTAATGGAATCCAAATGCATTTTTATTCATTTAAATTTCAATGAAAAATCTGGGTTTATCAGATGTTAATAAAATCACACACTTTGTTACATCCTTTTCATACCCTTCTACATTTCTATGATTAATATCAAAAGCATTATCATTTCAATATTCACTCAGCATATGTACAAAGCATTCTGAGAAAACAGTAGCTAGTTACAGAGCTTAGCTCAAGTACAGGCATTCCAGGAATATTATTCATACTTATGCTGATTACCATAAATGCAAATGATAAACTCTCTCTGCATTTTTCATGCAGGAAGATAGCAGAAACCACTGTAGAGCAGCTCAGAGCCAAGAGTTCAAATGCTGGTGAACGCAGGGTCAGGACAATGTACAGCCAGGAGTCTGTGTGGTCTCTCATGGGAGCACAAACATGATATTCCCTCTGAACTTAATCAGTGAGGTCATTTCCAGAGAATGTGGCCACTTCTGGGGTCCACACTGCAAAAACAATACCAAAAAAAAGTCTTGGAAAAGGCTTGGAAAGTCTGGAAAGCCATCTCGGAGAAGGGCAGATGGTTCAGGACACTTGATTTCCCCAGAGCCAGGAGCAGCCCCATGGATATGGACTGAGCTGGGTTAGGCTGCTGAAGCCTTCCTGTTTGAACAGGTCTGCACATGCCCTGCTCCTCCGACGTGTTAGCCTGCTTCTCAGTGATGAGGAGTTGAGGCAGCACAAGGAGGTCGTCTAATTATTACAGTCTGTGTAATATATTGAGGGAAAATGAAGGCACAGAGCCTTCAAGAGAGAGAGCTGGTGCTGTTTAACCTGGAGAAGACTGAGGGGGGATCTCATTAGTGCTGATCGATAGCTAAAGGACGAGTGTCAGGAGAATGGAGCCAGACTCTTCTCAGTGGTGTCCAGTGACAGGACAAGGGGCAATGGACACAAACGAATACAGGATGCTCTACATAAACATAAGGAAAAAAAAACTTCACTTCGAGGGTGGAAGAGGCTACCCAGACAGGTTGTGGACTCTCCATCTCAGGAGGCATTCCATGGGAGGCTTAGGTTTCATGTTAGGAAAAATGCTGAAAGAGTGGTCAGGTATTGGAACTGGTTGCCTGTGGAGGTAGTGGAATCACCATCCCTGAAGGTGTTCAAGAGATGTGTGGACATGGCACTTTGGGATATGGTTTTGTGGGCATGGTCTGCAAGCACTGACATGGGGGTGAGGTTCCTGAGGGAAGATATTTCCTTGGCTTCTTGGACAAAATCCAAGGGAATTCCAATAGCTGAAAGGAAATGAGACAGGACTATTAGAGGACATGGAATTTTTTGTGCTGAATGGGATTACCCATGAGAAAGTGCTGCTTGGGTCAGGGTAGCTGCCCCACCGTCTGAAGTGTTCAGACCAGAGATACCGGGAAGATCAAGGCTAGCCCTGTGTGAGGCTGTGGGCATGTGTGTGCTGATGAGTAACCGCTTGGTTTTGTGGCTACACCACCAGAAGCTGAACGTCCCCTCTGGCTTGTCGGTCACATCTCCTCACAAGCGTGGCTGGTTCATTCACCCCATGGGTAGCCATGGGACATTCCCAATGTGGATGATGTTTGCCTCTGCAATCCCTGCCCTCCTGGTCTTCATTCTTATCTTCATGGAGACACAGATCACTACGTGAGTACCTCCCCAGCCAGCACCATCCACTACTAACCCCTGGGCCGCCAGACTGAGACAGGTGCTGATGCATCTGGCGTTCCAACGGGACAAAAGCAGCATGCTGGTCATTTCAGATGGTATCCTCTTGGGTTCTCCCATCATCTCTTGGCTCCCCTGCTGGTGATACAGTGTGGTGGAGGTCTCTGTTAGCCAAGCCCAGGGGGAAACCTCTAACCTGAGGTTGACAGCCACTGTCCCTCAGCCATGTCCTTGTTTGTGTGTGTGCTTTCTTCAGAGAATGAACATTATTCCCAGCCACAGTGCTGTCCCTGGACACTGGGCTGGCTATGGCAGTGACCCAAGGCTCTTCTTCCTTTCAGGCTGATTGTGAGCAAGAAGGAGAGGAAGCTGCTGAAAGGCTCTGGCTTCCACCTGGACCTGCTGCTCATTGGCACTATGGGGGGGCTTTGTGCACTCTTTGGGTTACCCTGGCTCACTGCTGCGACAGTGCGCTCTGTCACACATGTCAATGCCCTAACAGTCATGAGCAAGGCCATTGCACCGGGAGAGAAGCCCAAGATTGAGGAGGTGAAGGAGCAGCGTGTAACAGGAGTGCTTATTGCTGCCCTCGTCGGTGAGCCTCTGCTCAGGTGAAGGAGTGAGGGGGGAGGTCATGGCTGAACACTTGAGTGTCCTAGCAGCGTCCCTGCCCCACAGCCAGCCCACACTCTGCCTGCTTGCTGCAGGACTGCCCCCACCTACACTCAGGTCTCCTCCAGCAGGCTTCAATACCACCCTATGGTCAATCCATCTCTGCAAGCCTTCCAGCTAGGCCACTCTTACGCTTCCTTTCTCTTGCACCCCGAGACAGAGAGGAGGTGGGAGGGAGATGAAGGTGCCATGGGGAGGGACAAGCATGGGGCACACTGTGCCCTGAGCTCTCTCTGTGCAGGTCTGTCCATTGTGATGGGGAACGTGCTGCGGCAGATCCCGCTGGCTGTGCTCTTCGGCATCTTCCTCTACATGGGGGTTACGTCGCTCACTGGCATCCAGCTCTATGAGCGGCTGCTCCTGATCTTCATGCCATCCAAGCATCACCCTGACCACATCTATGTTGTCAAGGTGAGCAAGGTCAGATTGCAGGAATCAGATAATGAAGAGCAGCAGCAGAAGAGGCGGGTAAGGGCAGGAGGTTATTTTGCTAAAGTGATACTTGGCTTGATTGCAAGTTTGTGCTGAGAAGTGTGTGCAAGCCATGGACAGAGGTGATAAAATATAAGGATAGCATGCCGATAGGCTGCACACAGGAGTGTATTGCCAGGGTATTGTATAGAGAGACTGTTTAGAGGAGTGATGCATTGTGTGAGTGGGTGTAGGGACACTGTGCTGCCAGGTAGAAATGCTGCCAGGTTGCACAGAGGGTGATATGTTAGGCAGCTCTGCCTTGCTGTAGAGTACAGGCAGTAGGGCATGCAAGTGTGTCGCCTTACTGCACTGCGCTATACAGAAGCTTGCCAGCTGGGTCTGTGTGGATGGAAAATCTTAGACTGGATTTACCTTGCTAGGTGAAGACCTGGAGGATGAATCTCTTTACCTGCATTCAACTGGCCTGCATTGTGCTTCTCTGGGTGGTGAAATCTACAGTGGCATCCCTGGCCTTCCCCTTTGTCCTGATCATGACAGTGCCATTGCGACGCTTCGTGCTGCCCCGCTTCTTTCATGACAGGGAGCTGAAAGCGGTAAGCAAATAACTGTCCTCAGAGTCTAGCTCACAACTTTAGAGTGAGATTGAGTGATTTGGCAGACTGGAAGGCTTTTCCTGCTGTTGTCTGAGGGTCTTTATCCAACAGCTATAGTTGGGTAGATGGTTTCCTCAGAACTTGTAGTCCTAGGAGTGCAGTGGGGGATGAATGGGCACCCTAGAGCAACCTACCATGCAGAGGCCTGCAGTAAGGATTTCCTCTTCAATCCTCCTCCCCATTTGTGGCTCATTCATCAAAAGACACCCCGCTTACCTATTGAGACAGCAGCAAGTACCGCCCAGCAGAATACCAGAGCTTGGCATTGGTGCACTTAGCTACAGAGCCAGGGTGCTGGCACCTTCTCAGGTGCTGGCAGTTCCTCTGTGCTGCAAACATCCTGATCTTCTGTTGGAGAGCAGCCTGGAGCACCACCTAAGAGTGGGTGCTGCCAGCAGAGGAGGAAAGAGAATCTGCTGGACCAGGTGGTGGACTAATGCTCCAGTGTTGGGCTACTGTCAAACACATATATAGGAAAGGGCATCAGACTAGGGATGAATGGATAAGTGTGAGGGGCAAAAAAAGGAGCCTGTTGGGAAGGAAAGGAGCAAGAGTTCGGTTTCTGCCTCTCCCCAGTTGGACTCAGAGGATGTGGAGCCAAACTTTGACGAGGATGGCCGGGATGAATACAACGAGTTGCATATGCCTGTATGAGCTGGAAGCTGCCCTCCCTGCTCATGGGACAGGCCACCCGTGCCTGCTTGTTCCTCACACAGACTAACTGGAGACTTGCTGTGAGTCATCCGATCTCTTGCCTGGACCAATGAATGGCTGCTCTATAGCCCTGCAGGAGGCAACCCCAGCTCCTGCCCTATCGCTTACTCTGCAGAGGCTGTGAGTCTCTCTTCTCTTGGACCTGGTGGGCAGAGAGGTGCCTCCTCACATCCTGAAGCAGCATGAGTCCTGAGTGCCCATGAGACGGGGGTCTACTCCCTCCTTGCTGGAGGTAGCCTGTGGCTGGTCTCCATGTGGTTAAGGGGAGCCATGCCAGCTGGTGCCGCTCTGTCCCTCTCCGCCACCATGAAGTTTGGGTATCTCAGCACTACATGCCACTGAGCAGTCACAGGGGTAGGCTGGATGCTGCCTGTGGACAGCCAGTGAACTTATTCCAGCCCAGCGGCCTCCTTGCTCAGCTGGTAGATGCCTCCTTCCTGCTCCCTCTGCCCACTTCCAAGAGAGCTCACACTGGGCCTGTGGCACAGCTCCTGACCCATGGTGCTGCTACAGTCTGACAAATGGACAAGGAGGGACCAGCAACCTGGCCATGTCCTCCAGACCATCATCTGTCCGGTCACCCTCCCACAGAACTGTTTACACTCTTGCCTGGTATAGGCAAGGCTGTTTGCTTGCTCCTAGTTTTCCCAACCCACTTCCCAAAGGAAAACTGCACAGGGAGGGAAGCCTGGCGGCAAGCAGGTATTCTGAAGATTCAAGTGCCTGCCCTCTTGCAGAGACTAAGAGGAGTCCTGTGCCAGTCAGCACCTCCACAAAGGTTGAAAGGGTAAAAACTCATTACAGGGCTGCATCCTAGTTCCTGATCCCCACATTCCTGTCCCTGAGAACAAACCATATTTGAGAAGCTATACAAAAGATTTAGTGCTGGGGTACAAAACAGTTGTCTCAATCCCCTCCCTTTCCCTGTGCAGTGATCCACTGGGTCTGCCACCCTGCAGCCTTACAAGGAACCTCCAGTCCCAGTTCTGCTGCTATACCAGAGTGACCTTTGATATCCAGGGGTCCCCTCCAAGTGGGAAGGAGCAGCATTCAGCATGCCCAGCTTCAGCTACCATCACCTCTGGGCAGCTCTGAACACTTTTTCACCTGCAGGGCTGTCCCCTGGGTGTCTCCCTGGGCTGGCAACCTCCGTTCAGGGCTACCTCAGAAAGTGCTGATGGTGCCCTTGCTACCTTCAGCGGCTATGAGAGCAGTGCCAGAGAAATAGACAGCCCAGCCTCTCCCTGATGGTCAGAGCCAGAATGACATCGTGGAGGAGGCTGGAATGCTCACTTCACCATTGGATTTGGGATAAGCTGCTGTCCTGGTTCCCACTTAGCAGCCTGACTCCTGTGAGAGATGGTCGTGCTTCATTACTGGAGACGGTCTGATGCCTTCCCCAGGAGGCTGCAGAAATATCCTGCCAGAGAGAGAAACCTCCTCCCTTGGCAGGTTTCTGCCCCACAACCTGGCCCCTCTGCAGGGCCTGGGGTGGAGAGACAGTGTCTGTGTGTCTGTGGCCATGTGTGTCCTGTCCTCCCCGTGTAGTGTAGGGGGCCTCTTGTCGCTGTGCATTGTGACTCCTCTGACTGTAGTGGAAACAGCTACACCAATAAACTCTAGACAGGAATTGTGTGTGGCTCTCTGCTCTTGTTTGTTAATTGGAAATAAATTAAATTGAATGAAACAAACAAACACAAAACTTTCTTGTCCAGAACAGTAGTCAGTGAGAGAGGAAACCTCTGATGAAGTGGAGACTGTCCCCTTTTCACCCACTAACAGCATGGAACTAGGGCCTCAACCACTGCCACCAAGCAGGCCAGTTACTGTGGAGCCCCCATGCTGGCTGCTGGAAACAGGAGGCTGAGGGAAGGGGTCATGCCTACCTGTGTCTATACATGTGTTCAAGCACGTACCTGTGTGCTTAGCAGTGTTCACTGCCCATCTCCTTACCCAGCCACACACCAAGCAGCAGGGCCATCAGTTGAGCATAGGAGAAATACCTCATTCAACACACGTTCTCTCCATGATGTCTTCCTAGGCAAGAGCTGAACCAGGTTCCTGTGAGCTGCTGTCTGCACACAGCCCACATGGTGATGGGTTTAATGTCCTCCAGTCCAGTCATACTCTCCTGAGTGCTGCTGCTGGGAGTAGGTGACGTTCTCATCTCCTATGGTCATTTTTGCTGGCCGTTCCTGTGGCTGGTTGCTGCTGTGGGACATGTGGCAGAAGTGTTGGCCATCCCACCTCTGAGCTGGACCCCCAGTGAAGCAGGCAGTGTCTGGCCTTGCAGCATCCTCTCCAGGTCCCAGCAGCACTGCTGAACCTGTGGAAGAGAAGGCAGCAGAAGTGTCCAGCTCTTGAGAATCCAGGTGGGCTGCATGGGAGCATCCATTAATGTTTCCTGCAAGCAGCGCCACCACATTAAGAAACACTTCCTCTCTTATTCCCCACTCCATAGGTCTCCTTCCTCACTCCTGAATGCCTAGGGCTGGCTAATGGGCCATTGGTTTGGACCAGAGACGTTATGGCTCTACCTAGTTCCTCGGGATCTGTGTCTTCACTCAGTCCCATAGCAGTACCCCTTGCCCTAGCTCTGAGATGTATGGCAGGGAGTGCAAGCAGAGCCAGTGTGCTCCTTACCACATCAGTCGTCCTGATAAGGATGGGCCCGATCTCCAGCTCTAGCACCCAGTCTACCTCCAGGATGCTGTGGTGGTACTCTTGCAGCTCCAGGCTCTTCTGCATCTCCTCAGCCAGGGCAGCCTGGTAGCAGGGATCTCCTGTACCCACACCCAGGCTCTGCTGGGGGTGTGCCAGCTCCATACCCTCACCCTGCTGCTGCAGGCGCAGGACACAGATGCGCTGGGTGATGTGATGGATCTGGGTCTGCAAGGCACCCGCCCGCTCCCAGCAGGGCCAGCAGCTCCTCTCGGCTCTCCTGCAGCTGGGCTTGCAGCACCCTGGCACAGCTGTCTGCAATCTGAGGCCTGTAGTGGGACCAAGAGGTCAGGCAATGCCAAGGGAGAGCCAGGCTACTGGCTGCCCCATGCTGCCATGATGCCATGGATGCCATGATGGTGATGGTAGTAGTGATGGTGGCAGGGAGAGGCTGTACCTGCTGTGGTGTAGATGGACCTACTGCTGGGCAAGCTCTGCTGTGGCCAAGGTCTGGTAAAAGACATCCAGGACCAGCCACAAGACCTTCACAAAGAGCCCCATGCTAGTAAAACCATACAGGTCATGCAGGCTCTGGCGGCTGCAGACCTGCTCACTGAGGGCCCCCCCTGCAGCAGCAGCAGCCCCCAGTTATGCCTGTGGGCAAAGAGCTGTGCAGCCAGGCATGGGATGGGTGCTGATGGGGACTGCCAGGTGGGGTAGGCAACTGGGTCCTCGTGCATGTACAAGTTCTCACAGAGTGGGACGACCACCCTGGCATCAAACCTCTCCTTCAGCATGCTGAGGTGTTGAAGGTAGGGGGCCAGCCAGCCCATGTAGCTGGCCATGTCAGGGTGCTGCCTGCTCTCCACCTGTCCCAAGGAGCTCCATGCCAGCATCAACAGCAGCATGTGGTACTGACTGTGCAAGTCAAAGCCTTTCTGGCACTGCTGCACATGTGTCACAAAGGCACTGATCTCCTGTTCCAAGGCAGAGTAGAGAGCCTCCATGGGCACCCGCAGTGATGGAGAGGAGACAGCTAGGGCTGCAGCTCAGCCACACAGTCTTGGTCCCTGGATGCACTAGGATGTGATGCACAGGCTGATGAAGGCAGGATTGCTGCAGGGCTCTGGTCTGAATTATGTATGTAAGTTTGGCCAGCAGATAGAACAACAGAAGTCTGGCATGCTGCTTTGAAGAATGGGGTGTCTGGCCAGCTTGGATGAGTTGGTCTTCTGGAGAGGAGAGAACGCAACAGGGATAGACTGGAGCGGGAGGAATGAGTGAGCTGAAAGAGGTGAGCTCAGTCAGATACCTCCATTTTTGTGGGATCATAGGAGGAGGGAGAGGCTGCTGAGTCCTGCCACACCAGGAGTATGCTGGACCACAGAACACAAGTGAGCAAGGAGAGAAGCAGAGAGGCTGCCTGCAGCCCCAGAGGATGCTACCATGGGTGGGGCAAGAATACACTGGGTGCCTGCAGCCTCCCAGCTGTCCAGGGGATACTCTGGGAGGGCAAAAGGGTCCTTCCACCCCCTGGAAAGGGATGTGGCTTTGCCAGACCTGCGCTGCGCTCTGTCGGGCAGTTTCTCTCACCTCTTTGCTGTTTGAGAAGAGTTTTATCTTTGCAAACATAAGCAGCCACCATTGCCTGTCTGGCGAACTAAAAATAGGTCTGTTCCCCAAACTATCAACCATATTATTTTAAATCATTGCATGTTTCAGCAAACTCTTTGAGTTTCTGTTTCTGCCACCTAGGTTCAAGTATACTCAAGCCACCTTCTCCAAATATTTTTATTCTCCACAGCCAGGAGGGGCTGGCACATCTCTGTTGTGAGATAGCACTGGCACCCATTGGAAAGGCTGTATGTCTGGGAAGTTAAGGAAACTGCTTAAGACCCTCCCCATGACAAAACTGGGAACCAGTACCATTGACAAAGTTTCTTTTCCCCTCTATATGTGGAAGTCCTTGCCTGGGCTGTGGTGCCTGCTTTAAGCACTCAAATTTCTTCAAAACAAAATTTTAAAATCCTTTTTCCTCTTCCCTATGAGGGTTTGTGAGCCCTGCATCTGAGACAGGAGGCATGTAAAAATGGCAGGATGTGGCAGCAGGGCACATCACTCACACTGTGGGCTGGCAAAGCGAGGGTGGCTTTGGTTGCATACACCTTCCCCAAAGTGTCTGCAGCTGGGTTTGTTTAAATGTGAGCTGCAGCAGTTTGAGGACAGCAGAGTTGATGCTGAAGGGGCATGATGCATGCATGTGGTTCACCAGCTCGGGAGTGCTGGCTTCCAGCTTGCTGTTGCAGATACTGTGGATGGCCAGCAAATACTGCTGAGCACCAGTGACTCTGCACATCCTGCTGCAGCTTCATCCCCACACTGTCTGTCCCCTTCTGCCCTCCATCCATCTCCCCTCTATGTCACTCAAAAGAAGGGACTCACCAACCCCAAAAGAGGCACCGGGGAGAGGAGAAAGTGCTGAGCTGGGCCCTGCTGCCTGTCAGATAAGGAACCTGCCCTGCTCAGGCATGGACACAAACTTCCTCTCCATGGGAACAGCAAGTTTGGACATGTCCCTTGCTCAGGAGCCAGTCTTTCATGGAGCCAGTTGCCAGCCCCACAGGCATTGCCATGGAGCTATAGGGCAGAGATGCAGCTCCCTCCAGCCTTTCTCCCTTGCACAGATCTTTGCAATGGACACTTCTCTCGCATTGATGCCTGAATCCTGGATGCTTGGATAGCACATTTCTTCTACACAAGTAAGTACTTCTGTGCATGGCCCTGAATTTGTTCCAAAGGCTTATATAGCCTTGGCAAGAGAGAGGCTCCCTAGCCTTGGGCAGTTTGCTGCCTACCTGCTGCTTTTTGCCCTGCTCTGTCCCTCCCAGTGCATTGTCCCTGCATGGCTCTGCAGCCCTCTGACTGTATGAGATACCTGTGCTGAGACTGCTCCCCAAAGGGACTCTTATGAGAAGTGAATGGTCTCTTGAGGGAATGAGAAGAGGAAATGGGAACGAATCATCTGTCAGAGACCTCTGACAGGTACAGTACCCCTGGAACATGGATCTGGTTCCAACGGTTCCCCTTCCACCTCTGCCCTGGTACTCATGGAAGGGGGAGCTGTGACCATGGTGTTCCAGCCTGCGCAGTGAGCAAGTCCTGCTGGCTCAGACAGCTAGAGGTCTGTGCCCAGCCCTCCTGTTTGGTACCAGGACCCTGTCTGGCAGCAATTCCATGGGACAACACTGGGACACTTCTAAGTCTATGCAAGGTTTTTCTGCCTGGTACCTGCTTGGCTGGGTTGCATCTACTCACAAGCTGCCGTGTCTTAGTGCAAGAGATGACTCACACGAGCTTCCCTGCTGAGAGGGGCAATGCTGCTGTAGTCAGGACAGGAAAGGCTCAGCCTGAGCTCTGAAATGTGTCTGCCAAGTATTTTTCTTGCAAAGAGCAGAAGGGAGGTGTGCTGGAACCCGTGGGTGTCCTACCTCACTCAGAGGGGATCATGCAGGAGTCACAGCAAGGAGAGGTGTGAGCACCAGCACTGCACATCATCCACCATCATTCCTTCCACACTCTGTGACCTCTTGGGCCACAGGCTGCCAGATGTGACCTTGTCACTGAGCAGCATGGAAGGGTAATCCTCCTCATGACTTCTGCAGAGAGGGTGGGATCTTGCGGTTTCTGCTGCAGCAGCCCAGCTGCATGATTGCCTTCATCTATTGATCCATTGTCCCTGGAGGATGTCCCCCTCCTCCAGCACACAGGGTGCAGCAACATCACTGAAGTTGAGAGAGCCTGGAGAGTGGCCAGCTCCTGCTGTGACAGGCTCTCATCCTCAGTAAGGACAGATGGACAAATGCCGAGGCCAGTCCCTGGTGCTCTGAACTTACTTTTCAGCACTGAAATGGACCTCAAAATCAGATGCCTCTGGCAGACAGGAGGAGTTAGTATAGTCTCACCTGCTCCTTGGATTTGCCCAGCATTGCAGGTTGCCTCATGGGGACTTAAAAGGAACACGTCCAACAAAATAGGGCAGGGACTGGCATCAGTTTGGCTGCAGGTGCACAGCAAGGGGAAGAGTTCTGTCCTTTAGCACAGAAATTATTTGGCACACTGAAGCTGCACAGGCAAGATCAGGAAGAGAAAAGGTACTGAACTCTGTCTACCAGCACTCCTCAGCAGAGCTTGGCCATGACTAGTGGCTGTGATATGACACCATTTAACCGTCTCACTTGTTTGCCTGCATTTATCATGCAGCCAAGGACACAGAGCTACCTGCATCTGGCAAAACATCCCAGTCTGAGAACCGCCTGCACCACAGCTGGCTGACACACTTTCTGCAGCATGAATCCTGCGATATTGGTATCTGTGAGCAAAGCCCTGCTTATACACTCAGCTGAGCAGAATTCACAAGGCCGTTTGTAACAGAGCCATCTGTGACCTCCACAGCATCACCCATTAATAGGAAGGCTTGGTCTGGGTCAAGCAAAAGCAGGGCAGGCTTAATAGGAGAGGAAATTAGGTGGATGCGCTTGGCTGGCCTCATCCCTGCATTTTCCTACTGTAATTAGAGCCTTGTGCAGCCCAGCTCTCTTATTCAGCACTCTCACCACCAGGACTACATTTTTCAGGAGCAAGGTGCAAAAGCTGCACTTGGATATATTTTGGCTGTGGCAGCATGAAGGGAGAAGTGGCAGGAATCTCAGCTTGTTGCTGCTGGGAGCTGATGTGTGGCCTAGAATGTGGCAGGGAAGAGTTGGGTTAGATTGGGCTGGGAGAACAAAAGCAAGACCTCTATCTGCAGAGAAAGCTGGAAATATTCAATTACAGGTTTGGTCTGTCCAGCATGGACAAGTGCAAATGGAGCTGGCAGAAAGTCACTAGCTGGTGCTGGCCCCAGTGACACAGCTCAGGAGGATACATCAGCGTCCAAGACGTGGCACATGGTGACACTGAGCTGGATGTTCCCACCATCCACCCTCTGAGGCCATGTGCTCTAGTTCTCTGTTCTTGTGCTCAGGCTGAAAACAAAGAAGATCCCATTTTCCTGGTCTCCGGAGAAAGGTCAGCCCTAGTAGAGGGCATTCCTGCACCTGGATGAGATAAAAAGCTTCTCTCACTGTGGTCAGACCAAGCAAGGGTGCATCCACCCTTGGCCTGGGCCTGTAGTGTGCAAAAGCAATGCTATGCTTTTCAGTGACACGAGCTCACTGCAGACAGTAGCTGAAGTGAGGTGGGAGCCAATGGAGTGCAGAGGACAGATACCAACACCCTCCAGCCCATGTTGTTCCCCCTTGCAAGTAGGACTTCCTGTCATACTCCTGCTCTCTAGCGGAGCAGGTGCCACAGTGCTTGGTGTGACCCTGTGAAAGCCCCTCCAAGCGGCCTTAATTACGTTCCTCTGGAGCAGGGACACATCTGGTACAAATGTGATCCTGTCCCCAAGGAGTCTGGGATAATTCCTGCCACAGAGCCCCAGAGCATCCTCAGGCAGAGACAGCTTTGTTGCAGCTTTGGTCATTACCACCCTTATCTTGCAGGGGGCATTTCTGACTTGTGAGCAGTGGGGCAGGAGGAGAGGTTCACAGCTTTGTGCTGAGTTGGGGCAGTATGAGCCTTAGCCAACCTAGCCAGACTGCCCAGGTCTGAGCTGTGTCTGGGCTCCCCAGAGGGTGGGAATGGGAGAAGGGAGAATCTGTGCTTTTCAGGAGTCGATTTTTGCGCCTATTTCAAACAGCTGTGAAACTGAGATGGGGAGCCAGAACTCTGGGTTCGGTACATGCCCTTCTATGTTTCCCCTTCCCCTTGCACTTGTGTAGTCCTGACTGCCCTATGCTTTGGGCAAGGCAGGACTTGGGGGCCCTAGCAAAACTGCAGGGCCTGATGGCAGGGGCTGTGATGGTAGTGATGCCCAGAAGAGGACAGATGCGCTTCTCCTGCATCTGTGCCTCCCTGTGCCCATGGTTGGATCCAATGCCTCTGCTGCTAGCTCTCCTGAGTGAGATCATCTCAGGGATGATGTCAGAGATCAGTTCCCCACCCTACAGGTATGATTGTAATGAGCCACTGGGGAGGTGGCACCTACGGGTGAGGTAGCACAGCTCAGTCTCCTTGCAGGTGGTGGGAGAGCAAACCTGGCAAATACTTATAGCCTGCAGCAGGGGCACATTGGCCTGCCTTTCAGCTGTGTGCCAGACCCGTGGCAGAGGAGGAAATTAGGATATTGTCTGGTGTCCAGAAGGAATTCCTGCCTTGGTTTGTTCCTGCCAGTCCTCCACCGACCTTCCCTCAGTGTGGAAAGTCCAGCAGGAAGCTGACTCGCTGTCTGCTACCACCACAGCTGGGTGCAGGGCTGTGCTGCCTGCAGCACTGGAGGGCTGCTCCTTTCACGGATGCAGGAGCAGTTCATTTCCCAAACCACCAGCACCTGACTGCCCTGGCTGTCCTCTGTCAGAGCCCAGTTCCCTGATGACAAGCAGAGAAGAACAACCATGGCACCCTAGTTCCTGTGCCATCTGCAGCTGTGATTTACAGGAGATCTGGGACCTCAGTGGGTTGCCAGCATTGCTGTCAATCATATGGGCAATGCTGCTCTGCCAGGCTTGGGGCAAGAGGCAGCCTTGATGGGGGAGAAGGAGCCGGTGTGCTGGAGAAGAATCTGGGGCTTGTCCTGCATAGTGGGGCCCATGCCTTTATTGACTGCTTCGCATTCATTGTGTTGCTGATGTGGCAGCCAGCCCCAGAGCTGTCGGAGTGTCAGAGGTGAGGTGCCAGGTACATGGTGAAGGCAGTATCTGGGCAGTCAGCAAAAGCAAGTCAGCACTTGCGGGCTTATCAAAACTCTGTGAAGAAGCAGATGGTGGTAGCTACCCCTTGCGGGCAACCAGCACCTAAAGAGTTGGAAGACAATTCAGAAATCCTCAATTCCAGTTAGGCTGTGTTGATTTAATCCTGTAACAGAAAGGAGCAAATATCTCAAGATTCTTGCCACCTTTCCTACTAGGCTGATAGAGCACAGGACTTACAGCATCACTCACTGTTGCTGGATTTGGGAAATACATTTTTTGTCTGAAGAGTCTGGAAAGCCTCTTTGTTCTAAGGATCAGGTCAAGCTACCGCCTTCATCCCTCCTTGAAGGTGTCACTTGACAGTAGTGTTAATACTAAAATCCTTGGATTTTAAAATGTGGGTTCTTTACCCTGCCTTGGACTTTCCCAGGCTGCTGGCTCAGAGCTGCTGGGAGGTCTTTCTGTCTGGAACATTCACAACTCCCTTACAGCCCAGAAACACATGTGCTCCACAACCATCACCATAATGAAAACTGCAGTAGTTACAGGTTTAGATTTTTTTTTTCCACGGTGTGTGTCTAGAAACTAATGAATGGGGAAAAGAGCTCATACAGGCCTTGGCCTGGGAAGCAGAGGTTAGGCTCCAAGTTTATGAGTGCATGTGGGTTGCTTGGTGTGTTTACTCTGAATAGATTTGCTGATGTCAAATGCATAGCTGCAGAGAAGACTGTCAAGGACACATTTCTGTTGAGTTGATCTAATCCCGTCCACTAACAGGGTAATTGGCCTTGCGGATAGAAGTATTAGATCTGAGATAAAGACTGCAGTTGGGCTTCTGGCGCCGTCTTGCATGATGTTTTCATGACCCAGGGAAAGTGGCATAGATTAAACTAATCCACCACAAAACTAAAAGAGGCAGGATAGTTATACCCAGGGCAGCTCTTAGTGACTTGTTATCAAAATGGAAGGACACACTCACAGTGATTCAGATATTAGGAGACCTTACCAAAAGGTCCAAATAGTGAAGGTAGAAGAGGCTGGTGGGAGTGGCCATCACAGGTTAGGCAGTGACCCAAGTGTTTCTCTGCCTTGTGGCAGAGGTTGGACAAGATAACTACCATCTTGCTCAGAACCCTGTGTCTCAAGTAGTTAAAAAAGCACATTACTGACAAAAAAACCAAACCTCCCAGAACTTTTGTGTTCCCCTTCTCCTCCATTAGATCTCCTTTCTTTCAGGCTAAAGAAATAATTTCTCAGGGGCAGAAACAGCCTCACAGTGTAGGCACTAGCGGCCATTCTGGCCACACTTTTTTTACAAACTTCATCCAGCCTTTTGGTCTATGATGGCTGTTCCAGATTTCAGAGTCGTAATTTTGAAGCTCTGCCGGATTCCTGTTAATGGTCTCTTTCACTGTATCGTGCTATGATGACCTGATGCAGAGACCCTGAACCCAAAATGTTTGCTCTTGCAAATGACATCAGCTGTTCTTCCAAAGCTCGCTCTTGCCCGCTCTGGCTGCATAGAGGTGATCCCCGCTGCATGTCCGAGAAGGCACTGTCCGCTCGGGCTCATCTCAAACCCTTTCCAGCACTCCCCATTTTCGGGATGGCCACTCCTTCCCAGACAGCGTGAGCAGTTCCCCTTGCTCCGGAGTGCTCCGGGGCGGAGCGGCCGCTCCCCGCTGCCGGCAAGGCGGAGCCAGCGCGGCGGCGGGGCGGGCGAGGTGCTCCTTGCCTGGCCGCGGCGATGCGGCTCTGAAAGCCGGCCGGCAGCGCTCCGTGCGGGGCGGGACCGCCGATGGACGCCTCTCTCCGTAAGGTGAGCAGTTACGGGGGCGAGGGGCACGGCGGTGGCGGGGCTGCCCGACCGCCTGCTCGCCCCGGCTCAGGGGCTAGGGGAGGCTGGGACGGAGCTGGGCGGAGGCCGGGCGGCAGGGTTAGGTCCCGGCGTGAGACAAGCATCTGTGTGCCGTGCCCAGGCTCGGAGCCGCCGGGCGCTGCCCTGGGCCGAGTGTGCCGTGATGCCGCGTTCCCTGCGGGGATTTCTGCGGCCCCGCTCCTCCTGCGCCTGGGCAGTCCCAGTTCACTTTTTCCGGAGCGCTAGGATGCAGCGGGTTTGGCCCCCTGCGCTCCCCAGGCCCAGCGCCGCACCGTCCAGCCCCGTGCGGGGCCGAACGGATTCGGGAGCCAGAGCCCGAGGGATGTGCGGCTCTAGCAGCTCGGGCGCAGGGCTCCTTGCAAGAGGAAGGAGCGGATTTGTCGCATGATAGTCATGGCTGCCCAGAAACGGCTGGGCTCGCACGCTGCTCTAATCCCCTGGAGCGACTCAGGGGTCCGGAGCCTGCTCCTGCCTGCGTGTGCGTGTCACAGCTCGGCGCGCCGCACGTGGCAGCGGGCCAGAGCCCGCGGAGGAGCCGCGAAGCGTGCGACAGGAGGGAGCGTCCGCCCCGGTCCCCTGCCTTCTCCGTGTCTCTGCCCAGTCACCTTCACGCTGGCGGGTGGAACGGGCTTCTCCGGAGACAGGCTTGTACCCGCTGGTTGTGGGCTCTGGTCCCACACCTGCTCGCAGTGTCCTTTCCTCGGGAGTTCACAGCAGCCGTACTGGGCATCGTGCAGCTATAGGAGGAAGGCATGTGCAGATGTAAGGCGTGCAATCCAGTGCCCTGCACTTCAGACCCCCGATAATTGTCTCCACCTCTTTCCTTGCCTGAGCAGTCACAATTTTCCAGCACAGCCTGGTGCTGCCTTTTGTTGTGAGGGATAGGTAGGTGCAAGGCTGGGCCAGCCCGTGCTGGCCCTATGGGTTACAGAGGGTGCCTGCGGTACTGGCAGTGGGCACAGCAGGCACTATGGGGTGACAGGGTCATCCTGAATTCTGTAGCTGAGTTCTGAAAGCCTCCCCTGCCCAGCCAGGGGTATCATTCATCCAGTCCTACTCAACCCCTGGTTGGTTTCCAATGCCTTATACCCAGTGTCTAGCTCGTGCCATGTCCTGGGTGCAGTGGGAAGACTGGCAGCCCTTCCAAAGCAGCCTGTTGTCAGTGGCCTAGAAGAACTGATGAGCTTGGGCTTGCTCCCTCCCCAGTGAAGCACTTTCTTTATCAGAACAGATGTTTTCTCAGATCTGGCCCCGGAGTGAGGAAGGATTGGCTGCCCTGGGGGATGTGCAGCACATTGCCCAGGATCCTTTCAGCCATTAACTGATTAACCTGCTGCTCCTGGAAGCCTGGGGTGCCTGTATCTAATCAGATGGAGGCCAAGGTTTCCCAAAGGGCCATTTCACCAGAGCCTTTGTGCCTGCCCCTCTTTCACAAGGAACCTTCTAGCCTCTTCCAACAGGAGTAGCCACCAAAGATCAGAATGGGAGGCAGCAGAGTGGATGCCCATAGGTGCATGTCTCGGCAAGTAGCACCCAGCAGAGAACTGCGTGCTTTGTCCAGCTCTGTTGTCCAGGCGTGATTCTGCCATTATCTGGAGAACTTGGGATCTCTAGGGAAGGGCTGTGGGGCAGTCTTGAAGCCAGAGACTCTCAAGGCATCTTTTATCTCTTGTAAATCAGGGGCTTAAATCCCAATGAAGTGGAATGGCCAAGGCTGAAGAGCCAGGGTGAGCATGCATGAGAAAGTATCAAACTGCTTTGCAGGAAAGGCAGTGGGGGTGGGAGAGAGGGATCTGGCTTCCTGGAGCGGGAATGTTTGGCATTTGCTGCACCCCAGCCACTCTTCCTCCTTCTCCATGGGGGTTCTTGGTGGGAGGGCAATGCCTGAGCAGAAGGGAGTTGCTCCACCTCTTTCTGCTGCAGCAGGAGCCAACCTTGTCCCAGGGGATGTATGTTGGCCCTTACAATTAATAGTTTAAACCTCAACATGTTCTTTGTCTTGCCTTAGAAAGGTTCCGTGCAGTGTTTGCAGCATTTAGATATCACACTCAGGAATGTGGTCAGTGTCTGGGGTTAGGTGGGGGTGCCATGGGTCTTCCCAGCTTCCTTGGTTCTTCTCTTAGTATGCTGGAGACCAAAGGAGTTCCTAATCTTTGAAGTCTATCTATGATAAGTGGCTTAGGGAATAGTTCTGGCTGCTTGTGCCACTTTGACACTGCTGAAGGGCTTTCTGTGTATCATGCCCTCCTCTGTGCTGACCCTGGGAACTGTGAGCTGGTGGGGTGTGTGCTGCTGCCACCCTTACCCTGCAGCATCCCAGGTGGGCCAGGTTAGAAAACTTTTGTCCTCAGCAAGTGGTATAGTAGAAGTATGTGTGCCTCTCTCATCTGGGGTCTAGTTTGCATCATGGCTCAAAGATGTACCGGCTTTGGTCCAGTCAGGTATGAGCTGAGGAGCCAAGACGGTGTATGTACTTCAGTCTCCTTGGCTACTGCCAGCGAGTCCTGTGCCCAGACATGGAGAAGGAGCTGTGGAAGACAGGGCTGTGGCACAGTGAAGGATGATGGTTTCTCTTCATGTCTAGAGTGTGGGCAGGATGTGGGGTGATACAGAGGATGTGACTCACTCTCCAGTTCTCCCGAGGAGCAGGAATGTCATGCCCAGGGTTAAAGGAGACACTTCTCCCATCACATCCCCCTCTGCTCTTCGGTTGGAGTGACCAGCCAGCGTGGCCCCACGGTCAGCCTGCACTGAGCAGCAGCATCCAGTAGAGTCACAGATGCCATTCTCCTTCTGCTCATGTGTCATTGACCTAGAAACACTGGCATTTTAAGGATTAAACAGTTTTCCTCATTTCTCTTTTGGTGAAATGCAACACTTTTCATCTGTGTTGTAAAATAAATCCCCCAAAGTCCTTAAGCTTCCTGGCATAGGGAGGGGGGATTCTGTGCTCATGTCCTGCATGGCTGTGGTGGTCTGAGTTGTCCTCTATACACCAGTCCTGATCTTCACTCGCTGTCCCTCATCCTACCCTGGCTATATCCTACCTGTATGTTGTGGCCTAGGACACCTGTCTTGGAGGTGGGGAGAGAAGCCACTTCTGAGGGACACATGCAGACCACAGGGGAGTCCCAGAGTCAACTCCATGGAGGAGTGCAAGGACTACTTGAGTTGCCACCATGCATGCATCTGCGCTGCTTTCTTATCCCGAAACTGAGGTGGAGAGCAAGCAGCTCTTCAGTTCTCTTTTGCAGCACTGCCCTGGATAATGTGCAGCTATGCTGACTGCTTGGTATAACTAGGAAGTGTTTGAATACTTCACAAAGCCATCAGTTAGTCTGTGCAATATAGCCCCTTGTCAACCATGGGATACTTGGATGTGCACACTGTCCTCCATGTATCTGATGGTTCCTCACTCCTAGTGTAAACTCCATGTGTGTAAACATTGACAGAGTACGTGGGTAGGGAGAAAAGCTGAAGGGACTTGTCTGCAGATGCATCTTTGTAGTGTGTAGCCTACCTCATTCTTGGGTGCAAAAGGTACAGGACTGGTCTGATTTTTGGTTGCACGTGCAATTCTCATCAGCTTTGAGCTCTTGGTTGAAGTTGCCTTGCTGTATCAATGAGAGATCAGTGTCTTCAAGAAGTCTGA
This sequence comes from Ramphastos sulfuratus, assembly GCA_013399055.1. NCBI lineage: Eukaryota > Metazoa > Chordata > Aves > Piciformes > Ramphastidae > Ramphastos > Ramphastos sulfuratus. The sequence goes on along the minus strand of WBNM01016475.1, from coordinate 321,965 downwards.
CTTGTGCCGGGCCAAGGAGGGATTGTGCATAGAATCCTGAATTGGATTTTTCAACAGCTTGGTTTGCCCTCCATGTGCTCCCTGCAGTTGGAAGAAGGTGGAGCTCCTGTGAGAGAGGAGCATGTCTGGGGATTCCTTCCAGAAACTCCTGTCTGAGGTGAGTGAGATGGTTCAGCTGACTTGGATGACACTGACCATGAGCGATGTGCTGTCTTTCCAGATAACAGTGAGCTGAGTGCTCTTGTGTTAACAGCCCTTGGCTTAGGAAAACTCCATCTTGGAAAGATGGAGCGTCCTTGTTTTCAGCAGTGGGGCTGCTCCATGGAGGAGTATTCCTACCAAGCCTCTCTCCTCCCCTCTGAGAAACATGTGACTTTCCCTGATGACCTCCTCATAGTTTACCAAGAATACTGACCTCTTAGAAAAAAGGATGTGGAGAGACTGGGGAAAGAAAAAGAAACACTGACTATTACATCCATGCTGTGTATGTAATGCTGAGCAAGCCCTCTCTGTTTAAGTAGTCTGTGTAGTTCAGTTAAGGAGAAGTACCACTGTTCCTGAAGGTATGCGTGGGGCTGGTGTAGCACAGATGTTCCTGCACACAGAATCCTCCATCCCAGCTGCATCTCCCCAAAACTGTTTAGAGTGATAAAAAGGCAGATGTAGGGCGAAAGAACCCAGCTGCCCTGTTCTGCAGCAGCAACTGCAGAGAAGAAAGGTCTTGTGCCAAAGGTGACATGCAGAAGTGTCTGGCGGAAGAGCGGGAGTCCTGTTAGCTCCCTCCTTAGGGCATTCATCTGGAGCCAGGCTGTGTGAGCTGTGACCTTGTCAGATCCTATCAGCAGTGCGAGGGTGGGCTGGCGCAGGCACTGCATGGGAGCCCCTGTGTGAAGGGAGCTGGGTTTCCCAGACTGCAGCTGCCCCCAAGACTACCTTTCTGCTTCACCTCTTGCCTCACTTGTTTTTAACTAATAGTCACCAATATTTCACAATTTGGTATTTCCCATTTTGCTTTAAGGAGAAGGTGCAAGCTATTTAAATGTGATCATTAAGACTGAAATTTCTGCCAGCCTGGGTTTCCTGGTTATGCTGTAGTTACCCCAGGCTCTGCAGTTCTGTTTCTGCACTTCAGTCTGGGCTTACACACAGTTCAGCAATGCTGTAGAGCTGGGTCCCAGGAAAAGCACCTATGGAGGACCCATCTGGTGTGCATGGCTTGGCGCGGTGTCTGGAGTACTTTTGGGTCCTGTCATTATAAATGCAATTCTTACTGTAGCAACTGAACCAGTGGCAGGGCCTCTCATGGGTAACATTAATCAGTTTATTTGATGAGAAGGGGGGACCAGGGCTGTATACTAGTCCTGTTTATTCCTGCTACCTGTGTCTTGAGCCAATGATTAAGATTTGGCTGAATCACACTTCCTGTAAAAGCTTATTTTTGGAGGAGCCTCCACTTTTTGCAGTTTCTTCAAGTGGTTACACAACCTTGTTTCAAAATAAATCCTGCTTCATTTCTAAAGTGTCTGGCATCTCCATCCATTCTGAGGTTCTACTTTCTTCTCTTTCATGAGAGTTGTTTCATCCCAAATAACCATCTGCAAGAAACTATTCTCCAGCATCAGGCTGCTTCTGGGTTGCTGGAAAAGATGAGATAGCAGGCAGCAGAGCAGTGGTTTCAGTACTGCTGGCAGCTGAGTCCTCACAGCAGGGTTTAGCTGGTTGAGTATGGAGGGACTGAGGTGAAGTCTGCAGCCCATGCTGGGCCACATGCTGCTGTGATCCCACTCCTATCAGTGTCTGGGCTAGATAGGGCAGCTGTAGCTCTGGCAAATCTACATAATTACATTAACATTTCACAAATACTTTTGCATTACAAGGGATCTTTCTGAATAGCAGAAATGGCTTGGGTTTTGGTGGTTTTTTTCCCCAGTTTTCTCTGGAAAGCTTCTTTCTCGCACCTCAAAGCATAAGGAGTAAACTTCCTTACTTCTGTTTATATGTCCCAGACATGCATGAGCTCTCATTGCAACCAAATGTCTTGAGAGTTTCTGTTCAGAAATTTGCAATCCTCCTTGGAGCTGTGACTTTCTAGAAGACATTCCTCTGTTTGAAGTGCTCCTTGCATTCCTTCTCCCCTGAAGCTGACCCTTCTCTTTGGCTGTATTTTAATCTCGTTTTGTTCAAACAAGCAGCCTTCTGGAATTCACACTGCTCTGACGGTCTTATACTTGTGGGTGCTTACTGATCTACCAGATGTTGGTGTCTGCTAGTACTGTCAGCAATACTTTTGACTTTAGATCCTTGATGAGAATACAAACCAGTACTGACCCTATCTCTGCAGAGTTTTGTTAGAAACTCCCTCAATTAGTCATGGTTTTCCCCATTCACTTTTTTTGAGATCATTTGGCTGCTGTTGGCTCCTCAAGGGCTGACTTTTATCAGAATGATGTGTTCTAGATCAGTGCCATGAGAATCTATTCTTCCCCTATTTATCTCTTATGCTGGGAAAAGAACTTAGTGTCTAGATTTCTTTTGACATGTTGACTGTCACTGGACAATAATTAAAGCCAGAGTCTCTTTAAGTTAGAAATGCTGGAGGCAAAACCTCTGTGTTTCCCTGGGAATGTAAGGCTAAGCAACTCATGGTTAGCTGGGATAATAATCCTGCTATTGCCCTCATTTAGGCTTTGACCCTTCCAGTCTCTTGGAATTTTCTTAGCATTTCCAGGCTTATCAAAACTGAGTATCAGCTGGTGGGAAACTTTATTGGACAGATCTCTGGGAACCTTTGGACCTGCAGATTTTAAAAATCACTAAATCACAGAAACATTCCAGTTGGAAAAGACCTTCAGGATCACCAGTTCAACCGATACCGTTTTACATCTTTTCCATACACTCATATGTGGGGAAGCACCTCAGCATCCCGGTGCGATGCAAGAGGGTTGCTTTCCAGGGATGTTTATTAAGAGCTTTGGCATGTCTCTGTTGTAATTCACAATGCTGCCATTCCACTCTAGTAGTTGCATGCTGCTAATAGCACATGTCTTTGTCCCTAGTGATTTTAGAAGGAAAACAGTGAAACATGGGTTCTACTGTCCTTACTGTTACTCAACTTCTTACTTTCATGAGCTGTTTCCCCCTTTTTCCCCACTCGCACTGTTATTTCAGATTGGGCAACACTGCATCTCAGCTAAGAGGCATTCCAGTTGCTTTCTGTGTGGTGTTTGAAAGAAGAGCACTGAGGATGAGCAAACATCAGGGAAACACGTCACGTGGAGAATTAAAAATCTCGTGAGAATACTCTAGTAATGAAATGACAAATGGGAGGAGACGTGGCAAAAGAGCAGAAAATAATGGATGAGACAGGGAAGGTGGATTGGATTCCTCTGTTCTTCCACTTCTGACTGTGAGAAAAAGAGATTTTCTGCTTCATAGTGATTGATTAAAAAGTGTAGGTTTCCATATAATGTGTGAGTAGATGGTAGAACCCCACGGGGCAGGGAATTATTCAATTAAAGTATTGGTCATAAAGGCAAAAAGGTACTGGACATAATCCCAATTTCACATAATAAACACTGTTCCAGGGCTGTCACCTGAAATCTTTTGCAAAATGCATTGCCTAGTGACTGTTTGGAGGCAGGATGTTGGAGTTGGTGTCTCTGTCATAGACTGCTGCATATTTGTGGCTTCCTGAGGCCAAAAACTCTTCTCTGTGAATCTCCATCAGCCTCACTTCAGCCTTAAAGATATTTGCCTAATTTGATAGAGGGAGGGAGCTGCAAGGAAGCTGGTTCACTATATATTTGGTTGCAGGAGGGAAAGGGAGGTACAAAATGATGTCCAAGTTGAGAGCAGGAGTAGCTCTTCACTTGGTCAGTGTGGAAGTGCTAACTAGGCAGTGAAACTTTTGCTATGGCCTCATTGGGCTTTTGCACTTGCCGTGTTGCTTCTTTCTTTCAGGGCTACAGAGAAGGTGTAGGAAAGCTGACATTGCTTTGATGTATCAGAGTTGTTCAGAGACAGGCAATACAAATCTGTAGGTATCCATGTGAGTAATGTGCCCTAGAGAATGACTCGTTTAAATTCAGATTTTGAGTGGGGAAAACCTCATAGAGAAGGTATGGAAGTGGTTCTGGATTTTTGGAATTGGGCTTCAATATGTAGTTTTGAGGCTAGTGAGAAGTTCTCTGGTGGTTGAAACTGTAAGATTGTTGCTTCACCTGAAGAAGATAATGACTGCACTGCCCATAGTGGAATAGCAGGGGACAGCTCTTAAGCTGAGCCTGAGGAGAACTTGAAATGAAGATGCACATCTGCCCTCTCCCTATGGACCTTGTACACATGGCAAAGGGCAGCCTTGAGGCACGGGAGAAAAGTTGGAGGTTCACTCCCTCCACTCCCATGGTGAAGAGCTGTGGTTACTACTGGGTAGCTGCTTCTTTTTGAAGATCAAGGACCAAGCATTTCTTGAGGATCTCTGAAGCTGGGAGATGTGCAGGAGAGTGGAGAGGAGAGAAGCTCTGCAGCAGCCAAGCAGGAGGAGGAGAAAGAAACAGAACAGATGGAAGGGGGAGGCAAAAGAGAGGTGGGAAGCGGTGCACATACATCAGTGACCAGAAGTGACAAACTGCTCTTAGATTATTTAAAATGCAGAAACCTTTTCCTGCTACTGCTCTTCTGCAAAGCTGCTGGCAGATTGAAGGCTTTGCTCCTTAATTAGTAAGGAATAGGGCTTCTAATTGATAGAACTAATCTGAGTCATGGACTCAGCCTAGGCTGCAGCTCCAGAGCAGCAGGACCCACAGCTGCAGGTTTGTGCTCAGCTCCATGAGGTGTGCTGATTTGTAGGGTCTGTCTAGGCTCAGCAGACTGCTGTGTGGGAACCATGGGTCCTTGCTGGGTGAGATCCAGTCCCTTTTTGCTCTGTAGTGTGTCATCCTTGCGTCTTACAAGAAGCAGACTTTTGCTTCTGTTANACCATGCGCAGGGGCAACTTCGCGTGCAAGACAAGATTCACCCATTGCAACCGCTGGGGCAGCGATACGTCTATTGTTATTCCTCTGGCGACACGGTGGCAGGCCGACGGGGCACCGCCCTGTGTCGCCTTCCCTGGCGCCTCCCCCCTCTTCTGCTTCTTCGTTTTCCGCTGCTGCTGCTGCAGCTTCTTCCCAGCTGCCCTGTGTTGACTACTTTCAGCTCAGCTGTTCTTGCTTGTCTCTCACTCACCTGTGGCCTCCCAGGCTGTCCCCTCCCTTCCGGCAGATGTGCCACATTTTGCTGATCAGATACAACCCAGAGACTGGCTGTATGACTTCATTTCAGCCTGGCATCAGAAAAAGAGCAACGTTGCATTCCTTCCCTTATGGGTTTAGTGTGTCAGAGACTCCCCTTCCCCACCAATCTTGTATCCATTAGCTAAGTCTCTTCATATCTGTCCTATCACTTATTCATGAACATCCAGATCAATCTGTTGAAGAGTGCATTTATTGAAACCTGATCACGGCTTTGGATTTCAATGACCTTACTAGCCCAATCTCTGCTTCATGGTCTACAACCACAAATCCCATTGAGGCTGAGGAGAGAGCTGGCTTAGCACAATGCTGCTTCCAAGCCCAGCATCACATGGATCCCTTGCCAGGAAAAGCACAAGGGTTGAATGCCTAAAACCTGCGAACACCCTCAGTGTGCCAGGAGGACAAAGGTATGTGTATGTACAGTACTTATAGCTGAAAAGCTTACAGTACCCACAGAAATTTTTGTCTTGGATTCACAGTGCAGGGTTGTATAATTTTGAGACCTCCCTGCCTCTTGCAGAATGGTTGCAGTGGTGATCAGGGACAGTTACCCAGAGGCACTGCAAGAGCCTCCTGTAGTATTGCGTTTACAGGTAGATCTGGAGGCTGAGAGCATTCACAAATAAAGCATGGCAAAAACATCCCCCGATGGAAGCAGTGGACAATTGTGTGTCTATTTCATGCACTGTAAGGTGTCTTCCAACAAAAGCACTTTCTTTCTCTGAGTAAGCCCTGGAAAACTGCTGCAGCATCTTGGTAGTAGGCTGACTGCTGACTAACTGCTGAGCATGTTAGTCCTGGAAGTCTTGCGGGTTTGTGCACAAAGGGGAAGGGGCATGTGCACACCGTCAGGGGCAGCATGGCTAACTGCCTCCTTAAATCCCATTACAGCTGGGGTACAGCTCTCATTTCTTCCTGGGGGAAGAGAGAGGACATCCTAGGGAAACATGAAGATTCAAGGCTACTCCAGACTACACAAAAAAGAAGAAAGCAGGCTATGATCACATGTTTCTGAACTGTGGTATGGTTGCAGAGCGTTTTTTAGCTCGTGCCAGTTTCTAAATGTGTCTCCTGCTGGGCTGGGAGGCTCTGGAGAGGCAGAGGCACCTGCAGGTATAGAGTTCTGCTTCTTATCCAATGGAGCCTATTTTGCCTTCAGTAGCTGGATAGTTGATGACAGTGGTGCACCTGCTGGTGGCTACATGCTTTGCTTTAATGCATGGGTGCTTTGCTTCTGCAGTCAGGGTTGTGTGCTGCTCATCCGCATCTGTACCCCTTCCCTGGGGTACAGTGTACCAGGTTGCCCTTGTCCTTGCCCTGCTGACACAGTATACTGCATCTGCTGAGATGCAGGTACAGGTGTGTGAATGCAAGAGAGAACTTCTGTATTAGTTGCTGAGAAAGTCATGGAAGGACAAAGAAATCTGTGGCTTCAGTCAATTTCTTGATATCATGGAAGCCCGGAAACAATTTTTTTAATTTTAAAGTAAATCTAGAATCCTAAAATGCCAGGTGTTATGTGAACAGAGGAAAATGACATCTTAAAGTTTACTGTCCACAGTGGAAGACTGGTGTGAAAGTGAGGCAGTACTGAGGAAATGCTTTGAGCTGGAAGAGACTTTTAAAGGTCTAGTCCAACCCCCCTGCAGTAAGCAGTCACATCTTTAACCAGATCAGGTTGCTCAAAGCCTCGTCCAACTTGACCTTGAATGTTTCCAGGGATGGGACTTCCACCTCCTCTCTGGGCAACCTGTTCCAGTATTTCACCACCTTCATTGGAAAAAATGTCTTCTTTATATTTAGTCTAAATCTGCCCTCCTTTGGTTTAAAACGGTTACCCCCTGGCCTGTTGCAGCTGGCCCTGCTAAAAAGACTGCCCCCATCTTTCTTGCAGGCTCCCTTTAGGTTCTGAGAGGCTGCAGTAAGTTCTCTCCTATGCAAGCAAATTTATTTTCCAAATTATAACCCTGTGTTATGGGATCCATTTTCAAACTGCTTTGCTATGCACTTTGTGGCAAGGCCAGTTCATGGACAGATTGTCACTGAGGCCATAGGAATGAGGATGTTGGTCTCAGTGACCTACCCCTCGATACAGGAACTCTGGTACAGGAACTCTGGTACGTTACTACTTTATTCTTTCTTTCATTACTTGCCCTTGTCGCGGCATTTAAAACCAAAACAACTCTCCTAATAAACTCTTAGAAGAATTAGCAGAAGATGAGCTATTGTCATTAAAAAAGGGGCTCAAGTTAACTGCAGCACCAGTACTCAGCCAGCTTTGTCCAGTGGAAAGCAATTACAAAAAATTCATTGCTCTGCTTTTCCTTACTTGTCTTTGAAGGTGTTCATCTGAAATCAGTGGTTGCTCACTGCTTCATTTTGTTCAACTGTTTTGCCTCTAGGTGCAGGCAAGCACTTCTGTATTCCGATTTGAAAACTGGTTTTATTTGTTATTTTGTTTTTCACTAGTGTGCTAGAAGAGCAGGGGCTTTGCCACCATCTGTGGTGCCTGTGGAAGCTGAGATCCCCCAGAGCTGGCAGGTCTCTGCTATGCAGTGCTGGGCCATGCTTTGCTTTGGTGCCCTTGGTTTTCCAATGAAGTTCAGCCTTGCTGCCTGGCAGTTCTAGGAAGTTTTCTGCTCAATTTAATCTTTTCAGCTGATCAATGACATGTATGGTATTGGGAAAGAGAGGAATGATCTGAGGGCAGAATCTCTGGTGTCACCATCTGTTTCTGTATTTAGTCAAGGCTCCTTTGGGAATGTCATGTTTAGAAAGAGGGGCTGATGGAAGGAGATGGCACTAAAACAACTCAACCTTTCAGGAAATGGGCTATGCTGGGCAGAAGTTACAATCGTTATTTGCTCTGTGGTTCCTGGTCTAGCTGTCTCAGCATGATATTCCTTTTGGAAACAACATAAATGGGTGCAGTTATTCTACTGAGCAGAGGCAATTGCTCTTGTAAAAACAGCTACAACATCAAAGTAAACTGAAGTAAGTAGTTCTGGGCAGCTGAAATTCCACAGTGCCTGGGAGTCTCATGTTGCCTTCTACTTACCAGCACCCAGAAGGATCTGCTGTAAGTCTGTAGGAAATGTTGCAATATTGTACAAAAGAACTAGATGTCCCTTGGAGATTATTTCTTGCTGCTCAGTTACTGGTGTCAGAAGACAGTGAAATGCAACGTTAAGAATGAGAGTTTATGGTAAGTGTATTAGAAAAGATTTTCTTTCATCCTGCTGTTGAAAACTCCAGACACAGCTTTGCTGTTTGCTGACGTTTTGCTCTATACTGTGATACAGAAAATAGCATAAAAGAGCCTTTACTATCTCACATTGCTGTTCATATGTTAATACAAAATAGTCAGAATGTGATTTGGGAAATGAATGGTTTCTCAACAGCAATGTCTTGCCTCGATCTCTCAGGACACTATGTCTCAAGCATCAAGAGTTTCAGAAAATGTCAGAAAGTGCCATAAAGACCTCTATATATTTCCTCAAAATCTGTATTCAGTGCATTGCTTACTAGCTTTCAGGGATCTTAGAACTTGATAACGTAAGAAAGCATTTCTTTCTACTGCTAATGCTCACTGGCTGTGAGAGGCCACACATCATCCTTGGGTTTAGGTACTGCTCAGATGCACCGGCCTTTTCATTCACTTGGTGAGGGGAAATTAGTTCAACTGCTGTGGAAACTTTAGAGCAGAACACAACAGCAAAGCTAGAATTATGTAAGCCTGTTTAAATGTCATTAAAACCAGTTCCTTTATTGGGAGGGTTGGAGTTTGGCCAATGGACTTATCCTCTACAATAAGGAAAATCCAGGGTACTAAAGTGTTTTAAGTGACTAAAGTAGTTTAAACCTCCCCGACTAAACTAAAATAAATCATTAAAAATAGAACTAGCTTTCCACATTCTGTGTAATGTAATATAGAAATACTATTGCATCTCTTCAAATGTGATAAGCCTATAAGCAAAAAGTTAATGGTGCTGGCAGGTTTAAGAGAATAGGAAAGGCTTTTATAATCAATAACTATGGGGCAGAAAACAAATTAGGAAGAAAGTAGGCCGATCAGTCGATGAAAAGCGGACTGACCTTAATGTTACTCAAAAATTCAGTGCTTTAGCTTCTCTTGGTACTTGCTGAAGCAGAGGTTATGTGATTTCCATGGGAAGACATGGAATAGATGAGTATGCAATAACCGAAATGCAGTGGGATGTTATGCCTAATTCTGTATAATTGCAGGTCACGCTCTCCCTGCTCTGTCTCCTGTTCTGATCCCCAAGTCAGGCAGGATGAAAGTGACTGATCTAGCATACTGATTTCACCTGCGCTTTCTTGATAGGCAGCCTTTGAGATATGCTTGCCCTGCAGGTCCTTGCATATGTGTTGTCAAAAATCTCACTTGATGTTTAGGATTGTCTTGTGAGACACTGAGCAATTTAAGATGGTGTAGTGTGTGTGAAACTGCATATGTACCAGTATACATACATCGGTGTATATATACATGAGAGAAACACTCAAGTCATGTAATTTACAGAAGGAAACTGTTGCAGGAGAGGCAAACAAAGCTCTGTGAAGTCTACTTAGCTGTTGCTAATGATTTGTAGAACCATTTTGACTTACAATGATGTGTGGGTGCATGAAATTGTAAACATGCTTTATTTACATTTTCTGCTATTATTATTATAGCATGACTTTTAATGACCAGCTAAGTATGAAAATATTTAGATAGTTGAAGCCAGTATTCTGTGTGTTTGTATCTTTCCATGATTCTTTCCATAAAAATTTGTTTCCTTACTTTGTTTTCTGTGTGAAACTGATTAGAACTACATTTTCTTCTTCTCATGTTACATTAAGAAAATGAAAACCAGTTTCCTTTAAAATGTACATTGGACTTGCTTAAAAAATTTGAGCAGCTGTGACTTAAAAAATTTAAGCAGCTGTGACTTAGAAGTAACCTCTGAATATGGTACCTTCCCACAGCTTTCCTTGCATACTTGCATCTTGTGTATAGATCTCACAGGCTTCACTTCTTTCTAACAAGATGCCTTTCGGTTTTGCAGGGTGCCAGGGTATGGCTGCGGGAGCAGGACCAGCTGCATCCATGCACTGTTGGCTCATGTGCCGATGGAAATGTGCTCTTCACCTCAGATTATGGCATGGTAAGTGAAGTTTGCGTGAGGTTGTAGCCAATGCCAAGTTGCAAGATGAATTTCTTGTTCTTGCATGACCTTTCCGTTAAAAGGAAATCTATCAACTGAAATGCTGCAATTCTGTCTGAAAAGTGACCCATCTCTGTTACAAACCATGTCAAAGGTCTAACAAAGGTTAAAAAGAGTTCTCTTTCTTCTATTCATTTGCCTGCCCATTTCACTTGTTTTTCTTGTGCCATCTTTGAAGGAGTTGCGTTAACACTGGCAAAATGCTCTTAGAGAGAAGGTAGCTTCGCAATTATGCAGCCTTTTCTGCCAGGGTCAGGGGCTGCTTCTTGAAAGCCATGCTGCTGCAAGGACTGCTGTGCTCACCGGTCTGCTTCAGCAGCTTTTGCCGTGAGCCGTTTGGGTCAGGGGCACGTGGAAATAAGCTGCCCCTGTCAGCAGTGGAAGTGCAGCAGCTACCCATAGGACAGTGCAACAAGGGAGCTGAACCCTTTTGAGAGCAGAGCTCACTGCCAGTGATAGCAATAAGGTCTTTTCCCTGACTTATTTCCAGCCCTGTGTTCTTTGTGATTCCCTGGCGTGATTGCTGCAGTGCTCATGAAGTAATATTGGTAGGAAGGGACCTCTGAGAATCATCTGAAGTCCTCAGTGACTCAGCTAAGCTCCCTGATCCTGGAAAACTATTCACTGCTCTCTGTGAGGTTCTTGGTGAGTCAAACTGGTGCCTGGGCTGGCAGGAGGATGTGGAAGTGGGCAGGACTGTGCCCTCCAGCAGTGAGCAATTAGATCAGCTCTGTTGTTTTAGTGAACTGTGCTCTGCAGGCAGCTTCTTTGTACAGAAGACCGGGCAGGTTTTTTTTCAGACTCTTACCTGGCAAACAAAAGAGGGTGCAGGAGCAAAGGGGATTTAGGATTACAGCTTGTGGAGAGTCAGTAGTAGGACTATCAATGTATTTCAGTCTTGCTTTGAAAGAGAGTCATCATTACATCGTTTGTTTGTCAGAGACTGGAACTCACCTAGCAGACACGTATGTTTTCCGTCTGGTTACTCAAGTCTCTCAAATCCTTTCTTGATAAGCTGCCTCCTTTTGGGAGTGCTGAGTAGTCACAAACTCATTTTAAGAGATCACAGGGGCATTCATCATAGGTAATGCAGCAGCCTGTAGGTGGTCAACAAACAGTTAGTACTTCTGTGACTCCCAGACTTACTTCTGTCTCTTCTGATCCTCCAAACCCATCTGGCACCTCTGAAACAATCCCAGATGAGGGAGTGCATCCACCACCAACCTGTGTCCATGCAAGAAAATGTGCACAGGATAATGCTGTGTGGAGTCACAGGTATAAAACAACCTGGATTTGGGAGTTTTCCTCCACAGAAGAAGAAATCACTAGGCTGAAGGAGCATGTGCTTTATGGCTTATGAATAAAGAGCACAGTGATCAGTAAAGGACTCGCTTTATTCAGTAGCTGCCATATGTGCTTTGCTCACCTACCACCTTCATTGCCTTTGCCTGAGGAAGGGTGAGTGCCTGGAGTTCTAATGATGGGCAAGGGTATTTGGTGAATGTTCCTAGCTTTAGGGAGAGACAGGTGACATCTTGGCTTCTGGTGTGGTGTCAGTTTGGCAATCAGACCTGTCCTCCAGGGAGCATATTTAACCTGTGCAGTGTTTCTGTCCAGAGGGCACCAGACCCCATGCATCCACCATTGCTGCAGTCCTGCAGCAGTACTTGCTTCTCTTTGAGGACCTCGGAACAGAGTTTTTTTTAGAGAGGTATGACTGAATAACTCCTATCAAGTGGCTCAAAGGTTTAACAGATGATGATCTAATTCCTATTAACCATGTACTTGTGTACTTGCTCACGTTCGAGAGCTCCTAAGGAGTCCATGGGGCCTGACGAGATCCACCCACGGGTCCTGAGGGAACTGGCAGATAAAGTTCCCAAACCACTGTCCATCATATTTGAAAGGTCGTGGCAGACTGATGAAGTTCCTGCTGACTGGAGAAGGGCAAATATAACACCCATCTTCAAGAAGGGAAAAAAGGTCGACCCTGAGAACTACAGACCAGTCAGCCTCACCTCTGTGCCTGGCAAGAGCATGGAGCAGATCCTGCTGAAAGCTCTGCTGAGGCAAATGGAAAACAAAGCAGAGGTGATTGGTGGTAACCAGCAATGGCTTCACCAAGGGCAGATCTTGCCTGACAAATTTAGTGGCTTTTTATGATGAGGTCACAGCGACAGTGGACAAGGGAAGGGCAACTGATGTCATCTACCTGGACCTGAGTAAGGCATTTGACTCTGTCCCACATGACATCCTGGTCACCAAGCTGGAAAAACATGGACTTGATGGGTGGAGCACTCGCTGGATAAGGAATTGGCTGGATGGTCGCACGCAGAGAGTGGTGATCAAGGGCACAATGTCCACCTGGAGACCAGTGACAAGTGGCGTCCCTCAGGGGTCAGTGCTGGGACCAGTGCTGTTTAACATCTTTGTCAGTGACATGGACAGAGGAATTGAGTGCACCCTCAGCAAGTTTGCAGATGACACCAAGCTGTGTGGCACAGTCGACTTGCTAGAGGGCAGGGATGCCATCCAGAGGGACCTGGACAGGCTGGAGAGGTGGGCCCAGGCCAACCTCATGAAATTCAACAAGGCCAAGTGTAAGGTCCTGCACCTGGGTAGGCACAATCCCAAGCACAAATCCAGGCTGGGTGGTGAATGGCTGGAGAGCAGCCCTGAGGAAAAGGACCTTGGGGTCTGGGTTGATGAAAAGCTCAACATGAGCCTGCAGTGTGCGCATGCAGCCCAGACAGCAACCGAGTCCTGGGCTGCATCAAGAGCAGCGTGGCCAGCAGGGCAAGGGAGGGGATTCTGCCCCTTTACTCTGCTCTTGTCAGACCCCATCTGGAGTCATGTGTGCAGTTCTGGAGTCCCCAGCACAGGAAGGACATGGAAGTGTTGGAGTGCATCCAGTGGAGGGCAACAAAGATGATCAGAGGGCTGGAGCAGCTCTCCTACGAGGACAGGCTGAGAGAGTTGGGGCTCTTCAGCCTGGAGAAGAGAAGGCTTTGAGGAGACATTATAGTAGCCTTCCAGTATCTGAAGGGGCCTACAGGAAGGCTGGGGAGGGACTATTTATAAGGTCTTGCAATGACAGGACAAGGGGCAATGAGTTTAAACTGGCAGAGGGAAGATTTAGGCTAGATGTTAGGAGGAAGTTCTTTCCAGTGAGGGTGGTGAGGCACTGGAACAGGTTGCCCAGGGAGGTTGTGGCTGCTCCCTACCTGGAGGTGTTCAAGCCCAGGTTAGATGAGGCCTTGAGTGACCTGTACTAGTGGGAGGTGTCCCTGCCTATGGCAAAGGGTTGGAACTAGATGATCCTTGAGGTCTCCTTCCAACCTTACCATTCTATGATTCTATTTAGGGCCCCTATTAGTCTCTAGGGTCCCATTTTTTTCCAGTGTTTTGTAGAAGATCAAGTAACGAAGTTATTCTTCATGCACAGACATAGCACCCTCTTGGCACGGGTGCTGCCAACTGCCTGGTGTCTTTTGGGACACTTGTCTGCTCAGCTTTTTCCCTAGATGTTCTCTTCTGGCCCAAATGGCCACGTATGTTGACAATGCAGTGGTAAATGAGTAAGTGCCTGACAGATGTTAAGAAAGGATCATGTCATACTGTTTTGAACTTGTCCTCTTGAAAAAAATGTGTCCAGTTGGCAGTTTTTTGGTCTATGCTTGCAGATTGAGAGTCCTACTGCTGGCAGAATCACAGCTCTCTGATAGCTAGGTGCAGAAGTGTTGTGGAAAAGACCAGAAAGGCCTGAAGAGAGCCTGGGTGGGCTTCATTCTACACTGCTCAGGAATATGACTTATGTATTTTTGAGAGCCTCATGACTAGCAGTAATTGGGCTCTGGGCAATCTCCATGTGGAAGAAACTGAGTCCTTGTAACATTGGTGTGACTGGGCTGACCTGGAGCGAACACATCTGGGGAAATGAGCCTGCTTCTCCTTCCCAGCTCCTTTTAGGAAGAGAGACACTGTTTCATTTGTGCTTTTGGAGGCATCATAAATGTCTTGTAAAGGGTCCTGTGCCAGGTTATCCCTTCCCCACACTGGTAAGAGTGCTGTTTCAGAGCTGAGCAGCAGTGCTCGCTGGGCACCTGCAATGCGCTGCAGCAGTAAGCGCCCTGTGAGGGACTCACAAGGGGTGGCTCACTGGAGGGGGCAGGGTGACCTCATTCTGTCTTCAGCCTGCAGCTGCATGGATGGCCTCTGCCTAGCAGTTATGGCAGCCTGAGGACTCCAGGAAAGCAGGCAGGAGAAACCAGTTAGATCAACACTATCTATCATGGTTCATTCTATATGGAGTCTGTCAGTTTCTTCGTGCATCTGGGATGGAAATAAGGTAGAGACTAGACCCCCAGAAGGAAAGGAAGATCCCAGTTTTCTTTGGAAGGGCTACTGCAGGCCAGTTTACTCCTCCATCCTGCCTGTATGAAATCTCCCATCTGTCAAAATTGGGTCTTACCATGTAGCGCAGCTTGGGATGCTGGGTGGGAGATGGCACATGGTGGAATCCAAGAGTGGGAAGCAACTGAAATAACTTGCAAAATGCCAGCATCGTGCTTGAGAAGGAGGAAAAGAGGACTGGGATGTGGCTATGGTAGAGTGGAACAGTCACATAATTTCAGCTGCACTGAAAAGGGATGAAGGAGATGACCTGATAGCTGAAGATTGGGTTATTGAGGAGGTAGAAGCTTTAGCAGGAAGAAGGATGCAGCAGTTGAGGTAAGAGTACAACTGCTTGGAGAGAGAAGTGGGTACTTCCCAGAGCAGTGATGGAGGTTAATAGCTGTCACTGTACAAACACTTTAAAAGCTGCATCATACACACACATGCCAACCTGTGCACAGGATGTACTTTATTGGCTTCTTACCTGCTTTGCTTTCCTTTGCTCTTGACAGAAACCTTTCCCAGACACTGTCCGACTGCTCCTATGAAGAGTGCAGGGCAAAACCTGGAATGTGAATAAGCTTTGCCTCAATCTCCCCACATGCAGAGATAAAATCCCACCTGTGTTTCTGTGAAAGACTGTACCTGGTCTCTAGGGAGAAGCTGTCATAATTGTTCACAGTTATGAGTGCAGTGTGCAATATCTGTCCAGCCTAGGGCAGCTGGAGGCTGCTGCTGTGCTCCTGCTAGGGGAATTTGGGTAAAAATAGAGTAAGCTTGCATTGATCTGTCCCTGTCAGTAGTGAAGGCAAGAGATTAACACTGTATCAAAAGAAGGGAGTGTGCTGTATGATTTCTGGCCAGAGAGATCAAATAGAAAGGAACAGGAACAGAAGAATGATTATAAAAATAGGGAGCAGATCTGTGTGGTGCCTCATTCATTTCCTTTTCCAGTGCTGAAGTATAAAGCTGTGGAAATGGGGATGTTTCTGGTAGGAAATCAGACTATATGCCCAGGTGTCATGAGCTTATTTGTCTATCTTCCTCGTTCTTCCAGGTATTCCAATACCCCAAGGCCTCCCTATCCAGAGAAAAGGTCTTGCCAATGCACCAGACCAGTATTGATGGGGTAGAAGACATGTCCATGCTGGGAGATCTGCATGAAGCTGCCATCCTGCTTAACCTGCACCAGCGCTACCAACAGGGTAACATCTATGTAAGTGCTCAAGCTGTGCCGCATCCTGTCTGGTTAACGATTGTTAAACTTCAGGGCTACCGTTTTGCATATTAAATACAGACGTTATCATAGTTTCCTAAGCATTGTTTCATGTGGATAGAAATCAAGATAATTTTTTTCTGCCTTGCCAGCTTCATCAGCTCCGCAAAACTCTACCCTTAACCACTGGGACCTCTTTGCATCTATAGAAGACCTCCCAAAACATGAACATTCACCTCTAGGCTTCATGATGATTGTGGAGCTCTGTGTCCACCATGAACATCTGGGTTTTACAAGCTGGCATCCATATTCCCCAGATTCCTCCTTATTGCTGCTCAGACCAATGGCCAAGCAGACTAGAAAGTGCAGTGAAGAAGAATATCCTTCATCTGCAAAAAGCTACTGCTTAACAAAACTAGGAGAGCAAACCTGTTGACTAATTCTTCTGCTTTTACATGAAGTTGTGCCTTATTTTGGGTTGCTCTGCTCTCCTTGCACAGATGAACATTCAAAGCACATCCTGATTTCCCTTTTGGGCCCTCAGGAAGGAGGCGAGTGTCAGGAAGGGGACTTGTGAGGGAAAGCACACCTCAGATGAAATGTCACTGTAGCGCTGGGATGGCAGCATACTCCTCTGAGACTTGGACAAGGGACATAGATTGCAGAGACTGCCCTACCTTGCTTTACTCTCACCTTGCTTGTCCATGCTATATACGCCCAGAGTTTTTCAGATTATGACAAGAAAAATGTAAATCTCCCTGTTGCACAGCAACTGTTACCAAGGCAACCAAACCATATGCACCTGTATTCCAGGAAATGATCAATAAAATGACCCCATTTCTGAGCCATCTCCTACACTGGGATGCAGAGGAAACTTCAAATTCTTTTTCTTGCTGCTGTGGACCCACTTGCCTGTTTATCAATGCAGCTTTGTGATCCTGTGGCAGTATACGCTCTTTTGTGTGTATACACCCTTTTGATGGCCTTCGTGTCCTTCGTGCTCTTTCTGACCTGTGTTTGAGTTGTGCTGAGCATTTGTGCAACTTTTTGCCCTTTTGGGTCTATTCCTCCCGTTTCCCTTTTGTCACACTTTGACACATGAGGCAGGATTGTCTCCCTTTTCAGTCTATGCCTTGCACCAGAAATGCCACAACACCAGCACTGTGACAGTGTCAAAGCAGCCATACCTCCTTATCCTTCTCTTATTCAGCATGAATTCTGTGCTTTCACTATACATGTTAGAGTTTAAATACGATGTCGCTTCTTCCTTTGCATAGTGCATGAATGTCAGCTGTCCACCTCAGATCAAAATTTTTTGGGAGATTCATGAAGGGTTCTGGCTTCAGTAACACGCTCAGCAGTGGGAAGAACCCCTCAGTGAAGGATTGAAAGCCCTTCCTTGAGTGGGGTTGTAGCCAGATACATGATTGCACAATGTCTGACTTGGAAGACACCAAACCGTACAACATGCTGGTTTGCATTTCTGCAGTGCAGATGTTAGTTTTGCAGGTAACTCATCACTCTCTATTAGGTTTTGCCATTGTCCAGCTGCATGTAGTTTTCATTTAAGCAGAAATTGAAAATGGCAGCTGTAGTGCCACCTAATAATTTGCAGTGATCTGTGAATGCCGCAAATATTACAGGGCTTGAGTTCCTTTATTATCATCCTCAACATGCTGCACAAGTAGAATGCATAGGCCAAGGTTCCAGGTGAAGCTGTACTGAGAGGAGTTATTCCTATCAGTCAGGACTAAAAATATCTGGAAGCAAATAAGAGAGATTAGAAACAGGTAAGAAATAGCATTGTTTTCTGGAAAACAAATTCACCTGAAGGAACAAGTAACCCAGAGTAATTATAACTAGTATCTAAAATAATAAGCAATAATAAAATAATTAATAAAAATATGGAAAATTGAGAATGAGATGTGAACAGCTGCAGTAAAAAAGGGCAGCGCTGAGCTATATTCATGAAGGCATCCTACCATGAGCTCCTAAAGGGGATCAGTTTTCATCAGGGAGTGCAGGTAGCAGTACACTGGTGTGGTAGCCGTAATTAATGTGTTACAGGAATACTGACAGTCTCAACAGTTCCTTTTGTTTTCCAAAGGAACACTATTCAAGCTCTTCCAAACTGTTCAAGGATGTTATATGAGCACAGCAACAGCCTGAGGCTTTTAGGAGTGCACTTACCCCTTCACACCTGCTATTCCTGTATCCCTTAATAAAAGTAGACACACCGTAATGTGAGCGATAAATAAATATACAGGGGCTGTATGTTTTGTGCTAACTCTGCTATGTCTAACTACCCAGGTAGGATCTATTGTCTTGAGAAGCAGACATGCCACATGTGGCTTGTCCTGCTCTACAAAGTTCTCTGGGGACAATTACTCCTTGCTTGCACAGTGTCTGGTATGTACATGGTTGATGCGCAAATGCTTCTGCTACTAAAAATTGTGGATAGAAATTGTCTATAAGGGACTGCAGGTAATGAGGGAACTGCAAGGGGGAGATGGAAAAAAATTCCTAGAAACACTTTTGAAAAGGGATAGCTGTAGTTGACGAAGTTCCATACAGGGCTGTGATGGGAGGTCAGCTTCTTGGGAGAGTTGAAACTAGAGTGAGAAAATGTGAAATGAAACATCTGAGAGAAGAAAGTGCTTTGAAGATCTGGGAGAAGTGTTAGGATGGACATCTCTGTCTTGCAGTCTCTGAACAGTATCTGTTACTCAACTGCTTGTATGGTGCTTTTTCTCAATCCATTTTTCTCTTGCAGTGCTTTCCTATTTCATTCCACCTGTCTTGCCAAAGATCATCTGCTTGCTTATGGCTTCTGTCATCACTGAATTGTGTTTCTGTCCACAAAGGTTCATGTCAGCAGGTCCTCGGAATTTGTTCCACGCTCACCTGTTCATACTGATAATGCAGTTAAACCTAAGTGATGATATTTTTTTTTCCCCGATGATCTCTGACTGCTGCTTTCATAAATGAGTTTTAAATATTTTGGTGACTACAGCAGCTTATTAGTCTGGCTTCAGGGCCTAGTAGTGCAGTATGGCCCCAGATTTCATTTGGCAGGGAGAAAGCACACGCCTTTCTTCTCACCAAATGCTGCATTTTCAGTTTCCCCAATGGACAAGTTATCCATGGGACAGCAATGTGCCCTTGTGGCCAAGAAGGCCAACGAGATCCTGAGGTGNTGAGACCTCATCTTGAGTAATGCGTTCAGTTTTGGGCTCTCCAGTTTAAGAAGGACAGGGATCTGCTGGAGAGGATCGAGCAGAGGGCTATGAGGATTTTTAGGGGACTGGAGCACTGCGCTTATGAGGAGAGGCTGAGGGACCTGGGGCTTTTTAGGCTGGAGAAGAGAAGACTGAGAGGGGATTTAATAAATGCTTATAAATATCTGGGGGCTGGGTGTCAGGAGGGAGGGGACAGGCTCTTCTCACTTGCTCCCTGTAATGGGACAAGGAGGAATGGATGCAAGTTGCAGCACAGGAGGTTCCACCTCAACACAAGGGGGAACTTCTTTACTGTAAGGTTCACAGAGCATTGGAACAAGCTCCCCAGAGAGGTTGTGGAGACTCCTTCTCTGCAGACTTTCAAGACCCATCTGGATGCATTCCTCTGTGATCTGAGCTAGATTATGGTCCTGTTCTGACAGGGGGGTTGGACTCGATGATCTCTTTGGGTCCCTCACATCTTGTGATCCTGTGATCTTGTGACGCATGCAAATCCTTGTGTACGTAGGTGGTGACTCATAATTCATGGTTTGGCAGTAATATTAGATATTGTCCCTGGCCACCAAGCTTGGCACCTACTGAAGGAATCTAGAACTTCTCTCACCCCTGCTGAGAATGGGTATTCCTGGAGTAGATACCAAGATACTCTTGTGAAGGAGGCCACCATGCCAGCAGCAGGATTTAAGCTAGATGTTAGGCATTGTTAGAAGCAGCTCTGGGAATAACTGGATTTGAGCTGCTTGGCTGAACCAAAAAAGTCATGCCCCAAAAACCAAAATTAATTTTCTCTGAGTTCGCAAAATAGTAAGTTTGAAATTCAATATTAGGCTGTAGGTATTTTATTTTAAACCATACTATCTATTTTCTTGAACTGTGAGACTTTTCAAAATAAATATTTTCAGAGTGCTTAGAAAATATAGAAATATTTTGACTGGAAATCCTGAGCTTCAGCTGTCAATTTTGATTTGGCTCACTGAATGATTTCAGCAGCTTCAAACAGCATTTTTCAGCAGAAGAAAGATAATACGCTTTAGTGGCTCTTTGCACAGATCTGTGCATGTCTCTGTGTCCCACCTCTTTCTCTGCCAAGTTCCCTCCACTTAAGGTTGTGAATAGGGGCATTGAAGGTACCTCTTGACACACCTTCAATCCTAGCTCTGCTTTTCATCTTCAAACATAGTGCAGGGTAGTACTGGGTATGATGGCGACTATGTTTGTAAATTGTGTAAGCTTATTTAGCAGAGGCAACAGGCTAAGAACATTTTGTTGTAAAGCAGCAAAATTCAGATTGTCTTATCCATATCCAATTGTGTAGCCCCTGCTGTGGGATTTGATAAATTCCAGGCAAACTTCCTTATTTTTCTTTCATCACCACGAGTTATTTCAGGGTCTGAGTTTGTCACATTCATGATTTTTTTTCCCCTCAGGAGTTTTATTCCTTGCTGTGTTTTGTTTCTCCCCATAGACAAACATTGGTTCCATCTTGGCATCAATAAATCCCTACAAACCCATCCCTGGTCTGTACAGTGTGGATGCCATAGACCTGTACAGACAGCACCGCCTGGGTGAGCTGCCTCCCCATATCTTCGCCACTGCAAACGAGTGCTACTGCTGCTTGTGGAAGCGCCATGACAGCCAGTGTGTTCTGATCAGGTCAGAAATGGGAGAGCCAGCTACTCCCGGGCAGCATTTCCTGCCTTGCTCCTGCTGCCTTGCTGGCAACAACATCTGCCTAAATACCCACACCATCCTCCCTATCCTTTGCCTAATTCCCGCTTGCCACAGTGGAGATGCCACATGTTTATTCCTTGAGATCACTTCTCTGCTGTGGGTGGGAATGGTCATTAAATCTTTTGTCCCCAGTTCATGAATCAAATATATGCTTTCTCTTAACAGTGGAGAAAGTGGGGCTGGAAAGACTGAGAGCACCAAGTTGCTGCTGAAATTTCTGTCAGCCATGAGCCAGACCTCCCTTGGGGCACCTGTATCTGAGAAGAGCACTCATGTGGAAGAAGCCATCTTGGAAAGCAGGTATGGCCACCCTCACAGGCACTGGTGTGCAAAGGCACTGCATTCTGGGCAGCTGGGCTGTGGATGGAGCCAAGCCTGGGCATTGAGGATGATGCAGCTGAACTGTGTCATGTCAGGAAAATGTGGAGGTCATGGTCTCACCAGGACACCTCATGCTGGCTGCTCTCCCAGCTACTCGTTGATGAACTAGGCATCTTTCCAACAGCAGTACAGGGTGCACCCAGGGAATCCCAGAGAATCAATACTCTAGCCAAGGCTGGGATTTCTTCTTTTTCAGTAACTCATGTCCCATGCCTGCCTGGCTGTACCCTTGAGCTCATCTACAGATCACGTGTGGCAGTGGCTGGAGAGGGTGTGGGTAACATCCTTTCCTGGCTGTCCCAGGTTGTGGCTGTGCTTGTAGCGAGTCTCCATCGTACTCTGACTCTTGATCCTCTTTATACCCTACTCTCCCTGACCCTCTGCTGGTTTCAGGCTTTTGGTATGTTTTGCCCTCAGAGGTCCTCTGGGCCACCTTACAGCTCTTTTGCTGTTCAGACAGATGATTTCACAGAGAAACATCCAAGGGAGCTGTGAGGGGTACAGATGAGGAGGTTTACTGGGGGCTGCAGCAGGGCTTGTATGAGAGGAGGCCCCAGGATGATCAGAACTGATCTTGGCAGAAGCTGGCACCAGGGAACAGCCACCAGCCACCAAAATCTAGCCAAGGTATAAGGCAGGCAGAGAACTGCATAGCATCCCAGATCAGATGTGCTGGGAAAGAAACTGACAGCCATGAGGGGATGGAGACACGCTCTGTGGGGCATGCCAAAGGAGGTCTTGACACCCCTGAGGGACCATGGCCCATGTCAGGGCAAGGACATTCCTGAGAGACCATGGCCCATGACAGGGTAGGGATATCCCTTAGGGACCATGCTGGAAGACAGACACCAATGAAAAAAGTGTCAGGAAAACCTGAAGAAGCAAAGTGCAGCTGAGGAATACCAGTAAGAAGCTAAGAAGAGCAGAGAAATCAAGGACATGAAGAGCAACAAGAATGACACAGTTGTGTGTACCCCCAGCCTCCTGCTCTGCTTTGTCAGGGGCCTTGCAAGGTACTGGTTGTAACCTGAGATAAAAATGGAAACTGAGGCTAAATAAAGGAGGACAGTGCACATTAGACTTTCAGGTAAGCCTTGGGAAGAGGGAGAAAAGATGTTTAAAGTGTCTGTTTTATTGTTTGTGTCCTTTTTTGTAACACCTCAATTCCATTTAATACATTAAAGCAAACATTGCCCAGACCGTCTTGCCTCTGTGACTGAAGGATTTGCTGGGGTCTTGCAGTCAAGCTGTGACTGGGTAGGTTTCAACTGGACTTAGGAAAAATGTTCTCCCAGCAAGAGTGGTCAGGCGTTGGAATGGGCTGCCTGGGGAGGTGGTTGAGTGACCAGTCCTGAATGGGTTTAAAAGTTATTTGGATGTGGTGCTTGGGCATATGTTTAGGTTGAACCTTGTGGAATAGGGTTATCGGTTGGACTTGGTGATCCTGAGGGTCTTTTCCAGCCTGAACATTTCTGTGATTCTGTGTAATAAGCTAGAAACCCTTGAAGCATCTATGCAAAAGTGAATGTCATGCACATGGTACATTTCAGGGCCCAGACAGCGGAGAGAAGAAACCTATCCTGGAAGACAGTGATGCAAAAAAATGTTACTAGTAACTGTGGTGAAGCTAACCTAAGCAGACATGCAGTCTCTAACATGGGAGATGCAAGAGCATTGCAGATTTTAGCATCCTTACAAGCAGAGAAGTGTTGAGCAGAAGGGTTGCTGCCTTGGGACCTGGTGCTGAAGAGACCAGTGTTGGATGGTTTATCCTCTGCAGGAGTGTAGATTTTACCAGAGACATCCACAAATGGGAAGAAGCTCTTAAGTGCAATATAGTCACAACTCAAGATCTGCAAAATCCACTTTAAAGCAAGCGGCTTAGAAGGTTCAAGCCCACTTAGCAGTTAAGTGGTGACTTGACTGGGATCCAGAAAGGTTGCAGGGGTAGATAGGGGATTCATGAGTCTGCAAGTTCCCTCAGCTGTGAGGTGGAGTAAAGACTTTCAACCTATTTCGTGTGCATCCCTAGTGCTTTCTGACCTATTGCAATATGAGTGCAAGAGAATTTGATTTGTTACCTTCTCCTTGAGGAAGAGAAGCTGAAGACCTGGCCAAGAGCCAGAAGCTGCTGCTGCTGCTTCCAACATGTCTACCTCATATGTTTGCAGTTCAGCTTCACTTGCTCTGCCATTGGCCCTCCTCTGGTTAGCTTGTGGCTGATTTTCATCCTTGCACCCTAGCACGTACCCAGGAACAGCACTGTCAGGCAGCATTATAAACAAAGCACTGTCAGCTTTCTGTTATTTGTATGTTGTAACATTCATACTTGCTGAATTTCTCAGAAATTGAGCTCCGAAAACTCCCTTGACACTTGGTCTGTTTTCCTTCTGGAAAGTATCCATCATTCCATTAGAAATTTTGCTAACTTTCCTTTTAGCTTTTTTTCTTGCTTGCTCCACTCAGAATCTCTGTTCTTCATGTTGAGTGCCATTGCTGACAACGTAGCCACCTTTCCTGTAATTCATCCCTCTAGTCCTTGAATCTTGGGTTTTGTCATCAGCTTTGCTTCTCAATCCTGGAGCTGCATATGTTGCAGTTTCCAAAATCCAGGCTTCGCTTTCTGCTGCCCTACTGAAACTGATTCCCATTGTTTTGAGTCCTGCAACACACTCTGCCCATGTCCAGCCAACCAGCCAGCATCACATTCCTGACACTCCACTCCACCTTGCACAGTTCACTGCTCCATCAAATGCTATGTTGTGATATGCCTGCTAGTGCAGACAGTTTTCCTGGCCCGGGCACCTGCCTTCATTCTGCCACTATCTGCTCACCCACCTCTCTGCCTTGCAGCTGCCCCCAGCCTCAGACACCCATGTGCCTGTTTCCTCCCTCATCCCTGAAAGACTTAAGCACTCAAATGTGTGAGCTATTGCCAAACCAAACTATAAAGATAGTTCCTTGTGCCCGGCTTATCCAATTTAACATGATTTACAGCCATAAAGATTGTCTAGCTGGTTACTGCACTGTCACTGCAGCTGTGGTGGTCATCTAACATAAGTCTGTCCTCTCTTTTTCTGCTGGTGCCCATTGTTTTATGCTGGCTCATGATGTCGGTGTGCTGAATGGGATATTGCTACGCAATGTCCTTATTTATTTACGTACTTGTTTCGAAGGCATGGGGGTCTTGCAGTTCACATCTTCCAAGGCAAGGAACTTACTCTGCACACAGTTTTCTATGACCGTAACAAGTTTTAACAAAGCGATTTAATTTCTATGGTTTTATTTCTTTAAAGTGATATTTCCAAGAGACAAATTAAGAAAATACTGCCTGAATTTTGCTGAAGGTTGTTGGACCTTTCCCACAAGCACAGCTGCCACTTAGCTAACACTTGCAAGGTCTGAAGCCTTCAGCAAAGTCTGGTGGTATCTGTAGTCGTGACTGTCATAATTACTAACTTGTGACTAGCCTTATATCTGCCCCTGTCTGCAGTGGAACTGCACAGTACATCAATAACCGTGTTTACTTCTCAGGGCAATATTGGCAATATTTTTTTGTTAAATAACTATGTATATTAAAATTAAACATGACCACATACAGGCTCCTCTTGCAGCACCTCCATGACTCCTTGCTTGTCAGACCCTCAGATTGTTTTAGAATTGGCTAAACTTACGAAAAGGATTATTTTAATCTTGGATTCACCGGGTCAGTTCAAATGGTTGTTTAGGCTTTTCCCTAGTAGTGTTCTGTGGAGTGAGAAACATGCTGCATTTTTAACTCACCATCTTCCATGTTGCATGAACCTCCTGAAGACAGGGCGGTGACTGGGGGACAGAATTCTTCAACTGACCACCTCTCTGGAGTGTGATACATTTTTTTTCCAACTTTTTTTTTTTTTTCTGAAGTGTATGATGTAGCTTAGAATGAAGTTTTCCTATCTACAGTGTGTGTAGTTCCTCCTACTTGGAAACCACGTGGCTTGCATCAACCTAAGCAAGATCTGAACTAAAAATGGCTTGTGTGTTTCAGTATCAAATGTCAGTGCCAACCATATCAGTTTAGTGCTATGTTTGTTTGTTACTCTGAAAATGTTTGCCTGTAATTTTAAGAGTTGGCTCACACTGTCTTCTTTCAAAGGAAGAAACAGAAACAAAGATGTGGTTTAAAGCTACAGTGTTTGCCCTTTATGTCTGATGCTTCTGAAATACCTAAAAAAAATACAAGCCCATTTAATGGGATGCTGCTGTGTTAAACACACAACCTGACTGGGGCTTGGCACCTTTAATTTCCTGAAGGCACATTGGTGGGGTATGCCCTTGACAGCATGAACACCAGCTGCCCATGCTGACTGGGGACTAATTTAATTAAATCCAACCCCAGTGGTTTAAAATTTATCTAGCATTGTTAACACACTTCTTGCCATCCTTCCTTGCCCTTGAGTTCTTCTTGCTTGTCCAGTCTGGTGCTGTAACGAATTAATCTCACATGGCAGTGTATGCTGTACAACTGGCAAAAGGCTGTGACCATGGCTTTGTTTTAGTGGTATCTCATCAACAATTGTATCTTATTTGCCTTGTTTCTGCAGCCCCATTCTTGAGGCCTTTGGAAATGCCAAGACAGTTTATAACAACAACTCCAGCCGCTTTGGCAAGTTCATCCAGCTACACTTTTCTCAACATGGACACATCCAGGGAGGCCGAGTAACTGATTGTATCCTTTTCTTCAGTGGACCAGAAAGGAACGGACTGAGGAAATTCCTCATCATGATTTCTCAAAGGCAATTTATAGCTGTGGCCAAATTTGCAGCTTAAAGTGGGAAGGAATGTTTGTTTTGAGGCTCTCTAGCACCTAGCCCTGGTAACCTTTTGTCTGGGTACTGCATGAGGCAGGGACATAGTTTGACTTTTCACTTTGGCAATCACAGTGCTCATTACTTAAATTTCTAGAATTTGCTGCCTAGGAAGATCCTTCATTTTGATTACATCCTGGTTTTCGCAGAAGATTGTTTCCTTCTGTTAGCTTTGCCAATGAAATGAATGATTTATAAAAGTGAGACCAAGCTAAGAATCAATATATTCTGGACAATATTTGAATGCTGAGGAGAATGGGAATTTAGAGCTCCTGTGATGACTCGCTATTCTGGGCTGCCCATCTTCATTAGGCCTTGGAAGTCTAACCATAGAATCATAGAATATCTCAACTTGGAAGTGACCTGTAAGGATCTTCTAAGTCCAAACCTCTGCTTCTCTCAGGACTACCTAAAACGAAACCATATGACTAAGAGCGTCATCCAGACACTCCTTGAACTCTGACAGGCCTGGTGCTGTGACCACTCCCCTGGGGACCATATCGTGGTGACATCAAGGACAGGGAAGGCTGGTTATAGTCAAATTATCTTGTACCATGACATCTTCTTTGTATGCCTGCGTACTCCTCTTCCAAAGGCTTTGACATATCTTTGTCTACATGAGGCAGCTAAAGCAGCCCTGGATGCATTTCTTGGTGTTGTTATTCAAAGCTGCTGATGAATGCAAACCACATCAGTTTCCACTGGAGTAGCAGCCAGATGAATTTACTATTGTTGTAAATAACAGGCTTGGATTGTTTAGTCTCTGCTCTTTGTGTTGTCAGTAGATTTAAAGATTGCACTCTCCTACAGAAGCAATGAGAACTAATGCAAGACTTGCTGTGTGTCACACAGACTTTCAGATTTGAGTGACCTCTCTAGTCTTTCTAAGTGTCCCTAATGTGGCTCATCCTTTGTTAGGTTACCTCACCATTGTGCTCTATCTGACCCTGCCCTTTTAAATATCTCTTTGGCATATAATACCTCCTTGGATAAGGAGTAAGGAAGAAGAACCAAGATGGTGTTTGGGGCTGCTCTTAGTCCACTCTCCAAAGCAACAGTTATTTAATGATATCTTTGTTGTTACAGAGTTCATCTTAACATGTCTAGCAGATTATTTGTCAGTTGTCAGAGACCTGTGCATATATCATTTGAATGTTTTCTCCTTAATATGCTGTTCAGATTTACTGGAGAAGGTAGGTATCACCTCTACTGACTGCTGGGTGAGCCTCCTCATAGTATGGTGGTGCAGTGCCAGATCTGGATGCTGCTACCATTGCAGCACACAGACATTACTAACTCTTCAAGTGTTTCTACTGCAACTGTCTCAGCTGAGGAAGAGGATGGTGTAGGAAAAAAGTTTGTTCTTTATCTCTCAGCATCTGTTCACCTGTCTTTGATAAACTCTGTGCATTACAGAGAGACTCCAAGAGAAAGTGGTTTACCAAGAGGAAAGGGAGAAAGAACAAGTACCTGGAAACTCAGTTCCATAGAGAGGAATATGGGGGTACAAATCAACAATGGACATCTCTGCTCTGATGTAGTTTACTTTGGTCTGAGGAGCACAGTTAGAACTGACAAGGTTCAATTTGTCCATGCACACATTCTCTAAGTGAGTTCAGAGAATTCTCTGTGTGCTCACTTGCACAGCCACACATGACAGGATCTTGATACAGAGCTTAGTTATACAACATGATCACTAAACTGGAAGAAGCCTCTCTTGTGCATTGGCCCTGGAGATTTTCCTGTATCCTGGTCCTCTCTTTGCCTTTGCAGCCACAAGTGTGATCTCTTTTCTGCTGGCTACTCCTATATTCTTTGTTTCAGAACAGAGTGGTACACCAGAACCCTGGAGAGAGGAATTACCACATCTTTTATGCTTTGCTAGCTGGTGTGAGCGGGGAGCAGAAAGGTAATTTCATTTTTCTGGGATATGACTCAGTCATTTTTCCAGTCCAGCATATGAAGCAGGTGGAGAGAGCATGGATATATCAGATACTTCACATTTAAGTTTTTCCTGAAGGCCATATGGTGATTTCATGAGAAAGAGAAGGGAGTTGAGAGAAAGAAGGAGGGTGAGGATGACAAAAGTGCCATATGAGAGAAGGCACTTCAGGCATTCTAGGCTGGAAGGAAGAGTCTCTGCAAAGTGATGAGGTAATGAAGCTGGCTCAAAGGAAAGGAAGGGTAAAGATCCTTGATTTAGATGCTGATGGAAGCTGTTAACAGAATTTAGAGGTTGGACTTTAACACAAACCTTCAGTATAGGTAATAGTAGTGGTAAGAATTAGAAAGACCAGGTAGCTTTGTACATAGGGACAGGAAAAGTGGGTCTGGCAGAGGGCATGTGGAGAAAGCAGCAGCTGCTAGCTGTGGAAGCAATCCTCTTTGCAGTGCAGCACCCAATTCTGGTTTAGTGTTTAGTTCTATGTTCCTTCTAAAACTGATGGAAGTTTTTGACTGCTGCATGTCACTGAGATGATATCTTCAGAAATCTTGCTATGACACAACTTTCTTTCAGGTAGTGATAATCATTGTGTATGTGGTAAGGTATGATGTATGTGTATAGGTAAGACTATTTTTCTGTATACTTTCTGAGATAGAATTGAATCTTCTGGGGTTTTGTTGTTTGTTTGTTTTTTTCTGAGTCAATTCAGTAGTGCAGTATTCTTCACAACTCTGCAGCTTGGGATTTGACTGTTATAAAACATTTTGCATACCATCTGCAAGCTTTGTTGCCACATGTCCTCCTCTTTCCCTTCCCCAACACATTCACTGTCTAGGTGTGGCTTTTGAGGGATATGGAATCTGTTCAGATGAACTCTCTCCCTATGGAAAACATACACACTTTTGGGGGTTCAAGATCACAGAATGACAAGGCTGATTGCTAAATAAATTGTCTTTCTGTTCCTTGCCTCTTTGTCCTCTGTTGCAGAGAGCCTCTCCCTCTCCGAGCCAGAGACTTACCGCTACTTGAACCAGTCTGGTTGTGTGACTGATCAGAACCTGAATGACACAGAGTTGTTCAGTAAGGTCATGGTGAGTCCTGTCCTAACTCCTGAACTTTTGGGAACAAGGCCATGAGTGAAACATGCTGCACAGTCTGGACCTCACAGGCAGAATTTATTTGCCCTAAGCCAAAATTTGGTATTCAATGAGTCTGAAACTCAACTTTTCCTGCTTATGGTAAAAACAAGGCTTGAAGAGTGTTTTTAGGGTACAGAAACAGGAGAATTTGGGAAAAAGTCAAGGGCGAATAATGATTTAGAATGATGGAGACTCTGGGGAGCATGAACCCAAACCGCCACTCCATAGTGGTTCCTGGAGGTCTTCCTGATGGCTTGATGCAGGGACCATCACACTGGCCATCAGAAAGGGAAGGTCGTGTTCTCCAGAAAAGTTCTGGTGAAGTTGTACACCCTGTGCAAATGGCATGTTCTGAAATACTACACAGATTTCAATAGGCATCTGTAACTGTACCAGAGGTCATGGATTTAGCAGAATGAATACTCAGTTAATGTTTTCTTTGATAAGTGGTTATTGGCCTGAGGGCTTTAATATTGTAGGTGAAACCAGATAGGCAAGGTGGGAGGAATCATCTTAAGATCTCAATAGCTCCTGCTTAGATGTGTTTTAAGGGAAGGAAATGTCTCCTGCACAACAATGGGTTCAATGGCAACGTAACATCTATACTTCAGCTGAGGAGATGCCTGGAGGAAAGAAGGGAACTAGAATCCTTGAGTGCCCCATTGACAGGGCAAATGCATGAAAACAGATCCTGCCTCTCAAAGTCAGTTTATGTCCCAAGAACTCTGGTTCACATGCATGCATTAAGACAGAGGGATTGTGCTGTACTTCCTCATTGTCTTGCAGCCTGTTTCTGACCTTCTAGCAGTTGATGCTGAAAGCCTGGTTTTAAATCTTGTTGCATAAATCTACTATGGTAAGCTAGAGTAAATTAAGGGGTTACATGGATGAGAATGAATCAAGTATGTTATATGGATGTGTCCTTCAGGGAAGACAATAAGGCAGAATGTGGAACCAGTGCAGTGAGATTGGTAAGCTGTACTGCTACTGTTCAGGGAAGGATTCCCTCACACAGGCACAAACACATTCTTCCTGGGACAGACAGGCTGTAGCAACAGCAAAATCCAACTTAAGGACAGGGCAAATGCCCACCTACCTTAGATGAGGATAGAGTAAATGAAGGAGATAATGTGAGGCAGTGAAGATAACTGCCAGGTGTATGACTGTAATCCCGTTTCACTTTGATTCATGACACTGTAATTCTGAGTACATCTGATATGGGCTGTGCATGAGTATGGCGGTTGCATTGCACTGTACATACAGCTGTACATACAGCCAACATTAGCTGTATGGTTTTGCATAGACTGCCATGAAGGTGGTGGACTTCAGCACTGAAGAAATCAGAGACATCTTCAAACTTCTTTCTGGCACACTTCATTTGGGAAACATTGAATTCATGACAGCTGGCGGGGCACAAGTTACAACAAAAGCAGGTAAGCAGGACCTTAGCATCTTGATAGACCATGCAAAGCCCCATAAAGCCTCAGAGAAAGCTCACTCCATCATGCTTTGTCCTTCTGCTATGCTGGTCTGTGGTGCTTCTGCCAGCAATTTCCTTGCAGTTTAACTCTGCAAAAGCACTGCCACAGGATTCATGGCTCCAGAGCCACTGGTATGATTTGCCTGGGCTGTGTAATCCATTTGTTCTCCTGGATGCAGTCAGACTGAGTCCACAGTCTTCTAGTCTGTCTTGTGCATTGAAAGAGCAGGAAGAAGTCTGAGATAAAACTAGTCTGCTGCAGACTTTATCTCATCTTTCTTCAAAGCATCTGCTATTGTGGACTCTGTTACAGTTATCCAGTCTGAGCTGGTTTGGTAAAGTGAATCCCTAAACAGAAGCAATAAATCTATATTGCGAGTGCTTTAAGTGTTAGGTTAATTGCCTGTCCTCTTGACACACAAATTTAGAAATCCAACAGTCAGACTGCCCTTTTGTGGCTTTAGGAAAATATTTCCTCATTCAATAACTGCTTTGCTGGTGTTGAGCTTTACACAGTGCTCTGGTCTTCCTGTTGTCAGCAGAAGAACTGACTTATATAGGAGTGTCTGTGGCCCATAACAGGTACTGGCCCTGCCTCAGACTGGGTATGTGACCTTACAGCTTTTGATATGCAGAGGCTGAAGCAAAGAAGAGTGTGGTTTGTGCTGGGGCTTAGTCACTTGCCTTGTAGAAGTTCCTGTGATTTCCTCACTGGGCTGCAGAATATGGATCCCCATGAGTGACAGGGATCCATGAAGGAGAAAAAAGTGTGTCCTCCTTTGTTATAGTGCTGAACATTGCCAGTGACCTCCTGGGTTTAGATGCCTTTCAGCTTTCTGAAGTATTGACACAAAGGTCCATGATTCTGCGTGGGGAAGAAATCAGCTCCCCTCTCACTGTGGAGCAGGTAAGCGTCCTAATCTTTGCTACGCTTCTGCCACTTCTGCATTTCCAGGCCCTATCGCCCTCTTGTATCACCCATTCAAGTTTAGGGCTTCCTGTTGCACCTCGTAGGTGCTCAGCTGTGTCCTCAAGTATTTTGCCCCTATTGGTAGTTCAGGTCCCTATGTTGACTGCGTTTTTTAGGCTTTACGGGTGAGTGCGCTTGCAAATGGCAATGCACAGTACCAGTTTGGAGTCACCTTCACTCACTAGGAATTGGTCATGCTTGTGTCATGCAGGAGGTATGACAGATGCTTTGTGGTAGTTGCACGAGCACATGCTTTTACCTTGCAGAACTCCCAAGTTGCTCTGCATTTACTGGAAGATAAAAGCTTGCACTCAGTTACCTTGAAACATCCAGCAAATGGTAGGCTGTTACCCCACAGTAGCTTCTTTGTGTGTCCATACCAGCCACAAAAGAGCACCAAATAAAATGATGTGTAGTTCTCATCTTCTGAACCTGTGCTGCATGCTGGAGCCAGTCCTGCTTATCTGTTACATTTCTCTGTGGTTCATTACAGTGCTGTGCCTACTGACTAATTGGTGGTACTGATGATCACTTGAGGGCACTCTTGGTGTTTTAGGTCCATGCACAAATAACTGTAGAAAATCTGTCACAAATAAAATCCAAGACACTGGAGAATAAGGAATAATATTACTAGGGTGGAAGAGGTATCATTGGTAATGGAACATCTGTAAATGAACATCTGTAATGGAAATCTTGTGCTGTCAAGGACCGTGCAGGGTTATCAATCCAGCCCCTACACTGGCAGAGACACTGGAGTTACTAGGCTGTCTCTGGTGCATGTCTATCTAACTTGCTTTCAGATTTCCCATGAAAGGACTTTCACGGTCTCTTCAGGTATCCCTGAAGATTTTCCTCGTATTTACATTACCTTTGACATCCCAGCTGTCAACCTTATAAGCATCTGCTTCTGTGAAGTTTTTCATATGATGTTCTTTTTTCTGAGCCAAACAATCTGTTTCCTCCAATGTTTCTTTGTAAGTAATTTTCTAAATCTCTTCTTCTTCTGTCTCTGTTTCTCCACATCATTCTAGAAAAGGAGTGCCTATAACTGGACACCACATTCAGACTGAAGCTTCAGCAGTGCTCATCAGAGCAGAATAGTCACTTCTCTTTTTGCAAACACACCTGCTAATATACCACAAACTGAGCTTTGCCTTTAAGGAATGGTTATTTTCTTTTTCATAGTCTCTGACCTTTCTTTCCAATTTCTTTGAAATTCTGTGAAAATTATTTTTTAACCTATAGTCTGTGGTAGATATCCTCAGTATCCAGTACCACAGTTTCTCTTCTCAGCTGTCTCTTCTAAATAACCCACATCTTTCTGTATTGGTGCACCAGGGCGGATAGCAAATCATGCAAAGACACTCCATACAGTCCAGAAGAATGGTGCACAGTTGTAGAATTTACAGGAGTCTCCCAGAACAGAGCTTTACCTGATACTATAGCTATTCCTGATGTTTGTGCATGTTGGACCCCACGCTTACTGCTTGCAGTCCAGTGAAGTACTGATATTGCAAGAAAATTCTTGTAGCTGCTACTTATCTGCCTTAACCAGGCGAGCCTGTTGCACTGAATGCTGGGCCTGTAGAGACTGCCCAGTTAAGCCCTCATGTTCTGCGCCCACCTATTCCCAGTTATTGATGTGAGCATGCATTGATAGAGCTGCCAGGGATGTCTCATTGTGTAATGGGCTCTTTACCCATCTGAGCTTTGACATTTCAGTGGGCTGAATAGACGAACTGGCCTGAAGGCAGGCAAAGCTGGGAGGATGAAAGCAGCCTTTGAGAATCTCATTTGAGCCATATTATGGGGCAAGCAGCTTTATTTACAGCTGGATGGGGAGGTCCTGTTCCTGGAAAATTACTCCAACTTACTGTGTAGCCAGAGACACTACACAGGCATGGCCTCAAGGACATTCTCCATCCCAACTAACATGACAGATCATCTGATGGAGCAAAGAAGTAGAAAAGGCCATGCTTGGAAATGTTCTCTTCTATGGAGAAGTGAGGTTGCTGTGTGTCCTTGGCCTTGGGCTGCTGGAGAGGAGACACTACCCAGGAAGAAAAAGGAGGAGAAACGCAGTGAGATTGGAGTGAAAGGGAGGATCTTGTAGGCTAGTCCTGAGGAGCTTGCTGAGACAGGTTAGAAGGATTCAGAGGCAGCTGGTCTGTGCCATTACCGAAGCAGAACAGGAGAGTTCATATTATTCAGGCTTGCAAAACCGAAGAGGATAGTGCATGTAGAAGATCTCTGTCTTTGCTGGCCAAAGTTAAACGACCTGTAATTGATCTAGATACTGTGGTCAGGTTATGAAATGACAAGATTGTAGCTTTTACCTTATTAGGTTGTTTCACTTGCTTGCTCACTCACACCTCAGCATTGTGTTCACTTGATGTCAGCTTCTTTTCCCAGAGAGGAGATTGCTGCTTGTCCAGGAGGGTCAGGCAGAAAGTTGTATTGGTTCATGCTGTGCAGTTCCTTGCAATTACCAGTCTTAGGAACTATCAGCCAAGGTCCTTGGTCACACCCTGATATTTGTCTCCCTGTGTCTCTGATCTCCAGGATCTTTCCCCATTTCCAGTGTCTTTCTTCCAGACAAGATTTTTGGTGTCTTACTTCCCAGCCACTTTTTCTACTTTCTGTGATCATATCTTCTCTTTTGGAACCCTTTATTTCCAAAACCCTGAGCTCTGATTTCCTGGCATACATAGTACATGTTCAGAAGGACAGCATGCCATCAGCCTTTTAAATTTGTGGTTGTGACTCATGTCTCTTTATTAATTGTAGGATTTGAGGCATGCCACTTTTGTTTAGTCCAAGTGTTACCAAAATTTACGACCAACCCATTCCTGTAGCAGCCATCAAATATCATGCTTTTACTTGAGATTTCAGAAGTTTGATTTCAGACATTCATCCACCCACTTACATCCACCTGATTGTCTACTGCCTGTTACTGATCACAGTTTGAGTTATTTTTTCCACCTATGACACTTGGGGTATGATCACTGTATGGAGTAATATTAAGTCAGTTCCAGAAAAGTCTCTCAACCCATGATTTTCTGGGACATGTGTCCTGGCTGTTGGCTAGCCTACCTGACTTCGAGTGGGATAATGCTGTTTGCAAAAAAAATTTGGAGAGGGGAGTTTTGAGAGTAACACAGTGACAAAATATTCTGTTAAATCCTGCCCCAGCAGTTTTTGGGAAACTGAGGCAGCAGCCATTTGTCAGCTCTGCTAGGAGCACTGAACCAAGATACCTTGCCTGTCGCTGCAAGTGTTGGCTCAGGTGATGAAGCTGACTGCTGCAGGCATAGTCATGAGGTATTTTGCCACTTCCCCTGCCCCAGCTCTTGTTCAAAAAAGTGTCAGTGATTTTGC
This sequence comes from Ramphastos sulfuratus, assembly GCA_013399055.1. Lineage (NCBI taxonomy): Eukaryota > Metazoa > Chordata > Aves > Piciformes > Ramphastidae > Ramphastos > Ramphastos sulfuratus. The sequence goes on along the minus strand of WBNM01016475.1, from coordinate 286,722 downwards.
TACTTCCTTCAGCCTCTTCAGTTATCCAAAGGTCATATGTGGCACATCTGTGTATGGCTGGGCTATTTGCAAGCTTGAATGTCGACAGTATGTATAAATGCAACACTATGCACAACCAGTACAGAGGCTGAGACATCTGAAGAGGAGTGGAGGAACCTGAAGTCCCGTAGAGGTTTGTGGTCGCTCTTATGCCTTCTGTTCTCCCCGTGACTCATTTTTTGCTCTCTGTATTTACAGGCAGCTGACTCCAGGGACTCCCTCTCTATGGCACTCTATTCCCAGTGTTTTTCATGGCTTATTAGCAAGATCAATACAAAGATCAAAGGCAAGGAAAACTTTAAGTCTGTGGGCATCCTGGATATCTTTGGCTTCGAGAACTTTCAGGTTTGGATTTTCTCTTTTGTGGGGTGGGTTACTTGTGGAGATGTCTGTGCATACAGGAAGGAATTGTGGTTGGCTTATATCCTGTTTAGATTAGCATAGGCCGTTCTGGGATTTCTCCAATGCCGCTTCCCCCTGGAAGCACCAAAATATATTTAGCTGCCATTTCTGCCAGCTGCATTCATGAAGGTTAGGTTCAAGGTCTGGTCTGTGACACAGACCCTAACTAGATATGCCGTGATAGGTAAAACAAATTTTTTTACTTGCATACAAATTGTGTCCAACTCCTTCAGGCACATTGTTTGTTTACATCTGTTTTGCTTTTTGTGAGACTCCTGTGTGTAATGCTGAGGAGAAATATGTGCTGAACAGCCTTAGAGTGAATACTGAGATATTTCACAGAAGAGGAAACTCAGTGACCTAATGTTAGGGATGTGCTGCCACACCTAGCACTTAGGGAAGTGTTCCTTTCTAGGAGGAAGAGAAATGTTATTGTCTTTAGCATCCTTTACTTCCATTTAAACTGACTGAATTAACCTTGCACAAGCTACAAAAGCTACTCTCCTATTGGACCTGAACATACTGTTCTTGTATGCATCCAACACTCCTTGTCTCTGTGCTGTATGGCTCCATTGCCGTTATAGATTCTTTTAGAGCCCAGGTAGAAGAATGTTAAGTTTTATAACATTTGTTTCTTCTTACAGGTGAATCGTTTTGAGCAATTTAACATTAACTATGCAAATGAGAAACTCCAGGAATATTTCAACAAACACATCTTCTCCTTGGAGCAGCTGGAGTACAACAGGTGAGAAACAGTGAGAGCAGGGCTCCCACTGCCTCATGGGTGATAGAATGGAGGACATCATTTCTCCTTCGTGCTGTCCAGTCTTCACTGCTAAGGCAGGAGAGACTGCTGTCCCTTAGTGCAGCCCTGAGTGTGGACGTGTTTATAAGCGCTGCTTGTGTGCTTTGCCAGCACAGGTCACTTGTCTCCAAGCAAAAGCTTTCTCCCTTGTAGTACTTAGGAAGTCCAGATTCCCATCTATCTTTTGGGTGAATGGGAATGCTTTGGGCTCATACCATTAAAACACATGGTCACTGGCCTCATTACTGACTTCAGTAATGATTTACCTAAGGTAGTGGTGTTGTTATGCAGGTGGATTCTTGGTGTGCAAAACCTACAATTCCTAACAGCAGGTGTTTAGATATCTCACAGCTCCCTAGAGGTAGATGATTTGATATCTGATGGCTCTTTCTGTCCTAGTGGTTCTTGTGTTGTGAAAAAGGCTTTTTAAGTCAGAAAGGAATTTTGAACCAGACTGTTTCCTGAGCTTAAAGAGCATGAGGCCTTCTGCACAGCTGTTTCTCTTCTGTGGGCTTTATATTGGATTGTATTTTGAGAAGTACCTGGAGTGTTCTAGAGTATTTCTGCTTCTAGAGAAAGCTGCTAGACAAATGCTTAGCTCTTGCTCTGAACAGAAGCCTTTATGTTTGTGAATGAAGCAATTGAATAGGATCAGTGAGGGCAAATGAGAGCAGCCTTTTAAAGGGAGACAGTTGAATAGGCAATTCATGACATTCTAAAGATTACAAAACTGCAAGGCTATTTATGCATTCACTTCTCAGGCCAATTCCACCATTGCAGGAAGCTTGCATTAAGAATGGTATCACCATGACAAAAGATTTGTAAAAGATTACATAGGAGTTTATGTTCTTATGTTCTGTGGCTGAATTTTGGGAAGAACAAGAGAAGTTTATTACTGGCTGCTCATCAGGTCATTCTTAGGTGATGTGCTTAAAGTTTGTCTTTCACAGTACCAGCTCCACTTCCTCAGGTTCAGTAAGTGGTTCCATGTATTTCGCCATTCAATTAGACAAGAGGCACTAGAGAAAACTTGATTTATTTGTGATTTGATTTGTTTCAGAAAACTCTGCTCCCTTCAATTCTAGATCGTTTTCTTGGTCTTAGAAGGAATCCAAGAGGTCTTTTTGTAAAAATATGTGGCCTCTCTGACAGCCATTGTTGCAGAAGTCCGAAACACCGTGAACTGATGGTTTTTGTCATTAAGTGGATAAGATATTCCTTTCCCTGTGGGGAATGGATAGTTCTTTCTGTTCTTCAGAAATTATTCCACTTTGTTGCTTCCAGCTATTGCCCACAGGTTTCTGAATGCTTTGAACCTGAAAGTATCCAGCCTATGCTGAAGACACCTTCACTGGCTTCAAAATGTTAGCTAGCCTTCACCTGAAAGGTGGCTCTGCCATAGAATCATAGAATGGTCTGGGTTGGAAGGGACTTCTGAAGCTTATCTAGTCCAACCCCCTCTGCAGTAAGCAGGGGCATCAGAATGTCAGTAACTAGCTTCACACATAGCCTGTAATCTTCCTAGGTTTCCTGAGTTAGGGTTATTCTCTGAATTCTGAAAACAGAAATGGCCTGCTTTATGAGAGTGTAAGAAGGTGGTAAGAGAGGAGAAAACACATGCAGCACAGATTTACAGAATGCCATGGATAATTTTCAGAGCACACTTATCATACTGCTGTACCTACATCAGCTCCCATTCTAGGGCTACCATGTAGGTCCTCTGCATGTGAGGCCAAAGCTTGTCTGTGTCATCCTCTTCAAAACTCTCCCTGAAAAGTTACTCTTGTCTCTTCTTCTGGTGGACCTATGAATTGTGGTTCAGTCTTCTGGCAGATGTGCTTCAGGCCTGCTGTCCAGATCAGTGGGCAGCAGTTTACTCTTGAAGCTGTGTAGCAGACTGTCCATCATCACCACCACCTGGGCTGATGCTCATCACTTCTGAAAGAGCAACCGAGAACAACTATAATTTCTTAATGCTTTGTGTGAGATTTGCTCAGTGACTACAAGATGAGCATCAGTTCAAATCACTGGGATGTGTAGGAAAGGCCATCTCCTGCTTCTGTCTCCTTGTGTTAGCAGTGCATTGTGTCCCCTGTTCTTTTTCCTCAGCCATGGCAAAGCCTCATTTTTCTGCAAATAGTCTTGAGTCTTGGGACAGCTACTGTGCTCAGCTGCTTCTGTTCTCCTGCACCTCAAGGCACTGGATCTTGCATTTCACATCTTTTTCTGTTTGTTCTTGACCGTCAGGGAAGGAATAAACTGGGAAGCCATTGACTGGATGGATAATGCAGAGTGCCTGGACCTTATTGAGAAGGTGAGCAGTGACAGTTTCCAGGGATCACAGTGGGGACCGCTGATTGTCTTTAGACCTTTCCTGGTGTTTCCTGATCCTCTTCCCATTGTGACTTGGCAAAACGATGAGCTGTTCTAGCCATAGGCCTGGCTCAAGAAAGCAGATCTCTGCTCATTGTTGAAAGCTTAGTGAGTGTGCCATAGTTTTGTACAGGGAGCAGCATTGCAATGAAACTTCCATCTGATTTTTTTATATTTAATCTCACTTATATTCTGCTTGCCAAATACATTGACTGGGCAGAAATCTGCTTTCAGCTCAATCTTTGCTGCATGTAACTCGAGGATTATTGCTCGATGTGCTGTCCAGATCACCATTTCTTGGCTTGTTAGTTAGAGCTTTTGCTGACAGTAAAAGCCTGTCTCATGTTTGGCTGTAGAAACTGGGTCTACTGGCTTTGGTGAATGAAGAGAGTCGATTCCCCAAAGGCACAGACAACACCCTTCTGGAAAAACTTCACAGCCAGCATATGGTAAGTAAGAAAATAACCTGACAGTCAAATGATCAGTATGTTAGCCCCATCAGCATTTCAAAAGTGGAAGTGAAGGTCTTGATGATGTAAAATATGTGCTTTGTGCAGGAAATTTAAAATGCCTTAGATCTGAACCTGCAAGTGTTTAACAAGGGTGCACTGAACAAAGTGTGAAGAATCCTGAAAAGGCTCTTGTGCACATAGAGAGAGGGAGTATGCATTCCACAGGCAGTGTGTAGAGGAGATATGAATTTGTAGCATTGGATGGAGGTTGGGTTCTGCTGGTGTGCAATGGGACACAAGGCAACACCCCGGGCATAGGATGTGGCTGCACAGTGTGCATGGGTTTCTCCAGCCAGCTGACACACAGGAGTCTGCTCCAGAGCAACCTCTGTCTCCTGGGACTGAGGATGGCTTCTGCCTCATGACTGTTAGTGAAAGTTCTCTTATTGTTCCTAATGAGTCAAATTCTGTCCTCCTCTTGTATTCTGGACCCAGGAGTTGAAGGTTTCTTTCACGCAGATCAAAAAGTTATCCTGGGGACACAGAAACCACAGTGAGATTATTGTAGCAATCTCTTACTCTGCCTCTGGTACAGCCAACATTCTGTTTTTCTTAATAGTAAATAGTCTGAAAACAAAGCAAATTACACTCTGTAGCAATGACTTACTACAATAGAAAATTATTCCATAAGAACACTATCATCTAATGTTTCCTAGTCCTCTAATTTGACCTTATCCAAGCCTGAAAAGATACAAATTTGTATCATTTATGTGACTTTTAAAAAAAAAAGTTGTCATAGATGCAGATATGATAATTTTTCATACTTGCATTTAAGTCTACTAGTAATATTCATGGCTACTATTGGATACAATAGCAATGACTTCTGGAAAGTTTTGTGGAAATATTTCCCTTCCTGAAGTTTAAATCGATGCCTTCAGTTTAGTCTGCTGTGGCTTTCCCTTGTGTTATAGGTCAGGGTATGTAAGAATGCCTCATTTGCCTTGTTTATTTTTCATTATTGTTGGTATTTTGTTAACTTTTGATAGAGATCTTATGAATATTTTTAATACATCATTATGAATATTTTTACTACATGGCTTCTTTTGAATTTTCTTTCTGAACTGTATCAACCTCTTCATTTTGTCTTGTAGTGGAGAAATACCAAAGCTCCTTTTTCTTTCTTTTATTTTTCTCTGAATTCCTATACATTCTTTTTCTCTGCTTTTTTTTTTCTGAGATAATCAGACCAGAATGTGCTTCCCTTGGTTAAGAAGGTACCTGTCATTTATTGTACAGCAGCATGAAACTGTCAGTATTCTTTTCCATTCCTTTATGCCCCACAACATTTTGGTTGCTATTTTTGGTGATTTCTGTGCATTGAGTAGCCTTTTCATTAACCTGTTCATAGGGTCATCTCTCTCTGCTTTGAGGGCATAGCAACTAATCAGGAACACTAGGGAGCTTATAGGAGATGGAAGAGGCCGAGAAGTTGAAGTGCAGGGAAGAATGATGAAATAGAAAATGCTCTAAGGCTTGCATTTTTTGAAGGCAAGAGTAGGTTTTGGACCAGTTAAAGTCTCAAGTGCTGGCTGAAAAAACACTGGAAGGCACCCAGCCAGCATTGCCCTCTTCCCTGTGTTGTCTGTGGATTGCAGGAGGCTTAAAGAGGAAAAGCATAGAGCTAGGATTTAAGGGAATATGACCTCTGATACAACTGGAAAGAGAAGCAATAGAGGAGATGGAAGAAGGAACCAGAAGTGGTTGTAGGCATGGGTGAAATAAAATAGAGAGGGAGAGGAAAGGAGGATGCCAATGCACATGAGAGAGTCATTAAGTCATGTTTGGAATGGAAGAATGTGAAGTGTGTGGCTGGAAAAAGATGACTGGCTTGGGAAAAGGGGGAGCAAAAAAACAGGGTCAATATGAAGAGCAAAAAAGGCAAGGAAAGTTTTCAGTAGTACTAACAAATTATCAGGGTCAGAAAGCCTGTGCAACACTGCCGAGAGAACTTGAAGAAGCTGAATTGCTAACAGTATTGTGCAGTGTCTTACTTAAAACTTCTGTAGTACTTGTATCTGGGAAGATGGGAAATAATTTTTGGAAAGTGTTCTAGGAAATTATAGACTCATTATTGCAATATTCACTATTGGTCTGTTACCTCGATGGAGGGAGGCCTGTAAGACTCTGTCTCATATGAGCGCTGAGGTGGCAGTTTTCTGATGATTCATGAGGGAAGGCTGAGACTGGACTGAGAGAGGCCTTATAAGCCTGACTGGGTTGTAACATGAATATGAATAAATGTAGAATGGTGTGCCTGGAGGAGAACAGTCCCATGTTCGATCCCATTTGAAATGATGGGGCCTGGACTGACTGCTGTTCTTCAGGAGCAAGACCCAGACAGAGGCTGTGATGGACAGTTCCATGGAAACATCAGCACACTGCTCAGTAGTGATCAAAAACTCAGATCAAGAATTAGAGAATAAAATTGGAAAACATCATTATCACACTGTGTAATCCATGGATCACCTGCACTTTAAACAGCAAACACCACAGGGACCCTCCACTCAAGAAGGAGTTGCATCAAATCTGGTAAACAACAAGTCTGGGACAGCTTCAGTGTTATGGAAAACTATACTGAGCAGACCCTGCAGTGTGGAGAACGATGACCAAGAAGGGATGCAACGGGTTTAAAAGTCACGCATGGCCTGTAGAAGAAAAATGGCACTAATGGGAGCCAAACTTAAAAACCAGCTAGCCGTACTTCCATTTGTGGTTGGTTGAGAGGCTCCTTTGAAAGAACAGTCTGGTTGCAATGATTCTGTGTAAGGGTTCAGGTGTGGAATGGGCAAGTATTTCAAAGATAAGTCCAGTTGGGATTACTAATTAGGCAGACATCATGGAAATAATTGGAGTTTGAGAGAGTATTAGGACGAGACAACTATTCACTTGCTTTGTTCTTACTCTACCCTACATAGCCACTGTTAAAGGCAGAATACTCAGCTGGAAGGACTGTTGGTCTCAAGCAGCAAGGATGTTTACATAGGTAATGGGTTTCATAGAACAGTGAAAGAAGGGGAAGAATGAGAGAAAATGAGGGGAAGAATGAGAGTAGAGCAGCTAGTAAAAGAAAGGGGGAAGAGAGGTGCAAAAAAAGATGATATATAGATGAAGACAGGAGATTGGTGTGATGTTTCCTCTGACAAAGATGACATACAGTTGTTCTGCAAAGCTGCCATCTTCCTTGCATCCTAATCCTGTGTCCTGCACCACATGGTTTGTGTGGAGCCCAGTGCCCTCAGATGTCAAACACACAAGAATTAACATTTCATCCATGGCATGCCTGCCCAGCCTTGATTCTGCAAGCTCTTGATCACATCAGGAATGCCTTGAAGGGCTGGATTTTTCCATCGTGTTTGAATAACATATTTGTAATGTAGCTGCAGATAGCTGCAGCCCATGTTGCCAGGCTCTGCAGCAGCTAAGGCCCATGCCAGTCTTGTCATAGTCATGACATAGTTCCTGACTAGGCCTGTTTATTCTTAAACTGGCATTATAAGAAGACTTACCTTTGCTTCATTTCAGAGCAACCACTACTATGTGAAGCCGCGAGTAACAGACCACCAGTTTGGCATAAGACATTATGCTGGGGAGGTAGGTGTGTTCTTGGTGTATCTTGGGCTTAGGAACATGGATTTAGATTCCAAAAATTAAGAATATCTGTGAGCTGTCTGTTTCCACACCGTTGGTGCCCCATGCCAGAACATGGAGTGTCACTCTCCAGTATTAAATTCTCCATAGTGGACATTTGTTTGAGTTTCTCAGGTAGCTTTTGGCTTGAGGAATAAACTCCTTAATTCTTTTATTCATGTTATCTTTTCTTAAACATTCACAAGCAAAATCCAAAGTAAAAGTCAAAAGGGAAATTTGACTTTTGGGGAAAAGGAAAAAAAGGCTAAATACCTATTACTAGAAGGAAAAGGTCTCCAAGCCTTCAAGGTTAAATGCTGCTCTTCTTCATGGAGATGTGGAGCAGATGGAAGCATGCCAAGGAAGGGCACCTGCACACTACAGATGGGCTAACCTCCTTAATGGTTGGACTCGATCTTAGAAGTATTTTCCAACCAAAATGATCCTATGATTCCTTCTAGAATCATATCTGCTGAGCACTAGTTGTTGGGAGGTCATAGCACTGGGTGGCATAGTTAGTATTTCCTGAAGTAAGTGGAGTACCTTGCACCTTCCAGAGGATTTCCTCCCACACACTGCAGGCAAATCTCTGCAGCTGTTTCACTTGGCTCCTGGTTTTGGGGAGGGTTTTGTGGTGTTTGGTTTTGGGTGGTTTTTTTTTGTTTGGTTTTTTTGTTTGGATTTTTTTCTTTATGGCTAAAAGCCATTTTCTTGTTGCTAACTGCAGAGCTCTGGAGCTGTTTGATCCCCAGAATTTGGTTCTTGGCACACATTACTGCGTAGCTCTGCTGGAGATCTTGTACATTGGCATGTTAATGATCTGTACAGCACTGTTTTAGTGGCTCTGTCTACATTGCAGGTGCTGTATGATGTGAGAGGTTTTCTGGAGAAGAACAGAGACACCTTTCGAGATGACATTTTAAACATGCTGAAAGACAGCAGGTATTCTGCCCTTATGCCTGTGAGGAAGCCACATCTGTTTGGCTGGATTAAGCCACATTCATGTAAAAACCAGTCTAAGGAAAGCAGTTCTTATCTTGGTACTTAAGTGTCCCAGCAAAAGAAAGGAGAGCTGGAGAAGTGGGATGAGGCACAGATTTAATCAGTACTGTTGTCTCAGTTTTGAAAAGAGCTATAAAAGCATGACAGAAATCGTTCCAAGCAATGCCATTTTTTTTCCCCTGCTCCCTTCTCTCTTTCCTTTTCTTCGTCTTACCTCCCTGTCCCAACAATGGCAAATTTGCCCCTAAGTGATCAAGGCTCTTTGCCATGCTGTCAAATGCCAGCCTTTGTACAGAGGCTGCTTGTTTTCCAGACTGCTTTTTAGTGGAGCGCTTCCATCTGCATTACAAGGCAAACTTAGCCCTTGCCACAGAATCAGGCATGGTCCCTAATATTATATCCCAGTGCTTCACCATGACCCTAGAGACATGAGCTGACTTTGACCTTGAGCAAGATCTGGAAGACAGAGGTGAGAGAGGCCTTTAACAACATGGCAGACCCTGGAAGTTTTAAAGTAGCAACTTTACCACATGCCTCTTGCCACAGTCCATCTGTTGCCTCTGGGCTCCATCCTGATGAGCCTGTTTAAGAATTGGATCTTCTCTGAGGCCTGCTGCAGAGTTTTCACTGTAAGGAGCCCTGAAACAACCTGAGGGAGCTGAAAATAGGAGTTGCTCATAGCTGCTTTGCTCAGACAGTGGCATCTGGGGAACATTTACACAGGGCTTGAAGCCAGAATTGTGGTCATCATTCTCCAGCATAATAGAAGAACTCTGTTTTTCAACAAGCCAGAAAGGGAAATTCTGGTCTAAGCAGTCATAACAATAAACTGGCACAAGCAGTGCTGCAGAATTTTGTGCGACTTCTAAAGAACTGTCACCACTGTCCTAAGGATTAGCAAAACAGTGGAAGATTCCTCATAAGTGACCTGCACTTAGGGTAGCTCTAGAAGTCTTCTGTTGACAAAAAACTCTGGTTGCAATCACATAAGCATGTCATGGGATCCAGNAGGCCTTTAGTAACCTGTACTAGTGGGAGGTGTCCCTGCCTATGGCAGGGGGTTGGAACTAGATGATCCTTGAGGTCCCTTCCAACTTTACCATTCTATGATTCTATGATGTCTCGGCATACAGTCTAGCTGAAGGTACCTTCAAGATTGTTCCATCCGAGGCATATAGCTTGAGGGACGTGTCCTATCCAGTGCAGAATAGAGATCTTCCGTTGTGTAATATCACATGTAACGTGACAGTGTGAGATGGGAGTCCATGGGGTCTGGACAGACACATGGAAAGTGTTTCCTCACTGAAGTACCCAGCTGAACTGCTTCCTCCAGCCACTCTGTGGCACAGCAGGAACAAAAATTAAATGTTTCACATTAGGACAGGGCAGTAGCTGAGAATAAGAGCTATCTTTTCACAGGTGGTGGGTGTCTTGCATCTTTAATTCCTTTCTTCTCCCTTAGACTGGACTTCATCTATGACCTTTTTGAAAGAGTCTGCAGTCGCTGCAGTGAAGAGACACTGAAAATGGGCACCCAAAGGCGCAGACCGACTGTCAGTTCCCAGTTCAGGGTAGGATGTTTTCCAAGATAGCAGCAGGCTTCTGAGGAGGGGCAGATGGGTAAAGCAAGGCCTGCAGCCAAGAGGAGTCATTCATCCTTGTTTTGTGTCCAGCACCAAAAATATGCAGGAATGTTGTAGTGTGAAAAAAAAGACAGTGCCACTGCTCCAAGGATTTCTGTCTAGTGTCAAATGTGAAATGCTAAAACTGAGCAGGGTGGCAGAGGAAAAGATACTTGGCTAAATATACAAAGTTCTAGAAACTCTTTGATATTTCATGTTTGTTTGGTGTTTCATCTATGTGTGCATGTCCTTTTAGGCCACATCTTTTACAGATATAGTGGCAATTCCAGTAAAACCTTATTGAGGGGACCTTGCAAGTATGATTCTCACTCCCCTAGATTGTCTGCAAAGTTTCTGTTAGTTTCACAGTTTCAGTTTCCTATATTTAAAGTTTGAGAGTCTTGTAAAAATAATTCATCAGCTGTACAGCTCTGAGAACAAAGACAGCCATGTAAACAGTGTTAGAGTAAACAGTGTTAGAGTGAACTAACTGTGTGTCTGTTTTGGACAGGAAGTTTTGGCAATCAGAGTCAAAGGACCTTAGGAATGGGAGGGCTGCATGAACGACCCTATTATATCAAATGTAGCCACTTACTCCCCTGTAGTGACTGATCATTTGGATTTTGTCTTGCTGCTTTTTAGGATTCTCTCCATTCTCTGATGGCCACCCTTAGTACGTCCAACCCATTCTTCATCCGTTGCATCAAACCAAATACAGAAAAGGCAAGTCTGACTTCCAGGAAAATGTATGCATATGACACAGGTCTCCACGAGCACTCAGTTGCACAAATGCCTCAGGGTCCAAACTGAGAGTACGAGCAGTTCCGCCTCACCTTCCCTTTTTCCTTCTCCTTGTTTTATGGTGAGGAAAAATTCACCTTCCTCCTGGTAATCAGATGAAAGACTGCATGCTGAGGATATGACATAGCCATTCCCACCTCTTCTTGTGCTTATGAAGCCTAAAATTGAACCAGGCTTGTGCAGAGTTCAGAACTGTGTTAGAAGCAATAGCTCACGTTTGTGGTGCCTGTAGAGAATTTGTGCTAGAATGCAGGGTTTGTGCAACAGGAAAGCATGTCCTGCAGATCCCTGGATCTGAGGCAGAGGAGGTGTACACTTTGTGAGCTAGTCACAGTGCTTAGGGACAGGCTGACTCTCACTTGTATTGTGAACTGTGACGGGAGGGTATGCTGCTTAACTAGGTTGTGTGGGGAGCTCTGAACCAATCATTGTCTTTCTACATTTTGAAAACATGTGTGATATGACAGAAGAAAATGTGCTGGGGTTTTCATGTCAGAAAAGAATTCTGCAGTTTGTCTCCAGTTTGGCCAGCGAAGAGACAGAACAACTGAGTCAGAGTTCTGCATTTTGTATGTGTTAGTGCATTGTATCATTGCTTTACTGCTCAGATTTGACTATGACAGCAGTCTGCAGAATGTATTTATTTCTAAGATCTGCCCAACCCCCTTTCATCCCTTTTTCTGCACCATGCACTGCTGTGAGGTTGCTTTCCTTTTGATCCAAACGTCCTCCTTTCCACCTGTCATGCCCAAATACGCACAGCTGACTTTCTACAGAGCAACGGATGTACAGCCTGTGGCTGTGTGTGCTCAGAGGAACAGTCACTGTTGCAGTCAGCAAAGAAGTAACACCAAATGAACACCTATTCTGTCTCTCCTGGATCACTGCGTAGGCGCCAAACCTCTTCAATCCAGATGTGGTGCTAAAACAGCTCAGATACTCAGGGATGCTGGAGACGGTGAAAGTTCGGAGAGCAAGTTTCCCTATACGGAGCCTTTTCCAGGACTTTCTCAGCAGGTAATTGCTATCATTGTACCACACCCCAAGGTATTCTGTATGTTTGTTCCCTCAGTAACTGCAGTTACTGATACGGATCCTTTGTGGAACGTTTTTCTAAACATGGCCTTATTGGCTGTATCACAGAATGATTTGGAAGCCCTTATGGAGACTTGCCTTTAGGGTAAAAGCCAGAATGGAAAAGGCCATTTTCTTCTAGCTTTGCCACAGATTCACTTGTGTGATGCTGTGAAATTCAGCTGGTCATAATATGTAATATGAAGATATCATGCTTAAAAGCTTTAATCTGGCAGGCTGAAGCAAATTTTAATGGACAGTATAGTTGACAATTAATATCGGAAAAGAGTGATTATTTCTTTTAATTAGCTGCATCAAAAGGATTTCTTGAAGTTTAAAGCTAGAAGGAACCACTGAACATTGCTTCCTTTGTCTCTTGGAACATTAAATGCCACCCCTATACTGAACAAAATAACTTTTGTCTGATGAAAGCACATGTTTAAGAAAGACAGTTGTTCTTTACTGAAAAATGCTGTGGAGTTTGTATTTTATTACTGGGATTGCAACAATAATTGCCAGTGTGGTAGGAACAGATAAAGGCTGGTGGATGGAAATTTCCAAATTGGAAGGCAAACACAAGGAAGGGAGGTCCCTGGGGGAGAGAGACTAATGGGAGGAGGATAATTAGAGTTAAAGGATTATTTCGAAAGGGGGTGGGTTACTATCATCTACATAATCTCATGTCATTTTGTTTGGTTCTTAGGTACAAGATGCTTGTGAAGGGATCAAGTCTCTCAGACAACAGCAAAGCTATGTGCGCAGGCTTTCTTCAGACCTATGACAGCAGCAAGAAAGAATGGCAGTTGGGTAAAACCAAGGTACTTTGTCAGTGTGGGGCAGGGCTTAGTTTTTTCCCAGCTGCTAGGGATGTAATTGCATCTGGTAAGATTCAAGTCAGTAGAAAGGGCAAAGTCGTGATGACCCTTTAAATACATTGGACTACACCATTGACTTGTAGCATTTCAAATACTTCCCATATTGTGCACCTAGAGATGTAGAAGGCTTTCCGATTTTGTCTAAACTCCTGGTGGGCCAAGGCAGGCTGATATTGTTGTGTCTGATCCAATTTAAAGAGAACGAGCATGGGTCTTATTCTATGCAATTGCTATGTGTCCAGTTAACTCTTGCCTCTTGTCTGCTTTGCTCTGCTTGGCTAACTGAAGTTCTTGCAGGAGGCAGCGAGCTGCTGTTTGGTATAGATTTAAACTGTGGATAGGTAGCTAGATCACCAGATGTGTGACAGCTTTCTGCTGTGGAAGCTCAGCCAATGGTTTCCACAGTTAGCCTAGATGCTAGCATACATTTGATAGGAAAAGGTATCCAAATACTTCTCCCCATTTGCATAATTCAGATTTCAGTGAATGTTTAAGATGTCTCTCTTACCTGATGCGGTCTTGGTTTGAGTGGGGTGGGGGTTGGAGAGGGTGTTCTCCAAATATCCATCTGGGAAAGTACTATTATCTTTCATTTAATGGGAAAGGAGCTGAGTGTTTCAGGATGAATTTTTTCAAGATTTGAGACAGCTTCACACATTATGGGTATATTGCTACAGAAGTCAGAGTGGGAAACTGTCTTTATCGTAATTTTCCACCTACTCCACTGAATTCTTCATAGAATATTCCAACATGAGTGATGTCCAGTGCAGACAGCATTTCTAAGTAATGAGTGTACAGTGCATATCCAGAACATACGGTGGTCCATCAAAGCAATATTTCTTGCGTCTTTTGCCCTTAGGCCTTCCAAATAGTAGTTCAGAATATTTCCAGAGCCACAATGGGACTGGAAGTGTTTCTACTGAAATTTGCATTTAATTTCCTCAAGAGATCAGATAATGGTATTTGTTGCTTAGAGGAATCATTTCTTAATGAGTGGATAGACTTACAATGTTTCTTAGAGTGAGATCCCTCTCTCCTTTTCTTAGATGAGTGGTGGTAGCCCACTTGGTAGTCTGGGCTATGAACTTCATGACAACCAAGGAAACCACTGGCCATTGCTGTGGGAAGGAGATGTACTAACCTGAAGTTTCTAAGGCCTTCCTTCACATGCTTCTACTGATGTTCAAGAAAAAAAGGTTTTATGACTTAGCCATATTTCTGCTCTGTGATTAAAAGATTCCCCATCTCTGATTTAGGAATCTGGTGTCCCCTCACTGGTCCCTTCAAATCAGGAACCATTTCAGTCATACTTGTCCCCAGATAATCCACAGTACTTGGGTGGCTGCCAGTCTCACAACATTTTAGAGTTAAAGCCTAGAGTTAAAGCAAAGCTGCTTGTGCCTGGGAAGCTTTAGAAAGGGGTAGTTAAAGCTGGTAAACATGGAGTTTGACGTTTCTTCCCAGCATGACAAGAGATGGAAGATTGCAGAGCTACAATAAGGACCAAACTCACATGCATATACCTTTTAAAAAAAGCTATATAGCCAGAGTCCAGGGACTACAACAGACTGACAACAAGAAGGAAATCCAGGCTGCTTTGAGCCCCTGGCAGAAATGGAATCCATTTTCAGTCTGAGCTGTGCAATGTGAAGGACTGAGTCCACCTGTCTTTTCTCACTCCTTGACCTGTACAAGCAAATTCTTTTGGAAAAAACAATGTAAGTAGTAAATTGTGGCAAACAAAATGTGTTTGTATTTTGCCAAAACACCGGATGTACTCTAATATATTTTTTTTTTAACAATTGTGTCCTATAAACTAAAACTTGGCTGAAGAACTGAATGCAACATGTCTGCATGGGCACTGGTTGCTGTAAAGTCTGAATATTGTAGGAAGAAATGAATTATTAAGAATGGCAGTCTTTGTATCCCTCTGTTTCCTTCCTATGAAAAGGAAAACCGAAAGGAGTTTGCAAGCAGTTAAGCCATTTTGTTTCATTGTAGAAGTTATTTTCTATTTGACATGGTTTTGATGAAGGATGTCTATTGTGGTAGAGGGAAGCAGTTTATTCTAAAGAATATATTGCTCCAAGGCTGCCTTGCCCTTTTCCACCTTTTCTGCCTGCCCCTGCCTGCTCCAAGGTGCTATCACCATTGTCATGCCATTTCATTCTTTAGATGAGTTGCTTGACATTCTTTCCCGTGCTCAGATGGTGGCAAAACCATTCCATTGCTTCTTTGGAGACCCCTCTTGCAACTGTGCTTTGAGACAATGCCTCCAGAAAGTCTGCCCTTAGGGAAGCAGATGCCAAAGTGAGGCTATGCAGAGCAGTGGTGCTTCCTGGTATTCTCTTCCCTGATGCATGTATCCAGCTGTTGTGTTTTGGGTTTTTTGTTAGAGTGCTTTGTCCATGTCTGTTTTAGCAGTGCTGGGTAACACAGGCCTGGAACACTTGGGTTGATAAAGAAGAGGCCTAATTTTTCCAGAAGCTCTCAGGCCAGAGTGAAGTGAAGCTACCAGCTAAGTGGCACAAAGTGTAGGTCATTGTCCCAGGAGGGAAGTTCCCCGTGTGCCCTTGCTGCAGCTTTTGCTGCTACAGGTGCAGCTCTGGGTACCCAGGTAGCAATTCCCAGAACTAACTTTGACTTATGGAGTCAGGAGTAGCTACAGAAAGAAGTGTGACAGGCCAGTGAAGATGTAACCTAGGAAGAAGTATATGGGGTGAGTGAAGAGAAAGGCTTATTGAAGGGGGAATACTTCCTGCAAAATGAATAGAAGGATAATTATATCCCTAGCAATTGTTTGGGGGAGGAAGGAAAGGACCGTGAATTAGTGCAGTGGATTGTGTAGCTTGGGAAAGGAAATGGAGGAGGAAAGGCAGGATGATCTTTGTATTTTTCATTAAGAATAGAGCAGCTGCTGTGCTGGCAATTGTCAAATTAATGTTTATAAAAGATATTAATGTATATAAGGCAGGTTTTATCCGGTGGCATGGCAGAGATGAGGGCTTAGATGCAAACAAGTAGTGTGATGATGGAAGAGCTTGTGCTAAGGTGCCACTAGAAATGTGCTGGGATGGAGCAGCAGTTTCTGTGCCCCTTTCCTCAGTGCACCTGGACTTTTTGGTACACTTGCTTATACCTACAACATAGATTTCCTTTGGCTGTTTAACACAGTAATCCTTGGTATTCATCCTTGCATTCATTTCCACATCTCAACCTGCTGTTTTGCAGGGCCTCTTTGAAGGAGGAGGTTTCTGTAGACTATTTGACATCCAGGTCACAGTGACCCACTTCCTGCTTTCCCAGTGTTGTCCCCAAGAATCTTATGATCCCACTTACATACACATGGGTGCACATGGTGTTAGATTTGCGTCTGTTGATCTGCACATAACCTTAGCATGTTCACTGTTGTACTGAGGGTGCACACAGCCATTGTGGTTGTGTGAGGAGCACTCTGGTGCTGCACTGTGGTTTAGAACTTGGTCAGGTTTTAATACAAGCAGATACGATAGAAGTAACTTTCTATGTTTTGTTCAATCATTCCTTCTTCTGATGAAAGTGATCTCATGCTTTCGGAAAGTGACTACAAATTATGACAAAGAGACAATTATGACACCTTCCAAGTTATTTCTATAAGGCAACAAACATCTTTCTGGATCTGAATGTGTTTTACTCTTCTTTGTCACCTGTATGAGACTAAACAAACTCTCAAAATGCCAATAGCTTATAACTAGATATTATGCTATTTGAGGTTAACCCCTCACTCTCAAGCATATGTAGAAAACTCTAGGATTAGAGTTGGGTCTTGTTCAACTCTACATGTCCCAAAGTTCATTTTTGTTCCACTCACTTCACTGGCAAAGCAAAGTCTGTGCTTGCTAGGGAAATACTGATGGACTAAGTATTTTTGCAATTTGATTATAAGATAATGGACTGAGACAGTGCTTTGCTGGTTACATTCGTGACTATTGCTTGGTTCTGGAATGTAGTAGAAAGTGCAATCCCTGCCTCAAAGAGTCTTTAAAAGATGGTTGAGTTGACAGAAGGAGTGGATGTGCAACTTTCAGGGAAGGATGCCAGCTTCATGGTTGGAAGTATCTTGGTAATGAACCTTCTTTTAAGGCTACCCGTGGTTACTTCGTCATTACAAAACAGCTCATTTCTTAAGGTCATCTTAATAGCAGTGACTCCTCAGGAGAAATTTGAGTCTAGGGAAGCCACTGGCTACAGGTCCTAATTCAGGGAGAGGTTTCAATATACAGTGGTCATTGTAGGAAAAAAAAACTCATCCTAAATAAGTGATGACACCGAAAGCAGTGTGATGGAAGGGAAGGTATACAGAGACAAAAGGGGAGGTAATTGCGGAGGGAGAGAATTTTGCAGAATACTGACCTAAATGACTGTTCAAATCTCTGAACATCCCTGTGGCCTCACAGCATAGCCACATGGATCCAATAAATGTGTAAAGAGTTTTTACTGATTAATGTAGTTCTGCAGATTGAACATAGGCTGAGCTGACAGGGCAGTGCTTTGACAAGTGGGACAGCACTTTCCTAGTGTAGTCTGTTCTGCTGCTGGCCCCAGCAGAGATTTGGCCGGTATAGGCAGCAGGTCACATGGACATGGCCATATGGCAGTTGCTGCTGCAACTGCAGCTTGTATGGACATAACTTAGCCAATTTATTTTAGGCTGGATACTGCTCCAGTGTATCCGCAGTGCCATGGAGTTCCATGCAGACTGCAGTGCCTCTCAAAAAGCAAAGCATTTCTTTCAGCACCCTTTGCTAATGTAGCCAGCTCAGAGATGTTAGCACATTTCCTATGAGTGTACCCTTATCTTGCTTGTATCTCAGTTCTCTTGTCTCTAAGATAGCACCACTATCCCTCATGCATGCATTTAGTATTGAGCCGAGGTTTGAAATAGAGGTCATGGAAGATGCTTGAGAATTAAAATATGGGACACTGAAATGCAACCGGTAGTATCTGGAGACCTCTCTCTAACGCGTGCTGCGCTGCTGAACCTCATCAGCAGGGAAGCATCCTCACCTCAGGATTTCTGGAGGTTGGTGGTGGACTGAAGGTATGCTTAGCTTTGCACCTCGACAGGGCTTTTAGCTTTCCAAGTCTCTTACATTATTAGGATTGCTGGAGTATGAGAACTAAATGTTCCTCCCTTTCCTCGAAATGCAAAGGAATTTCTTTGCAAAGTGTTTAATCACCCAAGCAGGTGTCGGTGCCTGCTGCAGGAAGGTACTGGGCTGTGCAGGGAATGCAGCCAGCCGGGAAAGAGTTAATCACAGGCGCTAGCACAGGCTCTCCTCCTCCTCCCTCTTCTCCCTCCCTCTCTCTCTCTATTAAGTCTTGACCACAGAGTGAGGGAGGCGGGGGTTGGGTGTAGAGTTTGGCTCCTGTCGTTGCAGAACTTTTTGCTGGTGCCCCGAGCACGGCAGGCGCCGGGGCGGACACCGGGCAGCGGCTACCGGGCAGCGGCTGCGGCGGGCGCCGGACACGGAGCGCGCTGAGCGCTGGTCACCGGGGATGAAATCTCCCGGCTCTCCCGGGGACTGACTTCTTTCCTCTCTTTGTGTTTATTGAAACTCCTCCCCGTGGCGTCAGGTTTTCCTGAAGGAAGCTCTTGAGCAGAAGCTGGAGAAGGATCGGGAAGAGGAGTTGAGGAAAGCAGCTATAGTCATCCGAGCCCACGTCTTGGGCTACATGGCAAGGTCAGTGCTGGGGGCTGCCCTACCATCCCTGCGCTTGCCTGCCTGGGTGGCCCCGACCCCCTGCTCTGCTCTCTAGTCCTCTGGCATCCTTCCCTTCCTGTATTCTAAGGGAGAGTTGCAGTATCTGACCTCCCTGCCAGCTTCAATTCTGTTGAAACCTTTCTGTACTTTTGCCACCCCTCCTTCGATTCTGTGCGCACTTACCCCATCCATCAACGCTGCTCAGCTGGCTTCTGCAGGGAAGGACCTCTGTACCCATTGCTTGCCTCCGATGACACCTTTTCCTTGCCTTCAGGGCTTTCCTGGCTGGGCCCCACCTACGTTTTGGGTCCCCTCCTTTTCCTTATGCCTGTCAATTCTTTTCTGTTCCCCTGCAAACCGCTTCTCCTTCACTTGCAGCTCTGCCTTTGCTCACCCTCTTTCCTCACCCTGCCTGTTTGCCTCGTGATCTCCTCCTTTTAATTAACTCTTCAGAATTGGTTTTTGGCCAGCTTTGCACCAGTAATCTCCTCTTGCCGCTCCCTTTAGCACCTGACCAGAGGAAGGCTTGGGAGAACCAACTGCAGACAAACTGCCCCTCCTCTGCCCCTCGCAGTCAGTGTAACAGCTGACTCCTTAATGGCTGTGGCATGCACACTTAATCCCAGTAAGATGCTCTTTCCTGGCTGGTCTCTGCTCCAGACACCTGTCAGTCAGGAGTGTGAGAAGGTGAAGGCCCTGGCCAGCAGAGCTCCTCCAGCAGGCAGTCCTCTTAGAGCTCCGGTTACACCAGGTAGCTTATTTTGCATTGGGAGATGTGTGCAAGGGTTGTGCCCTCCCTTGACAACATGGAGTATCAGCAAAATACACATTTTGTGTCAGGGGATTTTTGTGCATTTATTTATTTCCCTCCAGGAAGATAAATGAGGTACCTGTATTGTTTGTACATGAGATTGCAAGTTCTTTGTATCAGGGCCCTCTGCTCTATTTTACTTTGCGTCTAGCATTTGGAGACAGGGGTAGGGGTTACTACAGGAAGATTGATTTTTCTGGGAAACCACTTCAAGCAAACTGGATTAGTGCATTTCTGAGTTCCTGGGGAGGTGGCTGCTGCCCAGCAAGCCTGTGATGGAGACAGTGTTGCAGTAATGTCCTCTTGACTAGAAATCCTGTGGTCTTCTAGTCTCCACGCAGCCAAATTCCTCATCCCACGTGTTGCTCTTCTGAGTCTCATCTTTAAGAACAAGCCACGCTTCTGCAGCCAGAGTGGAAATCCTCACAAGCAGCTGGAGGTAACTGAACTGTGCAGAGGAGGAGAGCAGGGAGCAACTCGTGAAGAGTTTCTTGTTGCACTGCACCTGTATTGGAGAGAGTCCAGTACAGTTCATCTGGGCAAGTAGGAATGGTCTCTGGAGAGCTGAGCCGAGGTCATGAGTATTAGTGTGCACTGTATTAAGCTTGATACTATTTCTGTTAGTTTTGCAAAAATAAGTGTATTTAATTTCATTTGGTCTCATGCAAAGTAGACTGTCAAAGAAGGGTACATGTGACACAGGAAAGATTTTACTGGTTTCTCCCCCTTAGTGAACTTGTTCTGTGAGCCTGGAAAAAACAGTCATAAGGGTAACAACTTTTTTGTTTGTTTTTTTGGGGTTTTGGTTTTTTTTTTTGGCTCTTATTTCTTGCAGCCAAGTATCTCTGACTGATCACCAGAATGTGAGACAAGAAAATCAAGCCCATCCAAATGTCCCCATTTTTCATAGCTAATCTGTAGAACTCTGAGCTGCAGGTAGCAGCTTTACCAGCTAAAATACACGTAACTGTTCCCAGGCTTGCAGGATCCCTGTTCAGATTTGGCTGTATCCCTGGATTTTACAGGACTTTACTGCTCAGGGGAAGAAGACAATAGGAAATTACCCCATACTCTAGTCCTGGGAGGCATAACTGCTAACTACAGTTCACTGACAGAATAATTAACTAAATTCTAAATGCAGCATTGCAGCCACACCCATCTTCTTTTCTAGTCTGTGGCCAGGATGTCTCCTAGCTCCTTAGCATGGAGTGCAGGTTGAATTTCTTTAGTTAGTGCAAGAAGGTAAGTCAAAAGTTGAACCACGGGAATGAAATTCACAGCTCGTGTGCAGCAATTCCAGCTGAAGGGTGTATGCAAGCTTGGCTGCAGTCATGAGGAATGAGGGGGCACTTCAGCCTGGCAGATTAGCAGGCTGAGCCAGCCTGTAGCTGGGCAGGACTTGGCACATGATGCACTCGAGAGAGTTCCTAGCAGATGCATTTTGTAAAAGAGTGCCCTTTTTTGATGCACTTATATCTGCTTTGGCAGGGAAGTGTGCGTGTGCAGCTGTTCACACCCTATGTGCAGGGCACAGGGAGGACAGAAGGAGTAGGGGTGAGGGGACTGCAGGCCAGGAGCAATTAATCTAAAACGTCTCGCTTCTTATCACCTACTCCCTTTCCTCTTCTTTTTCCTGTGCTTCCTGTCTTTGACTTACTACTTATGGAAGAGAGCATGACCTCTGCATAGTACTGCTATCAGCATCCCTCTCCTGATTTTCTTGACTAGGCTGATGTGTCTGATGTGCAGGGAGGTGGCAACCTGTCAGCATGAGTCCCTGTTGCCATTTGAGGGGAGTTTGATTGCCAGGAGGTGTGTCTTCCTGGAGGGGTTGCAGAAGGTCTTTGGAAAGGATATGTGAGAATACTGTGCCGTTCCTAGTGTGCTTTCTAGGACTGTAAGACCTTGCAGGATTTGCTGGTCCAAGATACTGTGTTACAGCCCCATAGAATTTCCCTTTACAGTTTGTGGTTTAGAGTAAAGAAGGCTGTGATTTCCATAGCACAAATTATCATTTCCCTGCAGCAAGATGGTAAGGTGTCTAAATACATTACATTACTTTTTAAAATGCCTGCTTTATTTCCAACCTGTAGAGACTGCAGGTCAGTTAAATCTTATGTTGCCTGTTGGATAAACGTAAATGTCAGTCAAAAATGTGGGTACTTCGACTTTTCCATTGTCTTCTCTTTCTTAAGGTCATGGAGCAAGTACTCTCTTTTATAAGCCAGACTTTCTGCTTCCAATCTTGCTTCCTCAGAAGTCACTTGAGGGTCTAACAGGGTCTAACTTCGTTTTCAAAATGGAGACGCTAGCACTGAGCACAGGATAAAAGTAGCAATGCGGTCCCCTTCTACACAGTATTTCTGCTTGCAAGTATAAGAACCTCAGTAGTACTTTTTCTTATAGCATTGATATGGGAGTTTGCCTCCACCTCTGGTCTTTGTGGCCCTGAAACGCTTTTTTTTTGATTGCTACTTCCTTACATTCCTCACATCAGGTGTGTTTGGCTTTGGTTTTTCACTGCAACAGCTTATGTTTGGCTGTTTTGGATTGTTTAATGTTTGCTTGAACCTGGTTTACAAACTGATCCAGATTACTGTGTAATAGTAACTTGTTATTTGCCCTGGTTTTCTATTATGTACCAGTGACTTTTTTTTTGGATCCTTGATAAAAATAGTCTGAAATACAGAGATAAAAACTGACTTTTCCTAGAACTTAACTAGCCTACAGAAATACTGAATGAGGATTCTTTTCTTTTGGGGCTGTACCATCCTTTTTGTTTTTAAAATGCTGCAAAGTTGATTCTGATATCATTATTGCTTAAGCAAAATGTTGTGCAGTATGTTTTTGTGAGATCCTATTATGATGTTATATTCAGCAATCAATATTGTAGCATCACTGTGTTTCCCCCCAAACAATATGAGATTAATTGGACCAGGTCTGTTTTTGCACTTTTCCTGGAGTGATTTGCTTTTAGCCATTCGTTCTCTTATAGTAAGGCCATTTGTATGTTTTTATTATGATAAACCCAGACTGAGCGATGTCGCTAATTGCACAGTGAATGTGTTTAATGTACAATGCAAGGAGACTGGGCCAGTGGACCTTCTCTTCTCTTTACATGTGCCAAATACCTGTCCTTCATCCTTGAGAACCTTCACAAAAGCAGGTGCCCACGGAAACAAACCAAGGGTAGGTATAGGAGTGAGAACAGTGAGGAGGGTATTGGCAGTAGAGGAGTAGGCATTGTGTCATTTCTGAGCAGTATTTTTCCAACCTCATGTTTGGGTGAATGCGGTAAGATTGAGAAATGCAAAACGTATCACTTCATGGTGCATTAAGTGTCTCTTTCTGTTTTTTTAGGAAGAAGTATCAAAAGGTGCTAGCCAGTGTTGTTATAATCCAAAAGAACTACCGTGCGTACTTCTGGAAGAAGAGCCTGCTGCGGCTGAAGGCCTCTGCAGTCACCCTGCAGAAGCACTGGCGTGGGCACCTGGCTCGCAGCCTCTACCAACACCTGCTGCAGCAGGAACTCAGGCAGAAGCAGGAAGTGGAGGAGAGAAGGAAGCAAGAAGAGGAAGAACAGATCAGAAGAAAGGAAGAGGAAAGACAATGGCAAGAAGAGGAGGAGCGTAGGAGGAAACAGGAAGAGGAAGAGGTGAAGGAAAGGTACAAGATGCTGAGGTGTAAAAGTGGATGTGGGGCAGTAGCACGATGATAACACTGGAACAGAATTGCATGAGACAGTGTCCCAGTGCTAGGGTGGAGGTTGGCGTAGGCTGGGGAAGCTTAGAATAGAAAAACAGTGTGGAAAAGGAGTGTCCTGCTTCCTCTAGGAAAGGCAGTTCTGTATTTTTACCTCTGCTTAGCACTTTTCCGCTTTCAAATATACATGAAAGGAGGCAGCTTCACTCACTGGGCAGAGACGCATAGTTTTCTTGTTGTCTTTGCAATGGTAAAGGAAGTTTTGTGCAGCCTTCCAAACTTTGGAGGGATTAGGAGAGTAAGAGGTACCAGTGTCATGGGTCTTGGTGTGTCAAATAAACAGGGTCAGAAAAAAAGATGGGGAGCGCACCTGTGCTCCCACTGCAGTTCTTACACTCTGAATATGCCTGGTCTCCCTGATCCTGCTGCTGCTTATCCCTCATCAGGGTTATGGATATGCCAAGATCAAGAGAGGAAAAGAAAAACTAATGTGACAGAAGGAGACAATCTGTGAGCAGTGACAATACACCAGTTGAGAATTCTGCACCTCAAGTGGCATTTACTGGTCGCATTTACTACATCCTGTCCAAACTGGGTGTCCCTTTTGTTAATCTTTTAAGAAGCGTAAAGCTTCAACTACGAAATTGTTACGTAAGTTTGAACAAATAATCCTGTGACATTTTAAGTTGGTGAAGTTTCTTATAGGCTTTTGTTACATACTTATCATCTTGACAGACAAAGATGTGTGACAAGCATCATAAAACTCTGAAATTGGAAGCATGTCACAAGGAAAAGAAATCGCCTGTGCTTTCACTGCAGACGGTAGGGTGATGTATCTGCTGGGACAAGGCATGGAGTCAGTGACACCAGTGATGAACTGTTTGGCCAGGGAATTAGTTGAATGACACTGAAAGCTCCATTTTATCAATGTGTCTGTTTTCAATAGCAGCCTCATCAGCAATGCAAAGCTGTGCAAGTTCAGAATGTCAATAACTAGTTGGCAGATATGAAATGCTGACAGACCCTCTCTCAGGTCTAAAGTCCTCATTGTATTCAGTAGAGCTTATCTCTACCTGGTTCTAGTTAAAAGGACCTATTTAACTTATTCATTCATTTCTGCCCCTGCCCTTTAGTTCCCACCCCATGAAAGACATGTTGCTGCTATCATTGCAAAGGAGTGTCAGTGACTATAGGAATCAAGTGCTCATTTTGCTTTTCTTTTCTACTTGATGTCAAATGGCTTCATTCAAGGTGAGTAGCCAAGAAGGTACAAGAAGGCCAGTGTGGCTAAATGCTGAACTTCCATTTGACCTCAAAAGTGGTATGGAAGTCTACAGAAATGGGATGGTGTTTAAGAAGCAAGGAAACCCAATGCACATGCAGAGATATGCCATTGTTGTGCATACACTGTCAATAAAAGGGGGACATGGAGGAATTTGATGTACTCTTCAACAAGAAAAAAAAAAGTTGAGAAAGCTGAGGTATTTAATGCTACTTTTATCTTCCCCAGAAGGCCAGGGAAACAAAAGGTTAGAGAATACTCAGGTAAATCAGATTACAAAAAAGTCATCTGGACTTGGTGAAATTAATGTTTGGATACTTTGAGAACTATCCGAAGAAGTTTAAATCGGTAGCTATTCTCTTTCTCCTTTTTTGTGAATAGTGGTGGAGTTTCCGTAAAACTGGAAAATTCCAAACATAATGACAACCTTGTAAAATGGGAAAGGGAAGCATGAGGGAAATGTGAATCAATCTGCCTACCCTCAATTTCAGGAAGATTTTGAAGTTATCTAATAGTAGTAAATGCTTAATGAAGGAGCCAAAACGCGGCATAGATTTCTGAAGAACACTTAGCATTAGTTAACTGTTTCCTTCTGTGGTAGCTTATGACATGCCTTGTGGATAGGGAAGTGTCGTAGAGAGTAGATAACTTGAGTTTGGGTAGGTAGAGGCTTTGACATGTTATGACAGTACTCTAAGACACCATAAAGAACGTGGTTTGGAATAAAGTACATTCAGCAAAAGTAGAATCTGTGGTTTTACTGCATTTTTATAAATAATAGTAATTTTATATGGGATTCTCCTATTTTCTCTGCTGCATATGGTACACGTACACTATTTTCATAAGTTGAGTGAGGAAATATGAATATCCTTGTTAAATTTGTAGATAAAACTGCAAATATAAACCTAAGTCAGGATTACAATTCACATAATTTTGGTGTGTTAAAATAAATGGTCTAGAAAACATAGGATAGCTTTCCATAGAGATATATTCCTAACTGTAGATCTGCATAATCAAATGCACAGAGGGAGAAGGAGGAATGCCTACTTCAACAGCAGGAGGAAGATCTGGAGGCTAAGTTGAGTATTAGTAACCACTGTCATGCTGCGTGAGAGGAGAAGCAAATGCTGTCTATAAACAGCATTGTTTCTGTAAGGTGTGGGGGTGATTCCTGTTTTCCTTTGCACTGGTAAGGCTTCAGCTGGAGAACTGTCCCTGGGTCTGATGTCACATTTTAGGAAGAGTGCAGATCAGTTGGAGATAGATGAAAAGTAGCAAGAAGTATCAGAGGTCTAAAAAATGTGAGGAACATTTACAGGAATGAGTAGGTGGTTGTTTCTGTTTCAGTTTCTTCTTTTGTTGTGGTGGGTTTTTTTTGTTTTTTTATTTTATGTCTGATTCTTGAACTCTCTTATCATTTAAAGCAGTTGTTTCACTCATGGCTACTGTCAGCGATCTTCCAGCAGAGCTGGAACCATCTGGAACTTGCCTAAGTCAGCTTACATTTATAAACATTTCCTGGAAGGTTTTTTTTTTTTTTTTTTTTCCCTGAGAGCAAAAGTGCAGCAGTGAGAGCTTTAAAGACTTTCTGACTTGGGGCTGCAATTTAGAATTTGGCTGAGGAAAGCTGCAGAGCCTGGGAAATAAATATTGTTGCCCTGCCCTTCTGCTTGGAGTTGAATTATAGATGGAGTTGAATTACAGATTTGAAAGTTACCACTGCCAGGCTGAATTTAGCTGCATAGTGGTTGCTACAGGCAGACTCTTCTGTCCAGCCACAACCTATCCATGTTCCCTATGCATAACCCTAGTATTTGTCTGTCTACCAGTCCAGTTGCTTGTAGTATGCTTGCTGTAGTGACAGCTTTCCCTTGAAGTACAGCTTTTTTGAGCTGAATGGAGATGCAGCACTGTGGGATTTTTTTTTTTTTAACTGCTTCTTTACACATGTTTACTAACAAACTCTGACTTTACAGCCTTTACTAGTAAACTAGGTTTGGAGTGCCACTGAGATGTTATGCAAACTGGAGCACCCAGGTCTTCAGAATCGAAAGTCTTCAGCTTTATCATTGAACAAAGTACAAAAATGTGATCAATTTGAAGGACTTCAATACAGTAAAAACAAAACACACATTCAAAGCTGGTACTGCAATAATTCTGTCCTCTTCTAAAAGAACAGAAACAATTTCCTACTGCCTGTCAGTTGTGCACATGCAACCTCATTTAATGTTCACAGATATATAGTACTTCAGAAGATTCTGTTTACAATTATCTTGAGTCTAACTGATCTGTCATTCTGTCACTGTTTCCAATGTCCTTCCTAGTATGTTCCAACTAATCCAATTTCATGATTGATCTAGAAGTTAAGTGCATGGGGAAAATCTGTTGTATCCACAAAGGTCATGCCAACCACAGACAATTGGATTTTTACTAAATTACAAAAGCTTTTAAGTCAGTCTTACAACAGGTACCTTATTTTAACCTTATCCATGGAAGAATGATATGTCCATGTAATTCTAAAAGCCTCATATAGCAGAACTCACTATTATGTCTTGTTTTTCAACAGAGAAAAGGAGCAACTGAATGCACTACACCAAGTAGCTCAGGTAAGTTTGACAGTTATTCTTTCCACATGTTTTCTTTCGAGTTATTTGTGAAGAGTCCTTCATTGCCTGCACTTGGCCTAGAGCTAATACTGTTTTTGTGGTGACACCATTTGAGAAATATGTTTTGTTCAGGCTTTGTTCACTCAAAACCTGCTGATGCTTGGCTTTAGCAAAGGTGCATTGAGCTTACAAGGTAGGACTTTTTTCAAGGCTCATGGATTGGCTTGCATAGTTCCTACTTGAGCATTTTGGTACTGAACATGCAGCATCCTTTTTTGTCTCTGCTGCTGAGCTTATTATACACCTTGTGGTGTGCTACACTGATACTCTCTGTTTTGCCGGATTGTTGCCTGTAACAGCTAAAATAAGAGTGCAGCCGGCTGGTACCATGGCTAAAATAAACCTCTTGTAGCTGATCTAACTGTTGGGACTTGATATATTGAAGAGCAGACCCCGAGGTGTGTGAAAACAGCAGTCTGTCTTCCTTATTTCTCTTCCAAAACCGTTTGTTCCCCAGTCTCAGGCCAGCTGTGTTCAGGAGAGATGAGTCATCAAAACAGAGAAATGCATATGTCCACAAGTAAGAGTCAAGTAGAGAAGAAGCAGCAGGGTGACAGTAAAGAAAACAAGGGAATGGCTTAAATGGACCGGTTCGTTGGCTGCATTGTTATTTATATTCCTCCAGGAAATACATGAAATCTTGTTTGAATTTGGTTTTGCTTTTTCTTGTATGTGTATGTTTTCATTGTGTCACATGGAGGGGAAGGTGGCTTTATCAGGGCGAGCTATCAGTATCTTCTAATAATTACGTACCTGCTAGAAATTTTCTGTTACTTCAGTGCAGAGAATAGAGGAAGATAGTCTTCAGCAGCCAGCCATCATTCACCCAGTAATGCTAAAGAATGCCAAGAAATTCCGGGTGCAGTTTTGGTGTGATTGGAGTGGATATAGTCCCACTTCATGGCAAATAAGCTCTCCAGACCTAGATTCTGATAGTCAGACCCCCCCCAGCTGAGGGAACAGTGAAATCTCCCAATATTCTAATGAATTTCTGGGAAATCTTCAGCTCTTAAGCAGGCTATGTGCTTACACATATTTGTATATAGTTGCTTTTATCTGAATTGTAGTGTACAAAGGGCTGTAACATGGGTACCATAAAGAGAGGCTCTTTAAATTGTCATTGATCCCAATGAGCTTCTTTGTATGATTCAGAAAGGAGGTAGGCTGCTGGAAAAAAAGGAGGTACCTGAAGATCCAGTAGTTCTGCCTTTAGCTTTTACACTGTGGATGATTGCAGGATACCTGGAGTCATCTTTTTGCAGATGAGAAGTACAAGACAAGCACAGGGTATAGGAAGAATGAAAGATTAAGGCAAGGAACACATCTATGTCAAAAGGACTACTTTAACGCTATTATAAATTCTTTAAGGAGGAAGCAGTAAAGAGTGAGGAGGTAGATATTCCCCTGCAAGAAGAAGAGAGGCGTCAGATGGAGGAGATCTTAAGACTGGAGAAGGAGATTGAGAAGTTGCAGCAACAGAAAGAGGATCACATGTCTATTATATGTGAAAACACCAGGAATGAAATCAATCGGCAGCGAGAAGAAGAGATCCAGAGACTGGAAAAGGAGGCATCAAGAGTTGCCCAGGAGTTCTTGGAGTTGCTGGATTTTGGTAATTTGGATGAAAGTGTGCAGAACTTAGAGCGCTCACTTTCAAGTGAGGGAACACTCAATATTGACTGTAGCCTGGTGGCACCACTGGCTGAAGAAGAAGTGGATGAGGGGTTTCATGCTGATGATGAAGGACGGCCAACTTCCAGTTTGGTCTTGAATCAGCACAGCACAAGAAACAGTAATGACTCGGAGGAAGTTGTGGACACAAGACTTTCACTTCTCCAGAGGGATGTGGGAAAGGTTATCCCTGCTCCAGGACAACCTGTGGAGAGAACTGCTAGCCACAAGGAGCAGAAAGCCCCATCCGACCCAACAGAGAGCATTTACAGCACTGTCTCAGATAAGCAGAGGACTAACAGCAGAGAAGTGGGAGAGCCAATTTACACTTCACCTCAAGATGTGGAGTCTGATTATGACCATGAGGAGTTTGATGGCTGTGGAGATGCAGGGAGTGCCTCAGCTGAGCCTCTCGATGGTGAAGAAGGTCTGAGACACTCCCATGGTACCAGCCTGGACTCCAACCGTGGCAGCTTGGACTCGGTAAGGATCCCTCCCCTCAGCTTTCCAGACATTAGCATGACTTTGTTGGTATTTATAATGTCCTCGTGTTCTTATGTACATACTTGTTCTGGGTGTTGTTACTAACGTGTAACACTCTCTTGCATCAATAATCATCTTGAAAAAAAAAGGAAAAAGTCATAGATAGGCTGAAGGCCAGAGCGGACTTGTGACTGTCCTGTAATTTAGTGGTATACAAGATAATACATACGTACCTAGGCTGTTTTAGATTATTTCCATCACCACATATTAATGCAGCACCTGTTAGGAAGGCTGAAAGCAGTCTCCTGTCTTGTAGGTGTAAGTTCTGCCTTGAGACATTTCACAGAGGTAGCTTGAGCTTCCAGGGGACAGTCACAAGAAATGGTAAAGCCTGGGGTCTGATTTGTTTCCATCACTGAAACTTCTCTTGTTCCAGTCCTGTTACTGTTCAGAGTCAAGGGTTTATTTTCAGCTACTCTTAACAAGTTCAGCTATCGTAAGGCTTAGAAAGAATCATAGTGCTGATCCCACTGCATGTCCCACTGCACACAGCCGTGACCACTGAACCTTTTCATTCCTACTGTGGGGACAATAGCAGGGTAGTAATGCTGGGCTGTTAGCCTTGGACTTGAGGCATCTAAGCTTACTTCACGCACTGGGCTTTGGGCTTCCTGAGTGCCTTCAGGCTGGTTGCTTAGTAATGCAATGATAAATCCCCTCACAGAACAGGGTGTCAGATAAGTCCAGTAAGACTGTGAAGAGTTCAGAGTGGAGCTAATGACAGCCTTAAAAATACTTTAGATAAACGGTGGCTCTGGGAATAGACTCAAATGACAAAGTATCTTTTAGAAAACGGTTGATACATTTTTCTTTGTTTTAAGGAATTCAGTTTACTTCCTTGGCTCTTCCTTTCCAATGACAGACTGTGACTCTTCTTAAAATGTTGCACAATTTTTCCTATTCACATTTACCTAATGTCAGCTTTCAGCCATCAGAACTTTTTATGATGTGATCTGCTTCAGTAAAGATACCCTTTCCGTGGGCAGGTACTCACAGATCACTGTCAGGTAATCTTCAAGTCATGAGTCATTCTGTCACAGCCTAGGCCAGTTTCTGCCATTCTTCCTAAAATGTAAATAGAGGTGGAGGGTTTTATTGGGCTCCTTAGTGAGTAATATCTTGTCTGGCCTGTCTACCAGAAAAATCAGAAAGTATCTCCAAAAGAAAAACTTCTCTCTTACTGCTATTCAATTAGATTTTGGACTGTGGGCTCCACCTTGAAAACAGGAAGGTTTGTTATAGCAGGTAACTGGAGTTTTCTAGGCATACCCACTGCTGAATGTCACTCTGGTATGAAAATTCCATGCTCTAGAGACTCTTGCTTTAGGCATTAATGGGTAAGCTGTCAAGCCTCTGGTTTTGCTGTATTGCTTTTTTTTTTTTTTTTTTTTTTTTTTTTTTTTTTTTTTTTTTTTTGTGAAGGGAGTACGTGTAGTTTTGCACCTTCTGACCATGTGACTTCTGTAGCCTTGTTAATTTGCTCCAGTCCTCCTGCTACCCAGAGAACCTGAGTAGCCTGTATTTCTTCTTTTCCTTTAAGTTTCTGGAGAGTGAAGAAGAAGTGGATGTTTACATTGATACAGATGAAGAGTTTTGCGATGGACGAGTCACTATCTTCAATGGCTCAGGACCACCCTATTTTCACAGCTATCTCTACATGAAAGGTAAGTGAGTTTAGCCAAAACCATTGAAGGGTGGAATTCAGGAAACCAGCTTTCCTCTTCTGTTTCTCAACAATTATCATCTTCATCTGTTCTTAGTTCTTTGTGTGATTTTGTTTGTTTTCTTTTTTTTATTTAAAACAACAAAACAGAGAGCTAGGAGGTGGATGTCAGGGGATTAGACTGGATATCTTTGCCCCTGAGACTTAGTTGTGCCCACTTGGTATGGGCTTAAATGACTCATTGTGAGCTACAAAACTGAAGACAGTACAAAAAATGTTTCTGTATTTTGTGATTTCAGTGGAGTTTGTTGTTGTTCTGTTTCTTCTCCGTCCAAACTTAAGCATAACCTTGTTTCTCCTCTTTGGCTCCCTTGTTTTATATAAGAACTGCAGTGCAAGCTCATGAAACAGGATCAGAATGGATGCATGGCCCTGGTTGCATGTTTGATGAAATCTTCCTCTTTCACTTTGCAGGAGGTCTCATGAACCCATGGAGACGACGCTGGTGTGTTCTGAAGAACGAGGCCTTCATGTGGTTCCGCACCAAGCAAGAGGCACTGAAGTCAGGCTGGCTCTATAAAAAAGGTGGAGGCATGTCAACGCTTTCACGCCGCAACTGGAAACGCCGTTGGTTTGTGCTGCGGGAATCCAGGCTGATGTACTTTGAGAATGATAGTGAGGAAAAGCTGAAGGGGACAATTGACATCAGAAGGGCAAAGTGAGTGAAGAAGCAAATCCTTGTATCCCTGGTGTTCAATCTCTTGGTCAGTAATGAAATGTGCACTGCTTCCAGTTTCTCAGCTGTTGTATCTCCCATGGGGCTAGGAGAATCAAAGATATAAGGGAAAGAAAAGACAATTAGAACTTCTAGTTTAACTCTGAAGAGAGTCTGGGATTACTTAATACTTCTTTTTCCAGTTTTATGTTTCATAATCTGGCAGAATCTCTTTCCAAGCCATGGATGGAGCCAGACCAGGAGGGGCTAATTAAGTACATACCCCATGCATTCTCCCCTACCTTGACTCCATCTGTTTGCTGGCTTTTCCAAGCATTTCACAGAGGTGGTACAAAGCTCACAGTGGGGTTTGAATTTGGCAGCATGTACTTCGCCTTTTCTTGTGTCCTGAATGCTTTTTTTGCTGCCATAGCCAATGCCTCAGCTCCCTCTGTAAGAAAGCAGAGACTAGTCACCCATTAGCATTGTGTGGGCCTATAAAGTGCTAAAAAGTTGCACATCCACTTCACAGACAACCTCTATATAAACCTCTCCTTTATCTCTTCATCCATCTAGTCCCCTGTACTAGTGGAAGGTGTCCCTGCCTATGGCAGGGGGTTGGAACTAGATGATCCTTGAGGTCCCTTCCAACCTTACCATTCTATGATTCTATGGTCTGCTGGTGTCTTGCAGAAAATACATGTAACCCCTTAAGCTTTGCTTTTGTACTAAACTAACTGTATTAATACTTTTAAGGGGACCCCAGAAGTTTTAATGTGTATTGGGGGAGTTTCGTCTTTCTATTGGAATTACAAGACATCTTGACCAGCGATTTGTCTTCTCTATGGTGAACAGTATCCTGTGGAAGAAAAATGACCATTTGTAATTTAAGCCTGTGAAATGTTTTCAGTTTTGTCTCTTGTGATTTGCTGCGTTCCAGGGAGATTGTGGATATTCATGAAAAGGAGAATGCCTTGGACATTGTGACAGAGGACAGAGTTTATCACATTGTTGCAGAGTCACCAGAAGATGCCAGGTATAAGAAGAAGTTTGGTTAGGTTTGTTCATTCAGTCCAGGTCTGACCCAACTACTCATGGGAGAGCCTGGCAAATCCTCCCTTTTGCTGGAGAAAAGGGGGGAATTCATTCCAGTGGTACTTAGTGCTTATTGGGATGGACCACACCTACTGTGGAGACGCCCCAGTGCAGCCAGCAAGATGGTGATTCAGTTTATCAGTCAGTCACAGGATTGCCATCCCCTTATGTGGCTGTGAGTATGTTGAATTTAAGGGTTACTTCAGGAGACACACAAAACCTTAATATAAACTGGAACATCTAATAGCTGATTTATTTATTAAATGGAATCTTGAATCAAACAAAAAGTCTATTCATGTTCTCTGTAAATGATTGCGAGAGCAGCTGGGTTTTATCCAGGAGACAGAGAAAAGGCTGCAGCTTATCAGAGTCTGTAGTGTCATCTGATAAAATCTTCCCAGTGCAAGGCAAACAAATGACTCATGTCCTTCCTTCTTGTCGTCCTGGCCAGGCAGCGGGAATCAGTTGTTTCAGGGAAGGTTGGACAACCTGTTCTGGCTATGCAAAACCAAGTTAAGAGGTTACTGTTGCTAGCTGCTTGTGTCTTCCCGTTTTTCACACTCTTACCAAGGCTTCTGCTTTCTCAGACCAGCCACTGCAATTGTTTCTCTCCTCTATTTTAATCTTTGTGAATTATTTAGGGTCCTTTATTATTTCATTTAGGTGTAGGGAGAGGAAGGGATAAGGTGTTTGGACACTTAATGGAGACAGACTGAAAAGCAGCCATATGAATAGAAAACTAGCAAATTCAAAGGACAGTAGCTGAAGAAACGGTAATTTCTTAACACAGAAGATCCACAACTCCAATAGGCGTGCCCTAAGATAACATTGCTGAATTGCCAAGGCAAACCAAATATGACCTCTGTCAATGTCAGTCTCTGTTCTGAGAGAGAAGAAAGCACCAACACTTGCACTAGCAGAGGGCAGATTAGCAGATGTCTTAAAGTGTCCAGTTTGAGAATCCTCCATGAAGTCTAGATGTTTGCTGATCTCACTGGAAGCTGCAGATAAAAATCTGCTTGTTCTGCAACAGAGATGAGCCTCCAGATAATGTCTGTAACAAGAAGCCCTGTCACATACAAAAAACTCCAAATTAACTTGGAAGAAAAACCATGATAAATTGACAGCCATATGATTTTCAAGTTCGTGAGCAAATCAGAGAGATACTGGTTAGGAGGGCTTGCTGGTGCCTCTAGGACTCTAGGCTAGGAAGGTGCCCAACTGACCCTGTCTTTACAACTCCTGTATGCTCCTCTCAGTCTGCTGATGTGTGCTTGTGGTAAGGCTGTTGCCTGCTTGCAGTTCCTTGAATAGTAAGTAGAAAACTTGATTTTGTGGGAGCAGCTGTCTCTGAGCTGAAGAACGTGCACAGAATTTTAATGGATAAATAAGGAGGAAGGAAGACATTAGAATTCGGTATGATCAGCTCAAGAGATGCTTTGTAGCATAGTCCTCAGGAAATTGTGAATGAAGACATTTTCTCACTGGCAGCTAGTTTCACTACCCAAATCTTAACTTTGAGTCTGTTTTCATTGCCAGTGGTTGGTTTAATGTCCTGAGCCGAGTACACAGCGCTACAGTACAGCAGCTGAGGGAAATGCAAGATGAACAGGCCAATCCAAAGAATGCTGTGGTGAGTTACTGTGCAACCACTCTGTAGGCATGCTTAGAGCCCTCTGTGTTTAACTGTTTTGCACCTGCAGTGC
This sequence comes from Ramphastos sulfuratus, assembly GCA_013399055.1. Classification (NCBI taxonomy): domain Eukaryota; kingdom Metazoa; phylum Chordata; class Aves; order Piciformes; family Ramphastidae; genus Ramphastos; species Ramphastos sulfuratus. The sequence continues at coordinate 251,992 of WBNM01016475.1, read as the reverse complement.
TGTAGTTTGTGAGCAATATAACGAAGTTGGGCAATTATTACAAAAAAACAGCAAAGCTGATATTAGAGAGAGTAAGCAGTGGGGAACATGGTGGTTGTGGTGGGTGGATGACCAGCACTCTTTGCTTTGAGGGGAGGAAGGGGGCTGCCTCATGCAGATAAAATGGCTTTGAGTGGGATTATTGGACTAGTCTGGGTCACAGTTGTTCCAGACGAAAGACACGTATTTGAGAACAACGATCTATTTATGTGTTTTGCAAGTACTGAGATACCAGCAAAGGTTATTTCAGACCTTTGTAATGCTCTGTGGAAATTTGTGGCTTTTGATTTTCCTCCAATCCTGTGGAGCCTTTGCACATCTTCTCATGCTGTTTAGGGAGCAAAAATGACTCACTTATGCCTTTCTGATGTGTTCATTTCTACTCAAGCTATTGGAATTCAGAAGAATGTTTTCAGTTCCAATCCAATTCATGAAGGAGAATGTCTGTAATTTAAGGTGCAAGCAATCACTGTTATCTATGTCTTTCTCACTCTACAGGGCACCCTGGATGTTGGGCTTATTGACTCTGTCTGTGCCTCAGACAATCCTGATAGGTAAGTATGGCCATCTCTGACCATCTCTTGGATCAGAAACTCTCTTAACGTCACTTCCTGGGTAGGTTCAAGTTTTCTTCGGAGTTTTAGATTTTGTTTAGACTTTGGGGTTTGTTTGGGGTTTGTTTAGACTCATAAGAATTTATCTCAAAAAAATGACACGACTGAAGTCTTTATTTCAGTCTAGGTTATTTAACAGACATGAAGCTTACACATGTATTTTCAAGTGAAAGCTTCTCCTTTCCCTCTTAAAAGTGGAAGTCACATAACCTCAAAGTCAAGAAATTGTAGTCTTTACCTAACACTGAACAAAAAATGTCCTGCAAAAGCAACACTTCCAGTTTTTCAACAGAGTAATTTTGAGTTAATTTAATCTTGGAAATGTAGGAGAAACAGCATTGTGAAAGAATAATGGATGAATTTAGAAATCTGTACTCTTCTTGAAATCTTTGCAGCGCAACAGAGCACAGACTTTAGTTCACAGATTGGTTAGTTGCAGAGAAGAGATTATGGGACATTTCATATTGCTTTATATTAACACTGTGGGAAATAATTAAATGTTAACAGGTTCAACCAGAGCAAAAGTTCTTACAAGAGGGCTGAAGTAAAATGTTAGCTATTAAGTTTATTGAATAGCCAAACAATCGCTTGATTTGCATTTTTTACCTTTTGCTTTATATTTGCATTGTACTTCTTAATTTTTCACTTTTTTCATAGAAATAAGTGGTTGCTTGCAAAGCTTTCTTGAGTGTGTCCTCTTGGAATTGGTCATACTTTTATTTTTCCATTTTCCTGTAAAGCATCAGTTCTATGTAGAATTGTGGATATTCTTTTGGTAGGGCACATTTGTCTGTTACAGGAGAAGGACAAAGTCATCTAGATGCAACGTAACAGCTTTTCCTCTCTATCATCAGGGTCAACTCATTCATTTTAAAATGAATCTGAAGCATTTTAGCTCACTCCGCTGAGACCTATGTTTGTTACTGCATCACTGGTTTCAATAAGTACTAGGAGAATGGCTGTACTGGCTCGATCCAATCAGAGCGCAGAACAAAGTCCTTTGCCTCTGAACCCAGAACATTACAGCTGGTCATTAGCTAATTAATGTTTTGTAATCTTTGGAGATAGCATTTGAAAGATTTTTAATTCCATTTATCTGGTCTCTGCATTCATCACTTTGCAGATTGACTGCACAGGAGATGCTCTTTAGCATTTCTACACTTCTCTGTAGTTTGGATTTGGAGAATCTTTCTGCATTGTTTATGGGAAGGTAGAGGACATGACTTTGAGTGTGCTGTGAGTCGAGATATTTTTATGGTTCCAACCAATTCTAATGATTTTATTTTCTGGCAGGCCAAATTCTTTTGTGATCATCACAGCGAATCGAGTTATTCACTGCAACAGTGACACCCCTGAAGAGATGCATCACTGGATCTCCCTGCTGCAGAAACCAAAAGGCGAATCTAAGGTTGATGGTCAGGAATTCCTTGTGAGAGGTAAAAGGAATGCAGTTATGACATGCGAAGCGCATCTTCCGTTTAAGATCTGGAGAGGGGGGAGTTGATTCCAGCTAAACTAATCCAGGCTGCTTTCCCGAAACAATCATTCTCTACCCCTCTCCACCTTCCTGCCTACTGGTTGCCAAATCCTGTGTTGTCCTGGCACTGGCTCTTACCTGGTTCCCTGTCAGGTGGATTTAGAAAGCTAAAACTGGAAAAAATAAGTACCGCTTTATACACTTAGTTTTCTAACGTTAGTCTATAGCCTAATTCAGCACATCCAGCAAATGCCGACAGGGAACAGGAGGGAGCGTGGCTGCTGGAGCAGCTGGCTTAGACTGACTATAACATGACACTGCAGCTTTTGTTTTCAGAAAGCTCTATTCCTTCTGACACCTGTCACAGAGAGAGAGACGGAGAGATTTTTGTGGGTTTGCTGCTGTCCTAAGTCTTAACAAACTAACCTGATTATGGTAGCCATAGTGAGGCAAGAAGAATTTTCTGAGGCTAAGCAAGTGATTTAAATAATGTCTGTAGTTAGAGCTTAGCTGGAGAGAGAGGAGCTGATGCATGAGTAGTGATCTCACACACATTGCAAAATATTCCCTCATTTGTCTAAAATATTTTTAAATTTCCTTAGTACTTTCAGCTCATCACATGGTCTTTAATGTATTCTTACACACACCGTCAGTCAGCTGTTTCCCATAGTGTAAGACACTCCTGATCCCACCCATGGAAAGCAAGAGAAAATTGCCTTACATCCTTCAGAAGGTATCTGTGAGGGAGTAAAGATCTAAGAGTGGTAATGGCAAGGCAGGAGAACATGAAGAAAAGGGTGACCAAAAAGCGATGTCAACCTTCCATCCTAAACATTGCAAGGAAATTGAATGATATAAAGCAGATGCTCAGACAGCACCTTCAATTCAGAATACTTAATTGCAAGGCAACAGTTCCTTTTATCTCATATTTTTCATTAGTTAATGAAAAGGAATACTGCTTTGCAAAGTTGGTGTGTTTTCTCTACCCTTCATAGTGAGATGTGTGAGTGACAGTGGTATAGCCATGAGAGTGTTTGTGGGAAGGTCTGCGTCTTTTTGTCTTTGGAACCTCTGGGCTTAGTCCCATGTTCTTTGAATTTTTTGCCTTGTGGATGGACATTGATTTTTTTTTTTTTTTTNTTTTTTTTTTTTTTTTTTTTACAGCTCTGAATAGAAAATGGTCTTTTTGACAGCTTTAGTAATGCAGAGTGTCCTTTTTTCTTTTATAGTATTGATTTTTCTTTTGCTTTTCTTTTGTGAGAAATCTAAAATAAGAAAGAAGTCACTTTTCTTGACCATAGGAGGAAGAGGTGCATATAATGCTTGCAGATCTTTCTACTAGAAGACATGTATCACCAAGCCTCTTCCATCAAGGTTTGGATGGGCATTTGGCATTTCTTTGGAGGAATGAATTATAAATTATTTATTCAGATGTCTGTGATCTTGAACAGAGGATGCCCTCCTGGTCATAGTAAACTAAACTGCAGATAATTGATTAAAAAAAAATACATTGGACTGAAGAGTGTAACAGCTCTGTGGAAAATTTTGGGTTAAGTTCTTGCAGTGACTCTGCAGGGTGCTTCTATAGCCACTAAAGCAGAGCTGGTAGGTCCCAGTGTGAACCTTTTGCAGAGAGGTTCTCTAACTCAGACTAAATTCCCAATTTTGATCTGAGTTAGAGAGCCACTAGGCAAGAAACAAGATCACTGTGGTGGTGAAACCACTGACATGTTTGTGTTCCTGTGCTAGGCTGGCTTCATAAAGAGGTTCAGAGTAGCAACAAGATGTCCTCTCTGAAGATGAAGAAACGCTGGTTTGTGCTGACAAACACTGCCCTTGATTACTACAAGTCATCTGAGCGCACAGCTGCCAAGCTTGGCACACTTGTGCTCAATAGCCTTTGCTCTGTAGTGCAGCCTGATGAGAGGGTCTTCAAAGACACAGGTAAGAGAAAGAAAGCAGTAATTAGCAGAGTCTACATGTGTGGAGCTGCCTAAAGAGGGGATGGTGTAGCACAGTAATGATGAGACATGTTGAGGAGGTAGTCTTGATGTTATCTGAGGCTCTGTGTCTGACTGCAAACATCTTCCCCACAGAATCAGTAAGAGATTTGCAAAGAGTAGCGTGCAGGTGACGGTAAGTCCCTTGCATCTGATGGCAACACACAGTGCTGATGTTTTTTCACTGAGTACTGTCACTGTTCACCTAAGTTTTTCCCAGATAGGGAAGGGGTGTGGGTTTTTATAGTTGACACTAATTATCAGCACATCTCTACAGATAACTGTACCTCTGTGGCATGACCCACGTTGGTCTGTGGGGTCAGTATTACTCTCTTAAATAACAGCAGCAACATGAACTGTGAGCCTTTCCTGTAGCATCACTCAACTCGTTAGAAACAAAAAGATGACAAAGGCCAGCTGGTCAGCGTGACGCAGTTCTGGGAAGGCAGGAACTGGCATGAAGAACTTCTTTACTATAAGGGTCACAGAGCACAGGAACAGGCTCCCTAGAGAGGTTGTGGAGTCTCTGGAGGCTTTCAGGTCCCATCTGGATGCATTCCTGTGTGACCTGCACTAGATTATGGCGCTGCTGTGGCAGGGGTGTTGGACTCAGTGATCTCCAGAGATCCCTTCCAGCCCCTAATACCCTATGATCCTGCAATGACCATCCATTGCTTGTCGTATGAGTTCAGGAGGTAACTTGGGTTACTTGAAGGGGTGATACCCCTTGACAAAGAAAGTGACCCTTAGGACAAGACTCAAAATACTGCACATTGGAGTAGTGGAGTTACTCGAGATATTTTTTATAAGGGCTGGAAGCATTTTGTAAAGTGAGGTGAGAAGAAATTTATTATTTTCACTCAGGAGAAATTGTCCATGTTTTTTATCTCAAAGGGCTGCCTTTTGCAGAGTGAATTATCACTGCCCTAACATGTTCTCTGAATTTATATCAAGCACATTATTTTTTAAATTTATGAGAACTTACTTGGCAATTTGACTGGGAACACCACTTGTGACTGGCTGCTAACTGGATTGAATTCCATTTGCCATAACTCTTCAGGCCCAGCCATCCAGCCAATTTTTTTCATTCAGAAAAGAGTGCACCTGTCAAAGCCATGAATAACAGTTTCTCCAGGAAAATTTCCAGGGAAAGAATGCCAAAAGCTTTACTAATGTCTAGGTGGACAGTATCCACAGCCTTTCCCTCATCCACTAAGTGGGTCACTTTGTCATAGAAGGAGATTAGGTTAGTCAAGCAGGACCTGCCTCCATAAACCCGTGCTGACTGGGTCTGACTTCCTAGTTCTCCTGGATGTGCCATTTGAGGGCATTCAGGATGACCTACTCTGTTACCTTCCCTGGCACCAAACTCAGGCTGACAAAGCCTGTAGTACCTCAGTTCTTCCTTCCAGCCCTTCTTGTAGATGGGCATCACATTTGCTAACATCCAATCTTCTAGGTAACATGGAGGCAAGTTTCACCTTCCAGCTTGTTTCTCCACAGGCTATTGGAACATCATTGTCCATGGGCGAAAGCACTCCTACAGGCTGTACACAAAGCTGTTGAACGAAGCAATGCGCTGGGCCTCTGCTATTCAAGGTGTCATTGACAGCAAAGTTCCCATAGAAACACCCACACAGCAACTCATTCGTGACATCAGGGTAGGTGCCATCATCCTAATTCTCAAGGGAGTTGGGAGCAGCTAGATCACCACTGGCCTTACCCAATCATTGCTGAGGATGTAGCAAGAAATGAGGTTACTGTCTTGTGTTTAAAAAAAAAACCACCAAAAAAACAACAACAAAACCCAAAAACTCACCACCAAAACAGCAACACCCACACACCCCTGATGCCGGAAGAATCCCCCCATCAAAACAAACAAAAAACCAGAACACACAACAAATAAACAAAACCCTGAAAAGAGACCTAAATGACCATGTGTAATGGTTTGAATCGGAACAAAACGGTCAACCCGAACCAGCAGATTAACCTGTCTGTTGTCCCAGCACAGAAGTGAGGGAAAGGTAACACATAAAAATTCAGGATTAAGACCAAAAAAAAGTGAGATAAGAATAGAGTTTTAAACAAAATCAGATAAATGTAGTACAAAATGCACAATTATCTTAGCCTATTGGCAGAAAAAGCACAGTGCAAAGCAGCAGCAAACAGAAGGAAGTGAGTCAAAAGCCCAAGCCAGGAAACTACTCCCCCATCCCTCCTTATCCTGATGCCATCCCAGCAGAAAAGAGCCAAGACCCAGAACCCAAAAGCAGCAACCGGAACAGGAAGCCTCTCATGTTGCAATGTGAACTTCAGGCCCCATAATGCTTTGCTCTAGTTAGCACTTTTAATTTTGTAGATGGCATGACTGCAACATGGTATGAATAACAGCAGCAGGTTCAACTCATTCCATGACACTGTGCAACTAAATAATCAAATCTTAGGTGAATTTAGTTTTGCATTAGCATGTTAAATGATCTCTCTGAGTCTCAGCTATAACTGTGTGAAACTACAGATTGCATGCAGGATTACACCATCAGGTATTTGCAAATTCCTCCTTTGTCTTTTTCTCTCCTAAACATCTTCCCAGGCACCAAGGTAAAAATTTCCATTCCTATCAGCCATGTTGGTGTACCCTGAAGTCCACTTTGTACCTTGGGCTTGTGTGGTTAAATGGCAGAGTAAAGGATGGAGAGAAAACGTCCTTCGAAACAGCGGAAGTTATGGCACTGTAGCAGAAGTAATCTTGGAAAAGGCTTCTTTCCAGACACTATCAAATTAAACACAGAATCGTATTAGTAGATACAGCAAAGCAGATTTCAGAAGAAATATGTATGTAAGCATATAAGTTGTTGTGATGGTTTGGGAGTTCCCCGCCCCCCCACTCTTTGTAAAAATCACCCAGACTAGACTCAGACTGGAAGTTAAGGAGTGAAGCTATATTTACAGCTTAGCACAATATACAAGCAGATATATACACTATATACAGGAATATTTATGGAAATATACAAGTTAAAGGTAATACAGAAACACAACACCCCTCCCAGAAATCAGAGTCCCCAGGAGGGGCTCCCAACCACCCTTCCACCTTCTTCCCACCCCTATACCTTACCCCAGGATTTGCATTACATGTAAAAATGAGTTTGGAGGATCGGCCAGGCGGGTCAGAAGGAAAGTGGTTAGTTAGGTTATTCAGCAAAGAGGAGAAGACCCACTGGCTCCCAGAGAGAGACCAAGAGACTCTGTTATCTATGTTTGTGTTTTTGTTCTTATACATATCAGCAAGCCTATGAGTGAAGTGGACATCACCATTGTTTTATTTTCACAGCCTATAATTTTTTTTTTTTAAATTTTTCATTAAAATATTCCAATTAGCCTCAAACCAGCACAGTTGTGAGGAGCACTAGATACAATTAGATAGCAACTATTCAGGAAGAAAAGAGCTGGAGCGATTGTGGAGAATCTCAGGTAACTTCAGCCTGTTCTATGCCAGCATTGACTGTCAGACACAAGCCACATTTGAAGTCAAAATCCTGTGCTTGGTGACCTTTGGTATGACCCAGCACAGCTGCTTTAATGTTTAATGTACAGAGTAACTTTTATATGTGAATTACACTTTGGTCATCTAGTGGACTTCCAGAAACTTGGATAAAAATGGTTGAACTTGAACCTAAATGTGCAAGGACATCCTGCAAAGGACTGTCCCCATTTGAGGATTTTTTTTTTTTCCCTTTCAGGAAAACAGCACAAACTTGGAAGTAGTGGAACAAACATATAAGAGAAACCCAATCTTGCGATATACCCAGCATCCCTTGCATTCTCCACTGCTCCCACTGCCATATGGAGACGTTAGTGTCAACTGTAAGTATTTTACCCACATGACGGAATCCATTCATGTTTTCAGGACCAGTATGGAGCCTGAGTACCACAAAAGTGGACTGTAAGCTCTGTCTGTATAGTTGAATTCCATTTGGTACAGGGTAGCTCACAGGATTCAGAGAGGAAGCAGCTCGTTTCTCTACCCAAAATGTATTCTGTCCACTGCCTTCTATCTTAGGAATACTGAATCTTAAAGTAAGCAAGGGCAAGTAGTTTTATCACTCATCCAGGGCATGTGCAGTCTGACATCCTTGAGCTACAACTGCGTTGTGAATGACTGCAGTGGAAATCCTACAACAGGATTGCAACATGCAGCTGGCAGTAGGATAGCATTCATGCAGAAGCTGCTGTGAAACCAGACTAAATGAATTGTTTCTTCAAATGCTTCAGGAACGTGAAAGAGCCAGACTGTCTTGGTAGACCACCAGAAAACCAAAGAGGTTTACTGGTGATTCCAGTTTGTTTGGCATCCTAAAACTGAAAGCCGCTACTGAAGATGTATAGAAGGATCTCTAATGCAAAGTGATTGGGACACAAAAATCTTTTAAGAAGTTAATGTCAGACTGGATATGCTAAGCAATGGATAGTGATCTAGTCCTGCTTAGAAAAGGCAATACAGATTTATGTAGCCTTACAAAAACGTCAGCTTGTGCTGAGCACAGAAACAAAACAGCCAGTGCAAGATTTTGAAAGCTTAGACAAGGAAAAGAGTTTTTGTGCAGCTGTGTTGATATGTCATGCACCTGCACCTTGAATACAGGATGCTGTTTGGCCTTCCACATCTTAACAAAGATACAGGAGAAGTAAAAATGCACCCAAATATGTTCAAAGGCATAGACCTACAATTAAAAGGCTCAATAGAGCAAGTCTCCAGCCTCACAAAATTGCTTTTGGAGTTAGACTGTAATGAAGAATGTGAAAGAGGAGTAACTGCTCACTGTGTTTCATGATACAAGGATCAAATTGTCAGATTTAAAGCATAGGACAAACAAATTCTGAACTACAGAGAAATTACAGAGCAAGTACTTACACTGTGAGACTTCCTGCTACAGGTCCCTGTATTTGTATTGTACAGTTGATGCATGTCCACTGGGGAAGCAATAGTATAGGAGATTCAGAAGGACCTACAGCCCCAAAGATGTGCAAAGGAGGATGCAAGCCCTCAGCAGTAGGGTATTATCATACACTGTGGAGCAATTCAAAGCAGATGTTTACATGCTTAAACTTGCTCAGGCATTTTAAACCTAAACAGTAGTAAAAGCTGCGTCCATGGTACAACAGTTTGGAATTTTGGAAGTACACAAACCAGGCAGCTGTGTCTGCACTGAGGTGCCTTTGCTGCATTAGTTGACCCTCTTCCTTATAGGTGTTCTGAGAGAGGACATAGTTTACACATTAGATGACCTGCCATCATTTCGCCTTTTATCTGCAGATGAGGTGACAAAAGCTGTCTCTTGACACCTCATCTGCAGTGAAGTCCAAACTAGATTTCAGTGCTAGTTTTCCTTAGAAACATTACTGTGCTTTTCTGCACAGTATATTCAAAAGTAAATTTGCAGAGGTAGTAAGTTAGATGCTTGCAAATACGAATTAAACAGCATGTACATATCTAAAAGGGAAGCATTATTGAATTTTAAGTATAAATGTAAGTTCAGGAGATGAACTTACTTTTCATTGACAGACTGCTATAGTTGCTTGTAGTGTTGGTAGGCCAGTAAAAAAATGAGGAGATGCTCACCTCTTTGTCATCTTTGCGATTGTTCCCCAGTGCAACAAGAGAAAGGTTATAGCAGCTTACAGGATGAAGCAGTGAAGATCTTTAACTCCCTTCAGGAAATCGAGACAGTGTCTGACCCCATACCCATTATCCAAGGCATTCTGCAGACCTGCCATGATTTGAAGCCCCTCCGGGATGAAGTGTACTGTCAGCTCATCAAACAAACTAATCACATGCCACATCCTAACAGCACTGGGAACCTGCACCACTGGCAGCTGATGTCGTGCATGAGCTGCACATTCCTGCCCAGCAGAGGCATCCTGCGTTACCTCAGGTTCCACCTGAGAAGGTACTGTGTCCTCTTCACTTGCAGCCTCTTCCTTTTCTCTCTGCTTTTCTTCCACTGCCTGCTGTAGTTACCTGTCTTGCCCTTCTCCTGTGCAAACACCTTCTGGTAGTGTCATAGTCTCCTACCTTTGTCCGCATTTCTTGCTATCAGTTCTGTAGTATTCAAACTCCCTCCTTGCCACCTATCTGCTGTACCAAAAGGATGTGGAAAGTAAGGCTACTCCAAATGCAATTCCCTGGGACAGCGTTAAAGTGGCTTTACAGCTGATGACCTCCCTGCTAATATCTATGTAAACATTCTCAGCCTGCAGGAAAGGTGAGGACAGCACTTTCCAATATACACTGTAATCTGTGCTACCTTCCAGCTGCCACAGGCAAGATGTGCACTCTGGATCTGCAGTATATCTACTACTCCAATCTATAGTATTTCATTATTAGTTTGCTTAACTATGTACATAAGGCTTACAATTTGTATTTCTAATTCACTTCAATCTGTAGCTTTCCTGAACCAAATACTTTACATTTCTTCCCAATCAATCTTCAATATCTAATGCAGCTTTCCAAAGCAGTTGGGGTCGAGCTTATTGCTATGTAGCCTCACTCCATTCACTAATGATGAGAAAGATCAGTGAGTGCTATTTGATTTCTGCCAAGCTAAGACACCAAATAGCTCTATCCAGGGCTTGTTCCTAAGAGATGCTGAGGAATGTATTTCATGTTGCTATTCCATGTTTTTGTCACTGAAGCTGCAGATACTGTTATACTTAGAATTGTTGTCCTTGTAGGGAAGAGAACCTTGTACAAACATCTACTTTATATCCTCTCAGTTGTGAAAAATACTGTAAAAGTGGCTGAAGCACATCCAGCAAATTAAAAAACCGAAAACACAAAACCCAGCAACAATTAAGATTAAATGAAAAGAAATTCACGTTTGACTTCACAATTTTTAGTCTCAGTTTGGTGAATTGAGATAGTCAATCCTGTTACCTTCAGCTGGTACTGAAGCTTTGAGCTGCTTGTTTGTCATTGTTGATAAGTGCCACTGAAGTGGCTCTGAAATTACTCATAAGAGCAGGTTTAGGAAATAAATGGGCTCATTCTTCCTAGGGTTGTATTTTACATGATTCTCCTGAACTCTTTACATATTGTAGTCCAAGTTGCATGGTGATGTGCACACTTTCTGGCTTACTGTGTAATGGTTGGTTTTTGTTTTATCTTTACAAATAGGGTAAGAGACCTCTTTCTAGGCTCAGAAATAGACAGGTATGCGCAGTTCATAAGTGATTCCTTGAAAAGGACAAAGACAAGGGAGTTTGTGCCCTCCCAGGAGGAAATCCATGCTCTTCTCACCCGTGAAGAAATGACCACGACAGTGTACTGCCATGGCGGTGGCTCCTGTAAAATCACTATCAATTCCCACACAAGTGCTGGGGAGGTAATGCAGCGTTAACCAGATGTTAGCACATCTCTGTGTCTGGGTGGTGGGTCTGTTGAAGGGACCCCTTTTTCCCATTCAGCTCGAATTTCTCATTATTTATTTTTGGTACTACAATCTTTTTGCTGTATCTGCAAAGCCTGTAGGGAAAGCTCAGCTTTTCTGCAGGTTCACAATTGTAAGGCCTACAGCCAGGCTGTAGAGTATCACTGAACAGCTGTGTTGAGGAATCTTAGTACTTCTGGTGGTCTGCCTGCCGGCAAGGTATTAATTCTAAGCACTGCTAAGCACAGGTTTCTGCAGAAGTCGAAATTCCAATTGAAATTGATAATGTACTTTTTCTGGAAGGGATATCCTACCAGTACATTAATCATTGGCAGGTCAGAAGCAAGATTCCATGTCTGTGAAAACAGTAGTAAACAGAGGTAAAACCAGTACTGAAGAATAGAATTGTTACTGCAGGCATCAAGAGTATCACCATGACATCTAAATCCATTAGGTGCCTGTATATTGTGCAGAGTTCTAATCTTCAAAAGGGCAGTGGAGATTGAAAAGGCTCAGAGAAGAGCAGCAAGGACAATCAAGTATAAGTAATTACTTCCTTGCAAGGAAGTAAGGATTAAAGTTAGAATTCTTTAATCTGAGAACAAAATAATTAAGGGAGAAATGTGATGGAGGTCTATGAAGTGTCCTGAATAAGCACTGATTCTTCATTGTGAAGGTGTGTGCAATCCCTGCTCTCTGATCCGTCTCTCTGATTTTGCAGGTGGTTGAGAAGCTGATTCGAGGCTTAGCAATGGAGGACAGCCGTAACATGTTTGCTCTCTTTGAACATAATCAACAGGTGGACCGCGCTGTTGAGAGTCGGGTCATTGTGGCTGATATCTTGGCCAAGTTTGAGAGGTAGGAGAATGTTTTATAAAACCTTTAACTCCTACCTGGATGTAACACTGGGTTAGGGTACAGTTATATTCAAAGTTAGGGCAGTTATATTCAAAGCTTCTGCAGTGACTCAAACATTCACTCTGGCATGAAAACTCCCCTTTGGTAAGGTTCAACTGTGCTTCCTCACTGTGTAGAAAACCATGTTCAGATCTGTTTTGGTGATGAAGAAGCATTCTTTATCAGGCTCATCAAGACAAAATTAGTAGGTCCAGTAGGGCTCAGGGAAGGTTCACTTATGCCTGATAATTATCGTGTCAATTTACATTGTAATAGTTATACCAGAAATGAGAGCAAAGATATGGGCATAGATATGCAGCTCTAGTTTCTTACGATGGACTCTGATTATTTTTTGGTGGTTTTTTTTTTTTGTTGTTGGGGTTTTGGGGTTTTTTTTTGTTTGTTTGTTTGTTTGTTGTTTGTTTTTTGGGGTTTTTTTGTGGCCAGACACACAAAGAAAGCAGTAAATTATAAAAGAAGTTGGCAGTACTGTTGTCTGTTTTGCATCTGTCCTAAAGACAACTAATTACCTGAAGGTGTGGCAAAGCTTTTCACAATCACAAGATTGCAGTATCTTGAAAATGGAGAATAATTTGTGTCCTGCCCCCAACTCTTGTATTTATCTAAAACCATCAATCTAATTTTTTGATCAAGTATGTATGATCAGAACTTTGAGTCCTTCTGAATTAAATGCCTGTGTGGCTCAGAGACAAAAATAGAAGTTACCAGAAAAGTCTGCTGCACTGATGATGTCCTGCTGAGTTACATACCTCTATAGGCTCTTCGCTTCAGAAATCCAGGGATACCTTCATATTGTGAGTTGCACTGTGGACATCCCAGTACTGTGGTGCTTCTGGTTACTAGTTTCTTCCCTTCTTCCTATCTTACAGACTTGCTGGCTCAGAAGAAGAAGAGGAAGAAGGACAGTGGCAGCTGTATTTTAAACTTTATTGCTTCTTGGATATTGAGAATGTTCCTAAAGATGGGGTGGAGTTTGCCTTCATGTTTGAGCAGGTAAGCTTGTTCTGGGAGAATGATTTGGTTTTTAGGGTGGCAGAAGCACGCAAGAGTATGCAGAAAACTGGCTTAGCTTTGCATGAGAAGTGGGAATACTGTTTGGAAGAGACGAATTTACTGTGTTGGATTTTTGTGTGGAATCTACCAAGCAGATGTACTGCAAAGTTCTCTAGGGAGTTAGGAGTACTAGAACAAGAGAAAGAAAAACTAACAAGGACTTAAAAAATGTGGAAGACCCATGGTAATGAAATGGTTTTAAATTTTATCTTTCATTTTAAAATATACAGAAGTGTGGGTAATGATTCTAGAAGAATCACTAAAAATAACTTCTTGCAGAACATAGGCATAAAGACAACTGGAAAATCTAGCTACCTGCAGAGGAGCTTGCAAGAACAACACATCTGTGCGGTGTTAGAGGAGTTAATGGGAAAAGTCTACCTTTTGGGGCAATTTCTTTCAATTAACAGAAAGGCATTAGCAGATCAGTACAGAAAAAAGGAAAAGGCAGTGTAGGTGACAATTCTGATCTACTGAGTAAGCTGCTTTTAAGTCATAAATTACTGTACTCCATAGCACAGTGATGCTGGTTAGGTCAGAGTTCACAGAATTGCAGAACATTGGGGGTTGGAAGGGACCTTGAGAGATTATCTAGTCCAGCCCCTCTGCCAGGGCAGGATCACCTAGAATAGGTCACACAGGTACTGGTATGAAAAAAACTTGCAGTTGGGGATGTGAAACTAAACTTCCTGGAGTATTCAGCTCTGTGATTTTGCCCCATCTTTATGGGGCATCTTTATGGGGCATCAAATCTAATGAACACTTTGATCTTGCCTCAGAAAATTACAGCCATTGAAAATTAATCCATAGGTGTTTAAGGGGGTCAAGACTGAAATCTGCCAACAGTCGATGGCAGGTACATCACACAGACACTGGTTCCCTAAGAGTGTTTTCTTGAAATGAAGAGTACATATTGCTAACTTGCAGAATGTCTAGGAGACAGGCTAGAACAAGACATCTGCTACTCTGTGGATACTCAGTTGTACCAATATCTTCGTTGCCAAGACTTTCAGTCTACAGAGCTTTCACTAGCAAAGAGAAGTAACAGTAGGACAGTGGGTGTTATCCAGAGATTGGATGTATGTAGAAACACCTCCACCCTCCCCCCAAGTATATGTCACAGGCAAAGGGACTCAGGTGAAAGAGAAGGTGGGAGGTGCCACTGTGCAACGAGACTGAGGTTAAACATCTTGAGTTTATAATATCTAACTCTCTGCTGTTAGATCTCCACACAGGAGCTGTAGCCAGTACAGCACGAATCAAATTGCCTCAATTCCAGTCTCTCCAATCTGTTCCACACCTAAAAAGTCCTCATTGTAAGACTTTTAGTACAGGATAGGAGCCCCTTAGAGATAACCTGTCCTGCCCAGGCTTGCAGAAAGAGATGTCCCCTCAACACTGACCAGTTGCAGGCTTTGACTTCTGTAATATAATGCCTGCTTTGACCTCCTGAGTGATGTTTTTCCTGATGGGATTGACTTTCTTGCTGGGATGGGCAGATGCCACAGGAATCTGGACACAGACCCAGATGTGAATGAAGTGTGCTTCTGCTTTCTAATGAGTTTGGGGGACTTTGTTTGTAGGCTCACGAAAGCCTCATAGATGGTCATTTTCCTGCACCGGAGGACACTCTGCAGCGCTTAGCAGCTCTACGGCTGCAGTATCTTCATGGAGATTATTCTAAAATAAGTTGGACCCTTGATGGAATCTACCCAGTTAACAGACTAAAGTCCAAGATACTGCAGTCAACAAAGAACACTGGCACTACCAGTCATACTTTGGAGAGGAGACGGACCAGCTTTCTTGAAGGGACTTTGAAACGTAGCTTCAAGACAGGCTCTGTAAAGAAGCAGAAGATAGAAGAGGAGCAGATGATGGAGATGTGGGTAAAGGAAGAGCTTTCAGCTGCTCGGGCAAGCATAGCACAGAAATGGACCAAGCTGCAGGGACTCTCTCAGCATCAGGCCATGGTGAAATATATGTCCATTGTAAAGGAGTGGCCAGGCTATGGGTCAACCCTCTTTGATGTCGAGGTGAGTAATGTGTAAACTCATGTAACCACTGCCAGGGAGAGGTATCAGCCTAGAGAACAGATACAGCCCTCTGTATTACAGTGCTCAGCAGCAGAAGTGAATTTCAGGAACTGGCTGCATTTTGCCTTGCTAAGCTTAGGGTAAGCTTGATGTACTGTGTACCCAAAGAGATGTGACACAGAGAGCACAGAGCAGGCAATCTACTGTGTCCTGGTAAATGGAGGGAGTCAGTGGGTTCCTACTTCACTGGAATAGCAATACCATTTTGAAATCTGGGGGGGGACTTTAAAAAGCTAGTGGCTGGTGAAAGCAAAAGTAAAATGAAGCTCTGTTCTCCTTACCTGCAAAAAGTACAATCCTGTTTTGTAGAAGCTTAGACTTGGTCACTTAGACCACTCTGCTCAGCCTGCCAGAGTGAAAATTCACAGTTCCAGTTGTATCCATTTTGTTGCTGTCTAGGTGGCTTACCGTGGGAAGTTGCTTGTACTCACGATATTGTCTGCAAAATACTTCCTAAAGCACTTCAAAATCTAATGAGAGCTGTTAGGTATTACAGTTCTTTATTGCTCAACTCATACAGCCATGTCACTTCTAAGTCTTTGCAGCAGGAGTGCCTGTAAGATCCCCTCTACAGACATCCTTTTGTTTCTATTGGAGTGAGGAGCGGAAATGTCCTATGGGAGCCAGAAATCGAAGGCTTTTCGTCCTCCAATGCATTTATGCAAAATTTCATGTTTCTCTTTCTCTGCAGTGCAAGGAAGGTGGATTTCCAAATGATCTTTGGCTTGGAGTCAGCACAGAGAATGTGTCAGTCTACAAACGAGGAGATCCTAAACCACTAGAAACCTTCCAGTATGAGCACATTGTTTTCTTTGGAGCACCACAGCCTAACACCTTCAAAATTACAGTGGATGAGAGAGAAATGTTCTTTGAAACATCCCAGGTATATGAAAGCGCAAGACTTGTATATGGAGTTTTACTAGCACCTCAGTGAAGCTCGCTTTCTAAGGACTAGGCAGATTTATTTGCAAGAGCTCTTGCTGAACGGACTGGACAGACAAGAAAAAAGATGAAGAGCGCTTAAGCCTGAAGTGGCATGGTCACTGCTCTTGAATACAGGGATAAACAGAGAAAACAGGCTGCCAGTTAGAAAGTGAAGGAGATTGAATGGTCTTCCAATGCAGTGAGAATTTCTAATTTTAGGGTGCTTGTGAGCGTGCTTGGCTTTTTCATTCCCTTCCAGTACATGAACACTTAGTGGTCCATGCAAAATTTGTAGTGCCATGACATTGGACAAGAGGGATGTTTTTCTGCGCAGTGTCTGGTGTGCCTTAGTGGAATTAGGTTTTTAATGTGCTTATCCTCTGTTGTTGTGCTCTCTCTCTAGGTGGGTGAGATAATCAAGATTATGAAAGCATACATCAACATGATTGTGAAGAAACGCTGCAGTGTCAAATCAGCCACCAGCGTGGACAGTCATGCTAGCATCTGGACAAGGTGATATGAATGAACTGCCACAAGAGAGGAGCAGGTGTTTAGTGATTGGTATTTGCAACTTGCCAGCACAAGTGTAGCAAGGATGTTTTTTTTTAAGAACTCCACTTGACTGACTACTGTACTTAAAAACTGAAGTGACACCTACAGTCCCATAGGATTTGCACCTCTGCCCAAAGACATTAAACAGTAACACTCTTGGTAAATGTTATTGACCCAAAATTTGTTTTCCCCTTGCTTGTTTGATGAACAATGTACCTTAAAGCAGCAAAGTCAGAAGCATCCTCCTTCTCCTGTGTGTCCTCTGCTGCTTTCACCATTACCTGTCATACTGGCAGAAAAATTCACAAGAGTAATTTCTGCACTACAGGAGACAGACTTAAGCTTCCTTGCGAATTTCCAACATGCAAACATCTGAGGTCATGGCAATTGCAGGATGATCTGCTAAAAGAGTATCTTTTTTTTTATTTATTTTGCAAGCAACTCTAAAATATAAGTCACTGTGGGTTTTCTCCTTCAGGATATACTAATGATCTGATCTGATCTTAAAAGAAAATGCCTTTGTATAATGGAAGCTAGATGGTCCACCTAAGTATGGAAAGAGCATTGTCATCCTACATGAGAGAGAGCATCAAACAAACATATAAAAATATCCAAGGTGATTCTTTACCTTCCAATAGAAGTTCACAGGTACATAACTGTAAAAAGTGGCACTTTAAGTTAAAATTCTAAGTACTCCAACATAGGAGAAAATCTCTGGGACTAGCACCATAGAAACAGATCATCAGGTGCCATTCCAGGTACATTCCAAATAGCACCTGTTGCCTGAAAATGAAGACTGCCTTTCCCCTGCACTGCCCAGGAGGGGAGATTGATTTAGTTGCATTTCCAGAAGAGCTACTCTTCACAAACTCTGGGTTTCAGATGGATGTCAGGGGTTTTTATGGTGAGCTGCCTGCCTCCATAAAGTTCCTTCTCATATGGGATTTTAGGATGACTGAGATCCCTGTACTTTAGTTTTAAGTGGACTGTTTCCTAATGAGTGAATAGGTGCCTAGATAAATTGTTACAGACAAGAATTTCACTTCCTTTTATACCACCGTAAGCAGATGCCAAACTGTCCTCTAAATTCTAACTGGAACTATTTCCATTGCTGAGTCTCCAAATCCCCTTCCAGTCTCCTCTAGGTCCCCAGTCATCAGCAAAGCTTGCAAACAAAGCTGTTTTGCCAAAACAACTGCTTCTTGGAGGTTTTTGTAGCTACTTGCAACTCGAAGAAGCAGAATTATTTTTGTTTTCTTCTCGGTGAAAAATGACAGCCATCTTCGGTCTCTTGACTTCAAAAACTTGATTCCATTGTTTAAAACTGTTCAGTATCAGCCACATGCTAAATGCAAAAGTCCATTCACTGACACTGTGTTGCAGACCACTGTAGTTTTCAGGTTAAGAGTACAAGAGGGAACACTGTACATAGTGCAGGCTTTTCTCTCATTCCCACTGCGCTTGCAACATGCAAACACCTGTGTGTCCACTCGTCACACAACCAGCCTAAGAGGAGAGCCACTACTGTGTCATATGTTCAGCTGGAGTTTTGCCTTAAATTGCTTTACTGAAAGATCCTAGAGACAGCCCCTTTTTTGTCGCAAAGAATACAGACACAGCCAGATCACAAGCGAGAGAGCAGGAATGCAGAGGCGACATGAGAAGCAACACTTTTTATTGGTCCATACACTGACTAGATTGCTTTATGTATCAAAATAGCCTTGCTTATCCCTTTCACTCTGCACTAGCTCTGTGTTCTGGCTCTTGGGTTGCTGCGGGCAGCTTGAACCCACTTGGAAATGTAACTCTCATTACTATTTGTTGTAATTTTGCTCATTTCTATTACAGAATTCCTTCTGCTGTCTTTTTTTTTAATTTGTAACTGGCTTTACAAGATGAAAATTTAATAAATTATTGGATTGCACAGGCTGTATTCACTTAGACATTGTGTGCCCATGTTGAGATATCTACTCAGGATCTAACACTTGGAACTTGTAAGTGTTGCAGGCATGAGGAAGCAGCAGCCCTTCCTCTCAAGCAGATTTGGCCTTTGCGGTGAATTACAGAAAACAGTGTGCTGCTACAGTGGACAAAGCTTGCATTCAGTTTCTGACACTTGCTTTGAGGCTGAGTGGTTTAGTTGGGGATTAGTTGGCCAAGGCAGAAATTATTAAAATAGAATTATTTTTGTTTTTTCTGAAAACCCTACCCCCAAACTATATACAGAACTAGTTAAGGTTTATTTACAGGTTCTAATTCGGTCAGGACATCTTCACAAGGATGCTTATGGGCAAATTTAGCAATTTAAGAAAGTCAGGCAATGGAAAAAGGATAAGTTACAACACAGCTTTACCCCACTTAAAAATTAGGCTGAGCAGAGAACTCAGGGAAACAGCTTTTTACTCACAGAGATGAGGTGAGAATTTTGCGATGATCCCTGGTGAATTTCTCTGCGGTAGCCTCTGAAACTGCAAGCTCTATCCACGTTGTGGACCCAGGCAGCAAAAGTCTGAGGTGAATAAAAGCCACCAAAGTCAGAGTGTCTCAGACACAGCTTCCATGAGGCAAAAGATTGAGGAGCAACACTGTCTTAGTGGCACAGGGGAAAGCCAAACTACTGGTGTACTGCCGAGCTCGGGTAGTGAGCAGGAAGTCAGGACATGGTGTGGTCCGAGAGGAGCCAGGTCCTGGTGCTGCTGGCAGCTCTATCGCAAATGGACCTAAGGATTGGCCGAACTTGCAGACTTGTGGGTGAGTGGCACAAACTACAAGAGCAGGACTGCACAGAATGGTGCAAAACAGGAGCTGTGCAAAAGCAGGAACTGTCCAAAAGCAGGAACACCAAAAGTGGAAATTCTCCAAAAGCAGGAACTCTGCACTTTCTTCCCCACTATTTATAATATTTTCCTAGACAAATGTCCACTTGCCATATATACTGCGTGCAAAGAATCCAGGCACTCACCAGCCCATTCCAGCACAGGCTTTCCCACGAGTCAATGCACCTGTGGAAAAGACACCTTTGCTGTTCCCCCTTCAAGCCCACAAGGGCAGGGAGCGGGAAGCAGTTTTGCATGCCACCTTCTTCCCTCATTCAAACCTCCAGAGACGGAGGGGCAGGGGGAAGAAGGGATTTGGAGTGCCTCACAACACTGAGTCACAGTGTCAGTGGAAGATGTCCTATAGAAGTTCAAAGGGCTGATTCTGAGGTGGTTGCTGTGCTGAAAGCAGAGCAGGGATTTGTTTCTGAAGGCCTGCTCTGCAGACTCGGCCCCATCCCTTCTCTTGGGCACATGCCCAGAATCAGTAATAGCCAAGAATTGCGCCTAGCTCACAGGAGCTGCCAGCTGCATGTCTCATGGAAAAGCAGGACCAGGACATGTGTCGCTCACGGGGTAAATCCAGGTGGGAGGCAGCTGAGCTGGCAGCAATGCAGACGGCCTAGTCTCAAGCTGACAAAAGCTCACTCGGTGTATGCACAGGTATGGAAACCAAGCAGTGATGCATAATCCCCTTTAACATGGTCTCATATATCCCTTGTTCAGATGCTCTGAGTGCCTCAAGACCCTAAAAATACATCTATGCAATTTCATCTCAAACTGTTCACAGATTCTAAGTTTCTCCATCCTTATAATCTTGCATTCGAGGTCTTTATTTGAGACTGGAACTGCCTCTGCTTACTTCAGCGGTTGGTTTTCTTTCCTCATCTGTTACATTCTTCTCCTTGTACTTGTGGAAACATACCTCCTTTCTGCTTACAAAGTCTTAAGTGGGTCGCATGCAGGCAACTACTCCTTGTTTGGGGAAGGAGGGTGTCAAGAACCAAATACGGGTTCCTAGGCCTGGATGTCTGTCTGAAATAACCCTCCCCTGATACAGCACTCTTTGGTCCCTTCAGGGCCTGGCATGGTGTGCCTCCCCCACTCACTGTCTGCTGAGCTATGTCTGACTGAAGGTGATTCTTTAAATTTTTTTTTTTCCTTGATAGCTAACACTGAAGCCAACTGCAGTTACCATGGATTAAGGCAGGAGCCAGTTTCACTTTTTGCAGCTGTTAAATATCAAACTCCTCTTACTTCATCTGAGACTTTGCTTTTGTGATAGAACACCTGCACTGCTGCAGCTCCAGCACAATCCTGACACCATGGCACAAATTCATCTATGACTGGTGGCAGTGAATAAACATGCAAGTTGGTGGCTAACTAACAGCACTCTCTCATTGCCTTCCTAATTCTGTGTTACCACCCCATCAGTGCAATGTGCAGGCCCTCTGGCCTCCACCCCAGTATTTCTTTTAATAGCTAATTTGGATTTGCGTGTCCTAACATTTATGATCTATGAAACAGTTTAGAACAGGATACAGTTCGTAATCAGCACCCACACAGTAAGCATAAATGGTTTACATACAAACTCACAACCCAGGTAAGTTCTATCACAAGCACATGTATTCAGTTACTAAAGTAGCTTGACTGTAAACAGCAGCTGTTTACACCTTGCTCCAGATCAGACAACCTTTCCCTATGTCAGCTGCATGTTATATCCCTACTCTGCACACTGACTTCAAAGGTTGCATACTCCCCTTGGCACTCAAACAAATGCCTCTCATATGAATTCAGCCCCTCCTATAAAATAAAAGCTCCTAAATCTGTGCATTGCAGTTTTGCCAAGCACTTGTCCACATTTTACATCAGAGATTCCTAATGCCACAACTGAATATACACTTTGGCTCCATGCCACTGTCCACACAAGAGGTGATTTCTGAGACCTCGTATGTCAGTAGAATTCACTTACCTCTACCTTCCTGTTTAGCGTTGTCTTCCTGCGGACCGGCCAGCCTTTGGAACCCTGGTGGGGAGAACTCTGTTTCACTCTACCTGGACTCTGCAACACTGTTTATCTCTGGATGCAACCAGGAGCAAGTGCATTTCTGAGTGATTCCAGGTTCTTGCCAGATGTGCACTACTCCCATGCAGCCCAGCTGACAGCAGATCACCACTGGCTGTTAGGGAGCCCAGCTCCACCACCTGCTAATGCTGCCCCAGGACATGCCTGTGGCCTTCCATGCACCATGTCACCTCATCTCCTCCTGCACAATAGCGTCTCAAGGCTCCCCCCAAACTGGTGTGGTGGCTCTGGCTTACCTATACAAACAACTTGTCCTTCCTGTAAAAGCAAACACCTGTAAAGCCTGAGTGACTCTTCATGAAATAGTGACAACCTGTCACTATAAATTCAAATGGTTCTGTAGTGGGTTAGGTGCTAGACAGAGTTTTCACAGAATCAGAGTTGTCAGGGTTGGAAGGGACCTCAAGGATCATCTAGTTCCAACCCCCCTGCCATGGATAGGAACACTTTTCACTACATCACATTGCCCAGAGCCACAGCCAGCCTGGTGTTAAAAAACGTCCAGGGATGGGGCTTTCACCACCTCTCAGAGCAACCTGGTCTACTGTCCCACCACCCTGACAGTGAAGAACTTCTTCCTAACCTTTACTCTAAATCTACCCTCCTCTAGTTTGGAGGTCTGCAACTTAACTGCCTTGTTCTTTTTTTTGTTTTTCTCCTGTTGGGAGAAAAAAAACTCAGCTGCCCCTGCTTGTGCCTTGTCAGGGTGTATCCATGGCCACAACAATATTTAAACCATCAGACTTCTCCTAGCTCCCCTGGGAGGGTTGTGTCTTAATAAGTCATCCTCTCTGAGCACAGCAACACAGAAGAAAGTCTGTGATTAGGTGCTTAGGAGAGCTATCTCCAAAGTGAGACTGGTGTGGGATATAAGGACACTGAATCTTCATGGGAGAAGCTCTTGTTGAAGGAGGGGAGGTGGGGGCCAAAACAGGGGAATGTTGGCAGTTGGCAGACCACAGCAAACACCTTGTTGTTTTCCAAGTGCCTGGGCCAGGGCGAGAGCTGCTCTCTTTCCCTGGCTGCTGTGAGTTTGTTCCTTGCAGAGGAGAGGAGGCAAAGCCCCACCAAACCTGTGGTGTCTTGGTGTTACACGATGTTCTGGCTGCTCACAAAGGCTGGTCCTTTCCCAGTCCCCCTGTGCTGGTGTTGTGAGGCTGTTGGCTCTGCTCATCCCCTGCCCTTCAGGCTGGTGGCTGCATTCAGCTAGCTGCTGCTCTTCAGAACGTGGTGCTTTTGGGCCTCCATGCCCAGGAGCTCAAGCTGGTGTAAGGCTGCCTGGTTGGTTCCTGTGCCTGTAGTGGTGTGCACATCATTTTTTGGCTTAACTGTCAGTTCTGCAAAGCTGGTATGAATCAGAACAAGTACAAAACCTCTTTGTGCCTGGTGGATGCAGGAGACAATACAATATGGAAATCAACAGAACCCAGCCCTTTTCCGTAAAGCAGCTCACAATCCAAGCCCAGGTACGTGTGTCCTGCTGTTGTTCACAGGCATGTATAATTCACTCTCACCTGACACAAGAGGCTCTTTAAATATCCAGATCATGTTCATGAAAACAAAGACATTTCCACAAAGCAGAAAGCAGTTTAGCTGCTGATGGGGATAACATTCAGTCATGTACTTGTGAAATCCTCTCAATCAGAACTACTTTGTAAGCTTCAACATGCATACAAGGCCTGCTAGTTCTTACTAAGTACCATATCTGTCCTATATCATCATTTAAAGGGGAACTAGAACTCATGACATTTCAAAACAGAAGTTTTATAGAGAGCAGTAGTATTTTTACTGTCCCTATGAGTATCCTGAGATTCGGTGTGCAGAGGAAGATCTTTGTTCTCGTTTATTCTAACAAAAAGATGTGTACTTAAGGGGCCAGCATAAGGAAGAAAGCAGATTTTGCAATTGTTACTTTGTATCACTGAAATCCTACATTCTTAAAAGCTGCCTTGGAGTAAATGATTATATTTATGCTGAAAAGGAGCAAAGCTAGCAAACAACTATTGTTCTGTTTGTAATTATAGTCCCTTCTGCACTGGGAAGCAGAAATCCAGAAGGACTTACAGTCTGTGTTGCATTACTGTGTAATCACAATAAAAGCCTCATCTGGTATCCTCCTCTACGCCATATTAGTTCCTGGCAGATACTACAAGAGAGTGCACAGGAGTTTTTGACGTGAAAGTATCATAAAAGAATATAAACAAGATTATAACATTTTTAAGTGGCATTTATGCTATGCACCATTTGCAAGTTAATTTGATACCAACAGAAAATTACCTTTTCTAGTGCTTTGTCAACTCTCATCTTAAAGCTCTTCAGAACTAAATGGAAAAGGTCCATTAGAGTGGCAATTGTTCTCTCCAGTAGCTAACTTCCTGGGTTTTTTTTCTAAGCTTAGTTCTTTAACACTGCTCACAGTTCTTGCTTTAAAACTCTACCGTCTGTTTAATTTGGTCAGTAAGAACTTTATGTACTTCTTGACAACAGAATGAATTTGAGTAACTTCTGTGATCTTGGGTGATACAGACCCTGCTGTGCTCCATACACGCAGCAACAGCGGATGCACAAAAGGTCCAAGTAGTAATTGACTTTTGGCAGCAAAAATTGTAATGTTTGGTCTTTGTTTGCAGCCACACCAAAGCAGTATCATTGACAGGCCATGCAATTTACTTCCTCCTTTCAAAAATGTTTAGATGTGTAACATATGCCCAGAGCAATGAGCAGATGGTGTGTTTGGTTTAAAGGAAAAAATCCTAAGAAATACAACAAATGCATCAGGCCTAAACAGTGCTCCTGCATAAACACTAGTGGTTGACTTCTATCTCAGTTAAGTTATTGATGCAGAAACAGTTATTTATTAAAATGCTGGTTGGTTTAGTGGCAGATGTGTATTAACCTTTCCATGATACAGAGACTGGGCAAAATTCAGGAAAAGGAAACAAAACCCATGTTGCTCCACTCACTGTGGGAGAAGCTTATCCCCACAGGAATTGAGCTCTGCCCTAAAAAGAGGGAGGCCAAAAAGAGAATCACACATCAAGCTCCGTGTGCAAACCCCTTTCTGCACTTACCTGAAGCTTCACAGTTTTTCGTTAGAGGTACCATAGCCCAGCAGTCTGATCCGAGATGAAGGCATTCCAGGATGTCTTCTCACCTCCATTGCTCTGGGACCTGTGAAATTTGCTTGATTTCTGTGCTTCTGTGTCCCTGCACATCATCTTTGGGTTTTGGATTAATGTTTTTGAAGCAGATCACCTTGTTCACCGTCCTGCACAATAGGGTGTTTATCCCAGCAAGCCATTACTGTAGCTAAAAATAACACTGCCCTTTGACCAGCAGTCACAGAATCTGGAGGTCTAGAATTCAGAGTTCAGGTGACACTTTAAAATGAACGCATCTTATGCTTTAATTGCAAATGTTACATGTCTGGAAGTAATTTAACCTTGCCCATGCTTTATGAGGAGTTACACGGGGAGCTCTTACAAGTTAATCTGGGCTATGAGGTACTAATGAACTACACCTTGATTTAAACAATGCACAGTGCAGTTCCTTTCTGTGTAAGCCCTGATGCAGTTTGATACAAGTGAGGTGTAACCACGTTCCATCAAAATGTTTTCAATGGCAGAAAGTTGCGGCATTCTTTTAAATAGATCATAGATTTTTTTTGTGCCTCTCAAGTTTTCTCACCGTAGTAATAGATACTTATCTGCTTTAATTGTGATCACAGTTCCTGTGCTATGTGCTTGCTTTTTTTTTTTTTTTCCTTTTTTTAACCCAGGGATTAATGAGCTGTGTCTTAGCTCTGACAATGGCTTCCACAGAAATAAAACCAGTGTAAGAGGTTTACTCATTTAACTTTATTCTTTACATAGCAATACTGCTGAATAATTTGTGCATATCAAATAAAATGGGTTATTCACCTGCACTAAGGCAGTTGTGCTTACTCAAGAATTACCAGTGATTAGACAATCTGGGTATGATGAAACAAACATAAGAAATGGGGCCTTAAAAAATTATTTACATCATTTATAAGAATAAATTATACTTTTTTTTTTAATAATAAACAGCATATATTCATGTCTGTTGGAGAATTAGGATTTTACTACTAATTTCCATTTTCCATTTCAGATTCACACCTAAAAATGCTCAAAGTATAAACATCTATAAAACTAGTGTATCTCAAAACATGAGAAACTGCAAATAATTTTTGCCACGTACTACTGCTGTTAGGAAAGGGCAATAACCAACACTTTCTTTAGTCCATTAAGTTAGAAGTCATTTGGCAAAGCACTTACGCATATAAACTAAACCAGATGAAAGGAACCAGACTTTATGTTTCAAACACCTCTCAGACCAGGGTAAGTCCAAGAAAGGAGAGAGGGCTATTTTCATTACATAGCCACTATCACCTTAACTACTTTTTCCACAAGTTACCTCAAGAATAAAGAAAACGTTCACAATTGTGCCCAAAATATCAAATAAACAACAAAGTGCTTACTACTTCGATCAGCAAATTAGCACAACGGTTCCTTCACTGTGTCCCTTCAGGCTGCTGTTTTAACAGGCTTTAAAGCTCTCAATACAAATGGTAAACACTTGCTTATCAAAATAGTGCAAACAGGAACAAAGAAAAGTGCTGCCAACATAAGTAAACTGCAGGGGAAAAAAAGCAGTTGAACATCATGACCTCACACCATTGCTTCAGAGAAATCAGTAGTACTTTTCTCAGCACCTCGGACCAAAGGTATTCCTATTTACTGTACCATACCTCCGTTAACGGGCAATGGATTCAGTCTTTGACATATTCTCCTGCGTAAACGTGCCTGTTCTTTGCATTGTGCATTCAAAAAGTCTAGAGACTTTTTCAAAACAATAACTGATCAAATCATTAATTAAAATACACAATTCTGTCTTTTCTCCCTTTATAGCTTTCTTTGGAGTGTATGGAACAGGCCACAGTGACACATCACACATAAAAATCCAAGTTTAAGTTGTATGTAAAATAGTCAAGTATTTTTAGCATTTATGTACAAAAGGTTATTTATCATACATCCTTTCTCACTCTCTTCCTAGATAAAGATATATCTTGTTTCTTGGACAGATGACATATTTCATCTATAAAGATAGTTGGACATTTAATCTTATTATAAATAAGAATATTAGGGGAAGTAAATGTCAGGAGGATCTCACTACAGAATAAGGAACACTGCCACTGCAACACTCCTGTCCTTGGAGCAGGTTGTTTTGGTGTTTTAACCTACAAGAAAATCATTCCAGTCTAATTTTGGAGTAGTCTGAAGATATGAAAGAGAATGTGGTGTGTCTTTCTCTAAATACTGCTCCCAATGCAGCTTTTAAAATCTTATTTAATTAATGCTGAGGTTCTGTAAATATTTCTGCCATTTGTGCTTTCAAAACTTTGTAAAGGGAACTGTTAAACTGAACCACTTATTTAAGGAGCAGTTATGTCACAGGATAAAACATAACATTCATGCCGTTGCTTTCAGAGGGCTAAGGCTTTCATTGTATCTTGAGTTTACAGTTTACAGTTAGCCCTTAATGGGCTATTTTCATTAGACCCACCCTAGGGGATAAGAGCAGTGATCTGCTAGCTTGCCACAGTCTCAGACTTCAAATAATCTATGTTTATTTAATTTACTTCTAGATGGTATGGCTTTAGTGTAAGGTATTTCCCATGACTCTTTATTTAAAACATACATTCTGAGAGATTCTTGTCTTGCCACTACAACACATAGGGGCTTTTATGTGTTTGGGAGGAAAAAAGAAAAAAAAAATTCAATCACAGTATGATCTTCCTCCACTATAAGAAGAAAACTTAACTGGTCTAGTTGGATGGGAATGACTCCTTAGTTGCCTGGTAAGGCCCTTCACCCCTGCTGTGCGAAAATTTATAACTGCTTATTACAACAGTTGCTTCTACAAGGTAACCTAACATTAGCAGCAAAACTGTTACAGCATATCAAAATGGTAAATCATTTGGCTTAAGTTATTGAAGGATAATTGTATAAAGTTACAGAATTCATGTAAGTGATTTTAAGTGCGTTCATTAAGGTGATGTTGCATGAAGTGCTGTTGGCATTAATTATTCCATTAAAAACCTCTTTCTGGTAAAGAGAAAAACTATTGTAAATTAAAAAGTATCACAGAACTCTAGAAACCTTCCACCTTATAAATGGCTGAGGTCAAATGTAAATAATTACCACGGACTTGAGTAAAAATTGCACTTCTATAAAAGACCAAAATTTAGCCCCCCTTTAATAACTTTCTTATTACTTTTCCAAAAAGAAGTAATAAAACATCAAATAGTTCATTCCTTATGGCTTCACACAGTGAAGTTCATGCTAAATTGCCCAGAAGGAACAGTTCTTCAATAGCTGTCTTTCGTGAACATATCATCTGTTTCATCATCGTTCATCCCTCTTTGGTAGCGTACTGAAGAGAAGGCACTCCAGTGAAGATGCTGCTTTTTATACAGATACCACGCTAATCCAACAATTAAGACTAAGATAATGAGTAGGGCAAATGCTACAGCCACTCCAGTATGGTTAGAACCTGTAACAAAACAAAACACAAATAGTTACTCTGTAGTTTGGGTTAGAGTATCTTGTTTGATGTTTATGTGGCTACACTGTACACTAATACTGTATGTATTTAGTTAAGGCAAACTGCTTCCCATACCCATAGACTTCATCACATCAGAATTCAGGTTCCCAAATGAAACAGCATCTATTGGCTTTTTTTTTTATCATTCTGTTAACTACTTAACCATGTTTAGGTTGGAGGGGACCTCTCGAGGTCAAAAAAACCACACTAATGAAAACTGCACTCATTCCAAGGTTTAGATACTTCAGAAATCTAATGAGATGCTGGACTCTTTTGGAAGTAAGCATCCCTTGGACTGGAAGGATACTGCTGAGGTCTTCATAGCAGCAGAAATTTGTATCTATTCCTGCAATTCCACATAAGTGAAAATGTATAGAAACCCAGAAGGAATCCACTGCTGCTCAGGAACTTGTTTGCTTAATGCTCTGTTAACTGCTTGCTTTCCTGTACAGAGCAGAGTATGAGGAAGTAACGTGAGGCCCAAATCTTTTTCTGGAGCTGCAGGCCACCATTTGCAGAAACTTCCTCAAGACTGAAAACACAATCTGCAGTACCTGCTAACTGAGCATCTCTTACAAGCAGAAGTCTTTCTGTTCCCACCTACAGACCCACCCATGAGAGAGATCCTGTGGTAAGAAGCGATACCAACTAATCTATGCTCTTTAAGTGGAAATTCCACTTCTCTCCCTTACGCTTTAAGTGGTTAGTGGGAGACGGAGAATAAAATTCCTTGAGAATATACTGAGTGCAATTTCATAGCAAAACAGCAACAGAAAGCTCCTGCTTAGGCAGAGGTACCTGATAGATTCTTTTGTGTGGTGGTAGAGCAAAATAAGCCCAAAACAGGTCCCAACAAGTAAAACTTTAAACCCCCTCTTTCCCCTCTTCATTTCTGGTTTTTACTTGAACTGTTTAAATTGCCTGTTCCTTGTATAAATAACCAACCACAACCAAGCACCTGTACCTATAAATATACTCTGTAAGTAAGTTTTCTGAGAGATTTTTGGGTTAATGTTTTTATTAATATCTCTGCCACTTATTAATAATTCATATCATCATTTTGTGAGTTGCACTTTCATTATTTCAGCACACATTACCCATTAAAAAAAAAAAAAAAAAATCCTGGATATAGTCACTGATAAATTAAGGCTCTGTTAAACTCGGTGCTTCCATACCTAGAGGAGCTTTACAAACCACTCTGCTTTGACTATGACTGCAGTCAACTTTGGACCATGTGCCAGTTGTGGACAGGATAACACTGCACTTCTCATTGACCTCTGCAGTTTTGTTTTCCCAGTTGACATAATTAACTGATGAGCCATCAAGCCAGTTCAGAGACTGATCTGCTGGGGGAAAAAAAATGTGCAGTTTAGCCCCCCAAAACATGTTGTTAATGCTACACATTCATAATCTAGTGACTACATTAAAAGCAATAAATATGAAGACATCACTTTTAGCCACCTCTTTGCCAGATCTTTATCATTAGATACATTTGCAGCTTAATCATTAGGCAGCAATGACAGCACTGGGGAAAACGAATTTCAGTGACTCCTGAATATCTTCGGTGTGCACAAGGAAGAGAC
The DNA here is from genome assembly GCA_013399055.1 of Ramphastos sulfuratus. Taxonomy (NCBI): domain Eukaryota; kingdom Metazoa; phylum Chordata; class Aves; order Piciformes; family Ramphastidae; genus Ramphastos; species Ramphastos sulfuratus. Next base: position 221,789 of record WBNM01016475.1, on the reverse strand, counting down.
TTAAGCTACGATGAAACCCAAAGAGCTTCCTAACACTCAACACATGATTTGAACCTCAGTCAGAAGTTACTCTAGGCTAACAATCTCAGAAAATTGTTTTCTTATTCGAGGATTTGTGCATTTCTATTCATGACAAGAAACACTCATACATGCTTGGTACTTACCCTTAGAGCTCTGAGCCAGGCCAAGCCATACATTCTTGGTGATGAGATCATTTTCCTTTATGTGTGTGCTCACAAATGCATTTTCTTCAGCGTCCGCTATAGACAGCAGGGTTGCTGAAGGATCTAAGGGGTAGAAAAAAAAACACACTTAGAATTGTAGCTTCAGAGCTTGTACATTGAGTTTTCTGTGGAGTAACAATTACCATGTGAAAAGATTTGCTGATCTGGGCATGTAAATTTAGCTAGAAGTAACGTGCTGAATAAAGATACAAACCTCCCATTCCCTACAATACTGCATGTTACACAAGATGGCTGCAGATGAGTGGCTGTTCAAGCAGGCCATACAAAACAAAATGGGAGTAAACTTACTGCAGCCAAGGACTACGCACATAGAAGATATCAAAGATATGCCACATTTAGAGTTATTAGTTACAGTTATTAGTTAGAGTTATTAGTCTTGGACAAGGAATAAGCTCCTTTCAAAAATATTAGTTTAAGAAAAGCTCAGCATTTTGTGGAGTCAAATTAATTTCTAAATCAATCCCTCATTGTGCCTCAGGTTTTTTTATACTGTGTTACAACAATTAAGGAGTAAGAGGGAAGAAAGGTTATACTGCAGTCACAGAATGTACCCCTTCTTTACAGGTATATGCAAATATAAGCTGGAAGCTGAATTTAGAGAAAGATTGCTTTTCCTTTCAACTACCAGGCCATGTAGAGCTTGGTATTAAACTGCATCCAGGACTAGGAGTATTTGAACCTTTTCTTTTTCATCCTACATAGGGAGTTCAACTTCACATCATAAGATAATTCAGTAAAAGGAAGTTATGACAGTCAGTACCTTCCAGGCTAGAAAGGTGATTAACAATTCTGAATATGAGACTGCTTAGTATCATCTTCTACAACACAATTCCCCACACAGCTTATCAAAGAAGAGAGAAAGTCCTTTAAGATTTTTAGTGATATTACGTGCCTTAATATCTGTAACGTTCATACTTTGGAACCATTTGGTAAGTTAGCAGGCTCTGTATTAGCAAGAAGCTAAGGCAGGAATAAGAAAACACTGCTAACAGCACTAACTTTGTTGCATTTTCATACCATTAACTATTTATAACAGTTTCCTCTAAACTGTAACTCTTAAATTTCCAAATTCTTTATCAATGGCTACCTGCACTGTACTTGCAGAGCTGTGTACCAAACAGTCTGTCAGCACACTGCCGTTTTTTAATAAGAACCTTTAACAGATTTCAAAGACGAAGCTTGTCATTACTTTTCCTAAAGAGAACCAGAAGAGCTGAAAAGCTGAATTATGAACCAATGTAGGTTTTTTTGCTTGTGGGGTTTTATTTTTCAAGTGGTGAACTAATTATGCTCTTTACATACAACTTGCAAACATACTCAGTTTCTGGCAGACTTTCTTAGCATCTTCCACACTATATACTGAGAAGTTATAGAAGGCCATGTCAAATGCATAGCAATGATCCTTGTACTGTATCCACGGCAGGGTGTCACTGATCTGTGGGCATCCTGGGGTTCTCCTCGCATCCTTTGGCTGTAATTGTCTCTCTGCAAAGACAAAAAAAAAAAAAGACATGATTTCTGCTGCAAGAATTTTTGCATAGTCTCTGTGCAGTAACAGGACAGTTAAGCAAGTAATGAGGGCTACTCCTACCAACAACCACAATTCAATTATCTCACATTCCTTCTTCACCTGTAACAGATAAATTCATCTGTAAATAGGCACACAAACAGTCCCAAAGGCTTGGGGATCATTTTTTCTTGCCTTTCAAGGGGGCTTGAAGTTTGTTATGTCTGACTGATAAGAATACATGCAGTTTGATATTCATACTGCAGGCAAGCAAAAAGTGACCAGGACTGTTTTAGCTTTTCACCACTGGAATGGAGAGCATGAATCTTCCCTAAGTGTTTCACCATTCCTGATAGACAACTCTTCTTAGAGGCAACCATGTGCATTTCAGCCTTCATTTCTAGTTCTAAATACAACATGTAAAAACAGCATACATAAGGCAATTACACAAAACATTAAAAACAACACTTACTGTTTGGAGGAGCATAGCAAATGGCACCTTCGGCAACATCTGTACATTTTGTACGGTTCCAAGACCCTTTAGTATCCAGCAGAACACAGTTCTCAGTAGTATTTGAATTTTCCAGTTCCCAAGGATAGTAGTCAAAATCGCTTCCATCTGACCATTCAAAATTAGTTTTACTTCCCTAATTAAAGAAAAACCCCACAACTTTTAAACCACATCCATATGCTGTGGTTTAAGTCTTGTCAGTCATTACCAAGTCCTGTAGAAATATTCATCCCTTCTAGAGTGATTAAGTGCAAGTGGCCTCATTTCCTAAATCCAAACTAAATACGTGTACAACACAGTTTGCATTTTCCAATCAATTAACATTAATTCCTGATTATTTATGTAAGCTGAGGAAGTGCAGCATGTTCACAAGTTTAAACCTGCAACCTGCCTTGTTTCATTCTGCAAGGAACATTTTACTTAATTTCCTCCTGCTGTTTCATTTGAGCAGTCTGTCTTCCTCGCTATGACCACTGCTAGGTAAATTCCAAACTGCTAAACTGTCAAGATGGCCTCAGCAAGCAAAGCTGGGCAGCTCAGGAGTGGTTTGCAGTACTAGCTCCTACTGCTAGAAACCCACAACGATGAGTCAGTCTGCCACTCGGACCAAAAAACAGGCAGAGATGGCAAAGGTATGCAGAGAATCACACATCTCTATAGAGGTGTCTTCCTGCCAATTAACTACCCTGACCAGGTCCAGAAATTTGTGTGGGGAGCAGGGTTGGGCCGCAAGCTTTTGGCTCCGAAGTTCAGCGGACAGTGGGGGAGGAAGATCTGGAGCTACCTCTTATTCTACCTCCTGGGAAAAGTGACACAATTTTCTGGAAAGCCACCTCCTGAACTGCCCTGGAGAGTCAGTCCTGACCTGGACTAAACATGTTCCATACAGCCTTGTCTGACTCTATTTGCTAATGGAACCTGATTCTAGAGGCCATAAATCTGAACCTCTAAAACACAATGCTGCAAACTGCACTTCCTTGTGCTGCAAGGAATTATTTTAAAATGCCAAAGATCTGAAGTATCTTCATGTGGGTATATACACTAAAATTTAATATAGTGTAACACGTTACCCAGGGCTGAAAAATTAAGTAATGTAGTACGTGGAACAGAGATTCCAAGAAACTGGAAAAAGCATCCGAAAATATTTCATATCCTTTGCACAAAATTATTTACAAGCTCTGTTCCAGACATCACCAACAGTATATACTTACATCATGAATTGACAACCCAATCCACAAAGGATAGCCATCCTGCTTGACAAGATCTTCTAGAAATAACTGTTGTGATTCACTGTGTACACTTGCTAAATCACTCCTATTTTGTTTGCATTCTCTCAATGCTTCGTACCAGGTCAGCTTTTTCTGAAGGATCCTGTATGTTCTGTTTCCATGTGGAAAAGACTCAGGCAATGGAAGCTTGGGCTGTTGGGGTCCTGTTTCAGAGAATATGAATACAAGTTCTGTGCACTTCATTCGTGTTACTAGGAACATGCAAAAAGCATTAAAATCCATCTGTACCGATGCAACTAGAGCCTTAAAGTGTTCAGGGCAAGCCACTTCCATCAAGTAAGTCATCTTTTGCTACTTTGAACACGAAGCACTTGATGGAGGAGTAGAGCAAACACCAGCAGTGATGCACAGCCTGATCACATAACCCCAGAGGTCCATGACAGCTATGCCACTTGTTTCACTGGAAGCAAAACGGAAGCCTTATATAGCAGGTACTGCAGAATTAGGAATTTTTCATTAGTGCCCAGCAACAGGACATGGGGCAACAGGCACAAACTGGAAGATTAGAAGTTTCATCTGAAGATGAATTCCTCGCTGGATAAGGAATTGGCTGGATGGTCGCACGCAGAGAGTGATGATCAAGGGCACAATGTCCACCTGGAGACCAGCGACAAGTGGTGTCCCTCAGGGGTCAGTGCTGGCACCAGTGCTGTTTAACATCTTTGTCAGTGACATGGACAGAGGAATTGAGTGCACCCTCAGCAAGTTTGCAGATGACACCAAGCTGTGTGGCACATTCGACTTGCTAGAGGGCAGGGATTCCATCCAAAGGGACCTGGACAGGCTGGAGAGGTGGGCCCAAGCCAACCTCATGAAATTNCAGGCTGGACGAGGCCTTGAGGAACCTGTACTAGTGGGAGGGGCCTCTGCCTATGGCAGGGGGTTGGAACTAGATGATCCTTGAGGTCTCCTTCCAACCTTACCATTCTATGATTCTATGAGGAAAGTTTTTTTAGTTTGAGGGTGACAGAGCACTGGAACAGGCTGCCCCTCTGGGTTGTGGAGTCTCCTTCTCTATAAATACTCACAATCTTCCTGGACAACTTGTTCTAGGAAATCTGCTTTAGCAGGGTGATTAGAACAGATAATCTTCATGACCCCCTTCCAACTCCTACCACTCTGTGATTCTGCAACTTAAATTGATGTGTTGTATTGGATGAAGGTTACGATCTTCTCTATTACTTACCCCTTTCGATTTTACAGGCGAGAATACTGTACACATTATAGTGATGAGCATGCCAGCTTTGAGAATAATTGTAAATATCCCAAAACCCATCAAGGTTTACACCAGCAAAAAAACTGTTCTTCTTTATGTTAGGTCGTCCCAGCCTCCAGTTATTGTAAGTCAGATGAGTTTCATCATACCACTTGAGAACTTTATCTGTGGAAAATGTTTCGTATTTATTACACCGTTGGCATTATGTGTACAAATACCATTTAACTCTAAATATATTTGTGACATTCACAGATACTCATTTTGGAAAGAAAGCAGTGACACTCTTAAGTTACTGTAAATCGGTTCCATACACAATGCTAAATACATTACCATTACTCATCCATTAAGCCTTGCTTTTCAGGGAAATCAAATCTAGACTAAACAGAACATCCTGGATCTAATTATTGCTCAAACAGAAAGCATGTCAGGTTAGTCTCTTCTAGAAGAAATATAAAGTGAAGGTAAATGTACAATGATGTTCTATTTCTACACCAAAACATGCAAGAAACATGCACATAATGCTGTAAACTTTGTCTCCTATCCAGTTATTAAGAAACCTTAAATCTTACCATTGTCATCATAAATCACACCCAGCCAGATCCACATAGCCAGACCACTGAATGCATGAAGCTGCTCAGTAACGAAGTTATTCTCTTCTTCATCTCGAACACTCAGAACAAATGCTTCGGGGTCTGTTGAAAATTTCCTGAAATTACTTTCTTAGAAATTCACTTTTCAGTTACAAAATAAGTACTTTTTCCTATTATTGTTAATAATTATTACAGATAGGTCAAGAATGCATCAAGGCTAGCCCTTTATGCCATCATAATTAAATGAACAGTGCAAAAAAAACAATTCGCAAAGGTTTTATTAAGAGTTCTTCCTCTAGTTTTGTGGATAAGGGAAAGATGTGGATAAGCTTCAGAAATATTTGTGGGTCCTACTGTCATTTCAAGTTCCATGTAGTAAAAATTCTCTGCATGGAACATAAAAATATCAGCAATCTTCCCTGATTTTCTTGCACTATCTAGCAGAGAAACAGTACTAAGACTGAGTTTACATCAATACATGAAAAATAAAAACAGTTTCTGGAAACAGGCATGGTCTGAAGTGCCATGAGCAATGGTTTAACAGACGGAAGCTGTTCCTAAGCTTATACGTCGTTCAAGATGGACTGAAAAAGTGCACATGCTTTTCTGAATTGGACTATTCTTTGTTCATCTAAGTGTTTACTTTGTTCACCTAAGTGTTCCACACAGCAAGGAGGAAAAAAAAACCCATGAAGTGACTATAAAGGCAGAAAGTTGCCAAGGGGAGTACAATTACCCAACCTATTTAAAATTTGTATATTATAAAGAGAAAAAACAAACAAATAATCAACCAATGACCTTCCAATTTTTCAGAGATGCGTTTGCAATGGTCCCTAGCCATCTCTCTCTCAAACTCTCCTATCCATGGCTCTGGCACTTTTTACCAGATCAGTGCAGGAACAAACAGCGTTGGGCAGTGAAACATTCATGCACATTTCCAAATACTACAGCCTTTCTTAACACTGACTTTGCTGTCATTGTAAGACAGTGACTCAGATCTAAAACTCATCTCCCTCAAGCTGATAAAATTTCATAAATACCTGCAATATGACAAAGTACTTACTCATCTTCTTGCATAAATGATGAGCTTCTTGAGACTTCATTTCTCTCCATCTATTTTTTGTTACCATAAAAGTGTAACAATTGTTTCTAAATGATATCCACGGTGTATTTTTAATCTTATGTGGGCATTTAACTTGTGTAACTTGTTCTTTTTCAGTATTCTCTAAGGAAAGGAAAGAAGACAATCAGGACATGACTTATTAATAATAACACTGAACCTGACACACCACAAATCACTTTCAGGTACCATTTGAAAACATGCAAGACAAATGAAGTACCATCCTCTAAATGTGTAATACATTGGTGCTTTCAGTTTTCTCGTGGTGGTGATTTTTTTTTAAAGTAACAAAACCATCAGTAAGCATTATTGAAGAATACAAATGGCTGCAACTTTTCACAATTGTTATGTTATATAGGCAGAAGACAAAAATCCCTACTTAAAAGTGTTATGTGTGTACCAATAACTACTATATTAACTATTCACTTTCCTGGGACTCAGTACATGTGATCATGGCTTAAGTGTGTCCCCTCACAGTAAAAAAAACCCCACAATAAATTATAATGGTTTCACAGGTAAAAATCTGATGGTTTCTCAGAAAAACCTTAATTTTTCAGCAAAGGGCCATGCCTACATATCGGTCCCCCAAACAGATGCAGAGACATCCTGCTACATCCCTATCTGTCTTGCTATAATTGGTATAAATGTAGAAGGGCTCTGTGAAATGCAAGTGACTTTAATTTACACCTTTCAACTCAGTGTCTATCTGCTCTGCTATCTTTCTTCCCCATGTGGTCATGTATCTCTTCCCTGTACAGACTTTCAAGTCTAAAGAGATTTCAGGAGGTTCCAACATTAAGAAGTAAATAACACATGAGGTAGCTGAATCTTCTTCCGCATGTAAGTGTGAGAGACTTAGTATGCAGCAATCTTACAAAAACAATGCAAAGGTAGAACCAGTTGCCAGTGTGAAGGGTAGAGTCTGGACCAATGCACCCATACCAAATTAATTTGCAAGTTTTGTGTGGGTTAAGACCAACGGGTGCACGCTCCCCTTATTCAAAGTTTGTTTCCCGGCATGCAAATCAGCCTGCCTGAGGAAGTGTGAGTTTTAAAAAGTTGTAATTCTGAAGTTACAATCTAGATTTATTAAATATGCTTCAAAATAAAACAAAATTCAGTTCTTGTAATTATTGCGCTAGGATACATACTTTCTGATGCATAGCAAATAGCACCTCGATCTTCAGAGGAACAGTCAGAAGTTTTCCAGAAGCCATCAGTATCCAAAACCACGCATTCTTCACTGGTTTCTTCGTCATCTTCAGACCAGCGACTAAAACTCACATGCTTCCCATCCAGCCAGCCGTAATGTTTTCCACCCTAGCGTTGTATAAGCAAAAGATATTTGGCAGAGAAAATGGTATGATAATATATTTACACTGGCTACACATTTGCAGTGTTTCTAGTGAGAACTGTAAGTGTGCCACTGCCCCCCATATCTGATCTGCTGCTTACAATGTAACAGGCATTGTTATTTTAACTCCTAGAGTTGTAAAGATATGTATTAGCTGAAGTGGATGGCAAATTATCAAGAAGGCCTGGCAATGAGATGTCCAAACTGCATCATTTGCATCTGCACATCTATGGCGGAGATAATTACCTAGTCTTGGAAAACTGGTAATAGCCAAGGCCCAGCCCCAGTTACTCCACACTCTGCTGAAAGTAATATATGAAGTACTTAACTGATTTAATAAATCCTATGCATTTCTGCCCTGGAGGGTGCAGGAGGAATAAGTAAAAAACCACAAACAACAAACATGCAAGCCAGACTTTAGGAATCTTACAAGTTTTCTTCAGGAAATCCCCCTGCTGCTTTGTAATTTAATTATCTTATATCTTTCTTTTGTGTCTACGACTCTGCCACTGGAGTAACGAGTTCTGCTGACCAGTTTCGTTATAATTTCTTTTCATGTGACTTTTTAATTGTGCACAAAAACCAAAATGTTGCAATAGTGAAAAGCCAGCGCATGCCTGAGTTGTACACTGCAAAATTAATCATTTGATCTTCACTTAGAGATAAAGATTCAAAGGTAGTTCTAGTTTCCCCATCTTTACTAAGTGGATGTTTCTTTTTAAAAATATTCTTCACAAAGAACATACTCAAACTCCTGTTTTCCCCTCTACCTTGCCTAGCATACTCAGTAGTCTATTAATGACACAGGAAGATCATAACATCACAGACACAGAGCGAGCACCATTAACCTTTGTAGGCTAAGGCACATCTCAAATAAACAGTAACTTTTTTTCTTGCTATTATCTCAAGACTTATCTGCTTAACAGAAAAGATAAAAATCCTGCAAGCAAGCCCAAGCCATTGCATTAATCTTTCAATCCACAGCAAAGATTTTAAAAGAGGTCTTCTGGTTAACAAAGGCGAAGCAGTACCTCTTGCATTGACTTTTCCAAATACAAAACAAAGAGAAGAAAAACGAAAAACCCATTGAACTATCTCAGGGATGTCTCCTTTTAACTCGAAACACAAGTACAAACAGTACGAAGTAACGATGGAGTCTAAGTTAAGCTTCAGAAATGTATCTCCAGAAGTATTCAGTGATTCATTTTGGATTTTATTTGTCACTTCTAGTTTCTCCCTTTTTGGGTTGTCTTTCTAGAGTGGTACTGTAAACAAAGTGATGATGACATTAAATGTCAACACTAATTACTCATTTGCTAACAAAAGAGACAAAGATGATTCAGCCATCTATGTTGCTGCCACCCTACGATATATCTCTTCCTCCTACAGTCCTTTAGAACCCATTTGTCTCATCATCATCATTAATCCATCCACTGGAATTCAAAAACTATGCAGCTTGGAGAAATGAAGATTTAAAACATTCATCTAGAGACCCCTAAATGAAATTAGTTACGCCAGAAATCAATTTCATTGCATTCTTTATCCCAGGTTCTATTTCACACAACTCTAGAAGTGACCTTCAGCCAGAGTCTGAGTGGAAAATAAAACTTACATCTCTGCTGAGAAGTCCAATCCATAGTGGGTAATTACGAAGGGCAGCCTGAACAGCAAGAAAAGCCTGTTGGAACTGATCTGTGATGCTAACCAGCTGCATTTTGTTATTTATGCATGCAGCCATCGCATCATTCCAGGACACATTCTTTGGAATTATCATGTATTGAACATTTTGGTAGCTCAATGTTTCATTAAGAAGTTGCTCTGTCTGGTTATCAGTAGCTCCTGTTTGTAAGAAAGAAATCCAGTTACTAGGTTATTAAACTTGGAATACATTTTCAACTCCCAATTTCTCTGTAACAAACAGAAAAAACATCTTTGAATTCCCCCTGGAAAAAAAATTGTTTTGCAACAGAAGATTACATTAATAGTTAGAAGAAAGTATTTTTGACATTTGAGGTAGAAAACATGTATTTAAAAAAAAAAAATTATCATTTTCAGTCAATCTATTTCTATATATCTTTCTACTGAGGTTCATGTCTTTTTATACTTGCTAATTTTCACAGCTAACAACTATTAAGAATCCTATTTAATGAGTTTAAAACACATTCTACAATTAAATACACGAATGGGAAAGAGCAACTGCTCTCTGCTGCAGTACAGCAGTAGCTAAACCTGACTCAGTTATCTCTCCAGAGCCTGTTTATTTATGCTTAAGCAAATCTAATGAGGCACAAAACTTGTCTGTGCAGATCTTGGTACAGTACAGTTCCAGAATTTCTCACTGCCATCCACAAGTAAAATGGGAACTGATTTTGCCTCCATATGTGCTTAATGAATTGCAGAAAATCCACCTTGCATAGGAAGAAGTTTAATTCGCTATTTGTGCTCTAAGCACTGGTTGTTATTGCAGTTACCAGCATCACACTTGAAGGCATACGGCTCAGTGATGCATAGCGAATGCATCCATAGCAGATGCCTCCTTCCTGGGGGTGTTCAAGGCCAGGCTGGATAAGGCCTTGAGCAGCAGAGTCTAGCTGAGAGGTGTCCCTGTCCATGGTGGGGAGGGTGGAGTAAACAGGTATCTCTAAAGGTCCCTTCCAACTTAAGCCATTCTATGATTGTATGAAATGCAGTGAATATAAGATGCAAACGTGCTCATGGATGGGAAAATAAAGCATGCAATTGTGGTAACCCCAACATTTTATACAGAATAAAAAAAATCAATATGCTTTCCAAAAGGGAGGAAACCCCTCACATTTAACGTCTCTCAAGTAGAAAAAAGCTCAATGAGAGAGGGGAGATTTTTTTTTTTTTTTTTTTTAAATCTCAGGATATAAATGGATGATTGACGGGTTGACAGGGCCATTTTCCAAAACATAGGAAGACAGAAACAAAATATTAATTTGATATTTACAGCTTTCAATAGATCTGAAAAGTGACAGGGCTGAAATAGATTGTTTCAAGTGGTTTGTGCCTGATGCCAAATGCTTTCATTTTGTAAACAGCTACAAAAAAGAACCATGTAACCAAGGGTTAAGTGCCCATTTCTGAAAGAAGTAATTGATAATGATTAGAATCTCAGGAAGTTCTGCAAATCACAATCATGTCAAGATTTCCAAGGACCGTGAATCATCTTTTTCCCTAGGATAAAGCCCTAGGCAACCTGGATCCTCTCATAGATGTCCTTGACACCTGTTGAATTACCCTTATAGCTCAAATACAATGATAATGTAAGATCAGGCCATACCAGGACACATTCTCTGTCAGTCTGAAAACCTTACTCATCACACCCTCTACAGCTGTAGCAAGGAAGAAGTGCTTAGCATTCTAGTCAGCCTAGACTGACACTGTATAATGCTGATGAAAATCTCCTTTTTTATTTTGTAATACTACGATTCTTCCACCTAGGGTTCTAATCTGGACATTTGCAATTTCTGAAGTATTTGGCACTGGAATACAGAAGAGTGTTAAATGTGGGCAGGGCTGGGAAATCTCTTTGTCTGTTTGAGAATGGAGGTGGGCATATTCTTGGGTGTTCTGCCTACCTGGTTTTGGGGTGGTTTTTTGAGATGATAGCATGTTAATTACTTAAAAGGATTATTTACATAAAGGAACATACTCAGAAGTGGGTATGCTGAACATTTGCTGATAGCAGTAATTAAATACATAGAATAGCTCCATGTGTTTGATCTGCTTCCAGTAACTGGCATCAACCAACTCACGTGGCTACATCAGAATATTATTTTTAGTTCAGATTAAGAAAGCCCACTCACACTGACAGATCTGTACAAAGCTAGGAAAAACTGCATCACTCCAAATTATCACCCTCCATGTATGCCCTTAAGATTTGCTCTAGGGAGACTGATTTCAATGTTTATGAGGTATCATACGCTCTTTCCTGATAGTGCTAAAACCCACAGATACTTCTAAGGAGGATGGAAATATTGCAAGGTTCTCACTTCCACAGTTCCACAGAGGAAAAAGGAGTCGCTTGCTCCACCTCTTTATGTACATGACCTCTTTACATATAGAACATTAAAGCCCCATCTGCCATAGCACCGAAACCATATAGAGTCTTCCAGGAAAACAGAATTCCTCTGAAATGGGCTCTGAAAAATGAAAGGAAATATTCTGAATGGCTGAGAAAATAGGTCAGAGATGATCCTCCACACTCTGCTTTTCCAAAATTTACCTGCTCAGTCTCTACAAGAATCTTGCTCTTGTAGTGCAATAATTAACATGCATTAAAAGGTCTCCTGGCACCTTAACTGCAAACTCTGGCTGCAATTATTTTGACTCTTCAGACTTACCTATAGGCCTCTGGCATATACCCAAGTAGTGCTTGTCAGCACAAGCAGTAAAATTCCACGTTCCAACATACTGTGATTTGGGGCCATTGAGGATTACACCACACTGATTGTTAAATTCTTCATCAAAAAGCTGAAAACCAGAAATATGCTTATCAGATTCAAAAAAGACAAAAATGCACTTGTGCAGAGAAGGTGAAATAACATGAGGCTAGGAGAACCTGAGCTGTCTGAACTTGTTGAAGAAGCTTCAGAGGAGTGGTGCAATACAGCTTACCTATTTTACAAACACTACCAGGTGACTGGACTCAAAAAAAGAAATCATAAACTTAAATAGAGGAGAGAATATTAAATAAAAGTATTTAAATACATAAATCTTGTTTATAAGTGTGATCTATTTATTATGCTTCACCTTAGGTAGAGCAACACACAAAATACCAGTGTATAATAGTTTACAGATGGGTTCCAAGTGTAACTGCAACAAGAATGATGACACTTTTTTGATGACTATTCTCATGTAGTCTTTGCATTAAATTAACAAGTTCCAGAAGACTTATTAAATAGTTGTTTCAGCTTTTCTCCTTCACCCTTCACTGTTTCATACCTCAGTCTACCTTTATTTTGATGGCAACTTCTAGACAAAACTCCATTACTGTCAGCCAATTAAAACCACTAAATGGGGGATTCAACCTGCTACAATTTTTGTTGTGTTTTTCTTTTGATAGGGTCAATATTCCACATGTCATTACTCAACAGACAAGCGAAGTCAAAAGTAAGAACTTACATCCAGCGGAATTTTCCTTAATCTTCCTGTCAGTAGAGGGTGAAAGTTACTATACAACAGTCTGCTCTCATCTATCCATTTGTTTTCCCTTGTGCTGAACAGAAACTGCAAGCCAATCCAAATATCTTTTGGCATACCAGGCAGCAAGGATGTTATATAATCTGTTGGGCAGAACAGTAAATGTACATATTGTGGTTAAGACAACAACAGTAAACACCTGAAAAACTTCACTTAAGTAAGGTAACACAATTCCTATTTGTGTTAACTTTCCCAGCCCTGTGTAACTGCCAAATGCTTATCATCCCTTCCTCCCATATGATAAAATCTTTCATGTTGATTTTATCTGCAAGGAGCAGACTGTTGGTTTTGTCCTCCAAACTCTGATCTGAGGAGCAGGTAGCGGATTTAACTTGTTTCTCTACCCACTACTTGTATTCTTGCACTTACATCCAAACATCTGTAGCTGCTTTTCCACAGGACTGCAAAATCTACTGTCTCCCTGCAGAGATAACAGAAGAGTTTTCTCCTGTCCTCTCTGAATTGATGGGGAAGTTGTATCTGCCATCTTTCCCTCCTACTGATGTACACCATAAATCAGAATAATTTCTTGGATTTTGGCAGAGTTTGCCCACCCCATCATCAGAGAAAGCAGGACAGGACAAAGGAAGTTAGGTTTAGTTGTAAAAACTCAGCACAAAAAACCTTAGTTTGACCCCTCTTACTGCACGTGTCCCCAGGCACCAGCTATTCACTGAGCTCGTCTAGATTAGGAAGACAAATTGAAGCTATGTAATTAGCTACTGCTGACATGTCTTAACTATTGGCTGCATGCCAGACTAGCCAGAGCCTATTTTCTGAGCTAGACAAAGCCATTGAAGATACACGTCAGAGCTAGCCAGCCACCTATTGCCACTGAGAAGAGTGGAAGCAGCCTACAGGAGTCAACACCTCTTGAAGAGGACCTTCTTTCCATATACACTACAAAAGGGAAAGAAAAACAAACAAGAAACAATAAAAAACACTTCCATATGCACCAAACCAGACAAAAGAGCCTGTTATGTAATATTTCAGAATGGCTATACTTTTGCAACCTTAAAAGCATCCAAAACCACACAGGTCTCTCCTGCATGGTTACAATTCTTCCACTCCAGGAACAGCAGTAAAAAAAAAAAAAAAAAAAAAAAAAAAAAAAAAAAAATTACTATTCAGCTGCTGCCTGGAGGTACACTAGTGCCTCCCCAGTCCACTTCCCCATATTCTGTTTGCCAAGAAGTTATTTGCTTATAAAGAAAGTATGCTCTGTGCACGTTGCACAAGTCAACTGAGCGACTTCGGATATAAATTATCCACAAGAATACTGATGCAAATACAGCTGTCTCGCTCAGCACTTTATGGCTGAACATTACCTGCAGTCAATGTGAACACCTTTCTTCTGCACTTGCATTTACCTCAATGACTCCAGCTTATCTGACAGTTGAGAGGGAGGTCCCAATAGTGGACTGTTTTGCAGTTTCCCTGCCTTCCATCTTTCTACCAGCGTCCTTGAAAGCTTGCAGGTAGTTGGTTTAGACACACTGCCATTATTAAACTTATCAACACGCTTAAGACATACGACCTATGTGTTCCAGCAGGCACTGTGCTTGTCGTCCCCTTTTCACACAGACGGCTGCTGAGTTTATTTTGGAAGCAGCTCCTAAGGCGTTTTTTGCAGTGCAAAGTCTCAGTTATGTTTGAACTTGCAAAGCAAAACATGGGAATTCTTCATTCAGTGATGACCTTTCTACCCTCAACCCTTAATGCAAGATTTCACAATTTTTCTTTTTCTAGCAGCTTACAATCCTACAGAGAAGCTGCTTCTCAAACTGGCTCAGATGTTTGATGACTGCACCCTATGTTATGTTTCCAGTGACGCAAGCAATGATAGCACATTTTTAACTGTCTTAGATTTTTAGAATGCTTCCAATATGCATGCAGATAGCTAAGTGATTTTATGCTCAAGTTCTTAAGCAGAACTGCACTGAATTTGGAAGAGAGGCTGCATAGTAAAAGTGCCCCCAGTTCACCATCGTACCTTGCTCAGCTTGATTTGAGATAGATGGAAGAGAGCCTCCAAAAGTTACACATTTTTCATTAGCTGCATTAAATGTTAAATATTCAGGTTTCATCTTTAGAAAACACTGCAAAACAAACATAATGAAACTGATTTTCATCATACCAGTGCTTCCTAAGAAATAACTCATTTAAAAAGGTTGTTAAACCAACCTTAAAAACTCATTTCCAATTTCCTGCAATACCATACAGTTCTTTTTCTCTGAAAGCAAGGGAACAGATAAAAGCTCCATGCATTTTTTATTAGATTGAGCAGAAAAGACAGATATAAAATGATCCCATTGACTAACTCCTCATTCACTGATGAATACAATTCAGCAATTCTAAATCAGGTACTGTTTCTAAGAATGAGAATTCACTCATGAACTCTAAAGTCAGATAGGGCAGGGTCAGGAACCTGTACTGTAATGTGCAACCTTTTGTGAGAAACTACATGGGAACTCAAAAACTGTGCTCAGCATTGATGTGAAGTAGATCTGCAAGCCTTGGCACAATGCACACTACATGTCAGGTACAAAATAATGGTGTGCCAAATAATGGAGATCAATCTCGTTACGACTTCAGATGTCTGCCTTAAAACATAGTACAGAAGCCACAGACCGGTATCTTTCAAATCTGTTGGTTCACTCCTAAAAGCTGCACCTAGTTCTTTAAGCACTTAAGAAATTAGGAAGCAGCATCTGCCAGCTTGCTCCCTGCCTCAGCGAGAGAACTAATATGCTTCTGCCACCGAAACCTCATCTTCTCTCCCTCTAATCCTTCTCTTCCTTCAAAGCGGAGCACAAAATAAGACAATGCAGCTAACATTCTTGGCCCTAAACATGAAAATTACTTCTTTAAAATTAAGAAACCACCAATCCTGAATAAGGAACAAGAGTGGGGATTTTAATCGCTACACATAACTTTCAAAAGCCACCTCCCAGTCCATTTCTGAAAACAGGGGCTACTTCCTCACCTCTTTCCACAAGGCATTTCTGCTTACCAGACTATGGAAAACAAGTTAAGGATGACTGATCTGTATTGTCTCTGTACCTTATTCTGGAACTGATGCCAACTTTTAGGGCAACCTCCTCTGACTGGACGGTAACTGGGGTCATGCTTCTCTAGTAAGGAGGCATTATTTTTTTCACAGATGAAAGGCAGTTTCATGTTACAGTTAACTGGGTAGTCTGCAGAAACAGAAGTTTGAAACAAACAGTTACGGTAATGCCCATCATGCTCCACTTGCCACCTCTACTTCATGACATGACAAAGAGCAAAATGAAGTCCTTTTTAGTGCAACCACAGTGAAGGACTATACAATCTAAAGATTTAAAAGTTACAGCAAAGCAAAAGGCAAATGTAAATTATTTATATCAGACACTAATACAGTATTTCTAAACATCCAGAGCCTGATCTCTTTCAGTTGTTAACACTTCATATAGACAGAGCCAACTTCAAAAAAAGAAAAACTGTGAAATAAGGAGATCTTGAATATGAGGACTAATCTCATATTCTGCCATAAAGGGTCTGTGAATTAAAGATCATTAAAGACAAAAGGAATCCTTTAACATCCATATAGAGAGTGTCTGGCCTGTACTGCTTTACACAATTGCTACAGTAACTGGATTTGCTTCCTAGTCAAGAGCAATTTCTGGCTAACAGAGATGAAAACAGCAGCATAAAATAGAATAACGAGGAAAATATGCCTTAAAGATAGCAGACAAGAGGAACTATTTGTTCTCCAGGGGTTATACACATCCCCAGTATAAAACAACATTGAAAAAAGGAAGTAAGAATCTTCAAGTACCACCAGCTGGCATTTCCATTACTTTGTGTACCTCCTCCAGTATGTCTCCACTACTTAATGGAATTTTCATCTCCAGAGCCATATACTGTTGCAAATATTGAGTCAAGCTCCTCTGTATAACACAACTTTACAACTTAATTTCCTGAGCGCAGAGTATGCAACATAATATCAAAAAGGTAACTACCTAGACCAGACTTCACCTAATTAATTTCTGTTGCAAAAGAGTGACAATCGATTATAAAAAACTGTCACCTGAATTCAGGTTTGCCTCTGGTCATCAGGAAATATTGCCATGGCTTCTACCATAATGAAGAAATAAATGATTAAAAATTCAATCAGATTATCATCAAGAGGCCATTCACTCCGAATTCAATACCAATTTGCATTCAATGTAAGAGGTTGGGCAGAACAGTAATTGCTTTTTTTTTTTTCTTAATAAAAAATAATGACAGAAAGGGGTGAAAAAATAAAACCAGCCTTACCTCTATACCAGTTCTTTCTAGAAACGTACCAGCAATCTCTCAAGAATCGATCATGGAAGCGTGAAAATAACTGTAAACTGGATATAAACATTTCAGAGTCAATCTCCAATCCATTCTGATCTTCGGGTGGTAACTCTGATAGCAACAGTCAGTACAAATAAAAATTTTGGCTTGTAACTGTTTCTAGGAGATGCCCCAGAACACTAGAACCGATAGAGGAGGGAAAACTAGACAAGGAACAAATAATGTGGTAGGCTCTGTTAATTGTGTACCATGGCCAAATTAAATTTTTCTTGAGATGTGGAGAATGAGGATAGGAGGTTATTTATCATCATGCTGCAAAACACAGCACAGTCAGGGTAAGTGATGAGAATGGGAAGTAGCCCCCATGTTGTTTTTACAGTAGTATATTCTTTAATATTTTGGAAAGTGAAAACTCTTTCCTTGTAAGGAGACCATGATCCTTTGCTGCAGCCATGCATACCAGGGTGCAAGGTTTGCTGTGATTCATCTCAGCACAAGAGGGCCGTACTATATGTAAGCCTTCCAAGATTTTGGTATTACTTAACTGGAAGAGCAATGTCTTAAAACAATTTCCCAATCCCTGTTCTCAGGTATTTCTCATATATCCTCGGAGCCAGACAGAGATTTATTCAGAACTCTTTTTTTTTTTTTTTTTTCCCCATTTCTCCAAATAGAAGAGAGAAGGGGCCTTAAAAAAAAAAAAAAACAAACCACAAAACAATAAGAGGATTTTAAAGATCAATGGAATACATTAGCTACTAGGACCACAGATTTCAAGGATTCATGNTGAGCTGTAAATAGAGCTTCATCTAAACTTCCAGCCGACTGAGTTTCAGCCTGGGTCATTTTACAAAGTGTGGGGGGACGGGTAACTCCCAAACCCACATCACAGGACTAAGATGGCAAAGCCCAATAGCCTGAAATCTGGAGCTCTGATGGATGCAGATTAAATGGATTATGAATTATTATTTAGTTATTAGGAAATAAAGTTTCTCTATCAATGATGCTTGTAATTGGCATCAAGCTCAGAATTTGGCATGTAATTAAAATATTTCAGTAACATTTTGAAAGATATCCACTTTATAATTGTACACCCACAGTGTCTTAACCACTAATTGCTTTGCCTGAGCAGTACACAAGTCTACTTTCTCTGGTTTAGGCACTCTGTGGTCTAAGTTTAGCATAGTAGGAACTGGTGCAGGTACATATGAATCGAAGTGGAGAACAGCAGTGACTGAATAATGCTGTACTTTTTTCTAGCTTAGCTCAAATTATTTATCTTACTCCTTAAGGATCATACAGAAGAAGTAACCTTTTACAAATCTGGTATTTCCCTTTGGAAATTCTTCTGGTTAAATATATTCCTAAAAAACACATCAAAAAAAGGTTACAATAAATTATCTCATAACTGTTCTACATACGGTGAATGATAACTGTAGCCATAATCAATAAACTTCAGCCACCACTTCTGTTCACTGTTTGATAACTGTGGAAATAAAGAACGAATAACTCAGTACTTCACAATCCAAAGAGAAAGAGTTCCAGACTCTACCAAGAATTAATCAATGACAAAAAATAATTTTCATTTAAAATGTTTCTAAAATATGCAGGAGTATCTGTTCTTCAGCAACAGGAAAGAATGCTGTGTGAGGCTGATTTGCCAAGTACATGGACCCCAGTATCTACTAGAAAAATAAAGTTTTTTTTTATCATTGTGCTGGACAAAGCTACAGGATAATTTGCAGCAGTAAATGTGTGCTAGTTACATCATTCCCATAAAACCCACAGCAGGAACACTACCATACAACCAGGACATAGCTGCAAGCTGCCTAAAGGTGATGTGGTTCCACAGAACCAACCTTCCTTAGAATAATCCTGTTCTTCCAGCAGGTATCTTATCAACAAATATTTCATCAAAAGGTTTCAAGTGTAGCATATCAAATCCTTTGTTTTTCCTGCCTTGCAATTTCTCTTTTCAGGTAATTTATTGACAGGAGAAATTCCATGAATGGAGCTTTCAAGTTGGTAATTTTACAAAGCAGTAGCATTAAGACAGGTAGTAACAGAGGCGCAGTAACCATCACGCATTTCTAATTAAATTCATTCGACAGATGAAAAATGATGTGCTGTTCCATGCATAAAATTAAGAACTGGCACGATTCTTACTGAAGTAGTTGCAGACAATGGGATGCCTACGTGGTGGTCCTGTTTTGACACTTTCTCTCCATTTGGAAGTGTTTTCATTTGGGGTGCTTTTTCATGTTATTACGGCTACTTTTAAATATAAACATTTTTCTACAGGACTAACATTAAAATAATCATCTTTAAACATGTCTTTTCAAGTACAATTATAAACTACTGAGGACAACAAGAAAAAAAGAAAAATTATTGATTTGCAATCTCTTTTATTGGAAAAACTTTTAAGAAAATGTCCCTATACTGAAAAGTGTCTGTTAGACAGACTACATCACCTTACCTTTTCTATTTGAGACAGTATTGTCCTGAGTTTTGGGTAAGACTCCACAGAGGCTAGATCGCTATTGTTGTTTTGACAGTAGAAAATAGCTTCCTGGTAGCTCAGATTTTTATCTGGTACAAACCACAGCTCTGCTCCATCAACAACGAGTGGGGCTCCATGAATTCCAATTTCATCTATACAGAAGAAATATCAGACATAAGAAATCAATTCTGAAAAACTTATCTTTTCCTGAGTGTAGTAAGAAATTTCAGTTTGATGCTGGGAAGAGCCAACACAACATTCTGAGGTCTCTCAGCATCGAATTCTATCAGTCCTTTGTTGGTATCATACAAGTAATACAGTAGTAATAAAACTAGTAAAGACATAGAGCATTAGCAATTATATTCACTTACAGGAAGAATACACAAAAAGTTCATTTACCTGGTATATACCACTCAGGTGTCTTTGGAGTGCTACCTGTCCAGAGTTAAAAAAAAAAAAAAAAGAAAAAGAAAAACAGGAAGAATCACTTCAAGTTCACTTTCTGATAAGACTCTGATTACCAATAATGACAGTGATGAATTGTGCTCATGCATCTCAGTATGAATGATGGAAAAAAATAAAAGAAGGAAATTATACATGTTTAATAGTTTCAAATAAGCTGAAGAAAAACTAACAGGACTTTTGCACACCTCATTCTTAAACATCTGTGGGTTTTTTCCTCACCAGCGGAGTACAAGTGACAGAGTAATATATTTACCTGTCTCTCCCCACAACAATGAAGCTACCTTTCCTGAAATGCCTTTAAACAACCAACCAAAATGTAAAAAGCCTACTGGATTGCAGCACTTTTCATACTGCATGGAAAAACCTGGATCTGTGCAGACAAGCCATGCCATTCTTTTGTATCCCCCACTCCTCTGCCTCAATACAATGAGGGGGATAATACACTACACTACCAGAAAAAGGCTAATTCACCTAAAATTGAAACAAACCATGCACGAAAGATATCTGTGTTTACATAGTTATAATATCACTAAGAAATCAGAAATGTCTTCTGTTGGAAAATTAAGTCCACAAATGCTGCAACTTGGTGTCTTATATCAACTTTCCTAGTGAGAAGCCACTTTTTAATTCATCAGTCAAGAGAGAACATGGGAGCACTAATACTGCATCTTCCTCACAGTTACTTTCCAATATATCTTTGAATAGTCCAAGCTCATATTTGTTTGCATGTGACACACGTAAGACATCTCATGCACTGTCATCTTAACAGTTCAGAGAGGAAAT
The DNA here is from genome assembly GCA_013399055.1 of Ramphastos sulfuratus. Classification (NCBI taxonomy): domain Eukaryota; kingdom Metazoa; phylum Chordata; class Aves; order Piciformes; family Ramphastidae; genus Ramphastos; species Ramphastos sulfuratus. Next base: position 200,657 of record WBNM01016475.1, on the reverse strand, counting down.
GGTAAAACGTTGTTTGTGAAGATTCTGATATTGGGTAATAATGACAACTTAGGGGTAATAAATAATAATCTCTTTCATGTGAGGTGAAATGGTCATGGATGTAACTGCAGTTTACCTTTTGTTATCTGGCAGACCCACTCAAGTTTAGCTTCACAATCAAAAGGCTTGAAGTAAAATTCCAGGTCTCTGCCTTCATGGAAATAAAATCTCCAAAATGATCTCCGTGAAAACTGAGAGGTCTGTAAAAAAGCAGAAACAGAAAGTGAGTTGGTATGGCACAGGCCTCTGAGATGTGAAATGAAACTGTATTAAATGGTATGGTGGCAAAGTCAGAATGTTTTGCTGTGGTGTTACTCCCATAATTTATTTCATATAAAAATGGGCAAACATAACTGTAACTCTTCAACTCTAACTCTCTATGCTAGACAAGTTTGTGAAGCAATTAGGTAAAGGGCTCAAGGTCAGTCCACATACAGAAGTCTCTTCTTTCAATGTTGTTTCTTTGGAGGTTTTTTGTAGTGTACAGGATCTCATCAATGCTTATTACTGAATTAACTGTTGCAATTTGTTGCCCTGAAAAGACTCTCATTTCTGCTCAATGGAAGAAACCATCTGAAGTGATACAGAAATAATCTTTCTTATTTAGGATTTTTTTCCCTACAACCAAGCATAAAATCTGACTTCACTCTTCCCAATCTCACAAATAAGGAGAACTTTTTGTCATTTGGGGAAAGAATATATGTATACCTAGCAGGGAGGGAATGGAGATTATTATATTCAGTGACCCCTTCCAACTGCTCTCCTTTTGTCTTGAGATTTTTAGTAGAGCTTAACGCTGAGCGCTGGTCAGCCCAGGGTCATGAACACAGGAAAAGATAACAAGGGGAAACAGAAGCAAAGGAATGCAACTATCCTTTTCTTCATTGAATCCTAAAAGCAGAGGTGGTTCTAATTAGGTATACAAGAAGGGATGGTATTGGAATGATCTTCTAAAAAGTCAGGTGATGCTTCAGAAAAGTTCAAGGTAATTTGAAAACTCATGCCACCAAGACTAAATTAAGCAATGAAGAACACACTTAGGAATCACACAGAGGCCTAACATTTTGAATTGGAAACCAACAAACCACTTATAAGTCTATGTCACGGGTAAACAAAGAAATACAAAGAATAAGCACAAACCCACACTCTGTTTTGGCTACAGCATCCCCCTACTATAGGTTTCAAATATTTTCTTAATTTGCAGCTCAGAAAATATAATATAGATGTTAAATTACTAGTAAGGCTCTGTTTGCTTTTTTGTTTCAGACTCTATGTTACATCTTTAGGTGTTATACATAGTTTAGCATTATGCAACACAGAAAAGGATTGTTAGTAAAACACCTTACAGTTTAAAAGAAGTCTTACGGAAGTTTATTATTAGCACAGTATTTTGTTCATAAAAACTGCCTGAATAAGTGAAAACTGATAATAAGTGTAGACTGATAAAGGGAACACTAGTGACTTTTTCACTATGCAAAGAAAATGTCTCAGAAGTCAACCTGAATTCAATATACGGCTGGGAGAAGTGTGTTTTTCCAAGTACTTCCATGTAAAATATGCATGTTGTTGTTGAAAAACATTGAAACTAACCTTGAGTGCAGCACAGTCTCTTGTGTCATACTCATCTTCCATATAATCGAGCGGCATAACAACACTAGTTACCTACAGGACAGACAGGATGAAAGAACAATTACTTTACAGTTATTTTGCTGTGGTAATCCCCAGAGATAACCATTCAAACCTGAGATCCCACTCTGTTCATCACTATTAAAATATGTGTTAAATGCCAGTTACTGGATCAGCTTTGAGTCTACACAACTATTAGACTCAGTTTCAGGCAAGTAAACCAATTACATTGAATAAGATATTTTTTGAGAAGTCTCACATATCAATGAGAGGAACTGATTAACTCTACCCCCTGTGGTGGCATGAAGATGTTGTGTTCTCTCCACTAGCTCCTAGATGTTTATTAGTATAATTCTGTTAAACTATTTTAATGCAATGGGGACAAAATCAGATTAGCTTTATTAAAGATATGTTTTTAATCAGAAATCTGTCTGGATGGCAGCTCTTAAGTGAAGAATCTTCCTCTGATTTATTCATCTGTTGAAGGATCTGCTATATTTTAATTAAAATATTTATCAATTTATATTTAATCCAAGCTGAGACAAATCAGGACAGGAGGTTTCCTGGTTAAAAGTTAACTTACAGGTTTATCGTCACTCCATTGCCAGGTTCCCAAAGAATCTGGACTCCTCTTATTCATTCCAATCCATACCCATCTGTCATTGCTGTAAATAAACAAGATAAAATCTTGAGCCAGATACATATCTCAGCTCAATTTTCAGAAAGACTGATTCATGTTACGGCATTACTTAGGATGAAGCGGCAAACCAAAGGTTTACTTCAGCAAGTTGTAGCAGTTCAAAGAGAAAATGGGCATAATGAGTTAACTTCTGCACTTTTCCCTAAGACCTGTACATTGATTTTCCCTGCCCACCAAGAAAATTAACCAAATGAAAAAATTATTTTGTTTGCAGCATCATCACTTTATCAGTTGCCACTTGATATAAAGGTATCTTTTCTACATACTTACTCCAGAATCACACACACAGTGCTTATTTGGCTTGCTACTCTTTCTCTTGCCTATCTCAGGTCATATCCCTCCACACCATCAGCTGAAACCACATGAAAACTTCTACTCATACAGAATAACTAGCTTCATATTTCCTTTAATTTTGTCAGTGATATAAATGAACCAAGCATGGCCACGTAGTTCAATTATGTACCTTCATAAAAGACATAAACATAAATTAATGTGCTCATTAATACCACTGACTCCAATACTTGCATTAAAGAACGGCAATAGAAATTTGACTCCATTTTACAGAATTAGTCAAAATTATTTTTCCTAGATTTTCATCTGTCCAGTTTTCATAAGCAAAAGACACTTACATGCAAAATTTCAGCTATGTTCCAAGATACAAAACGGGTTTACAATGTAAATACATAAATCTGCAGTAACAGCCCTTACCATAATCTTTACCACTGCTTATCAGTCTAAAGATTCTACAGAAAAATTATATATGTATTAATCAAACTGCAAGTTCGTTTTGTACTGCAAAATCTATTTCTGGTTGACTGACAGAAATACTAAAGTACTGATACCACAGTACAGAGTTCTTGCAAAACTTTATCAGAAGTACTAATCCATAAACTCATGTTGTATCAAATACAGAGAATAAATACAGAATACATAAGGAAACGGGAGTTTACACTATTAACAAGAATTAATTAATTTCTTGCCTAGTCATGACGAAAAAAAAAAAAAGAGACAGGAAAAGGACATAATTATTCTTTACACTATCTCAGGAGACTACACTCCAAGAATAGAAGCTATTTGAGCAGGAAGTCTGAAGGATTCACAACTCAGAAACATATTTAGGCTTGAAATTGCAAGTAATGTCTGAACAGCAGAGGTCAGAGTTCTGAAAAGGCTCCCAATAAACCAGTGATGACAAAGTCATTTTAAGACAGACCTTGTAAAGTTTATGAAAATAACTTTATGACACAGAGAGATGGATCCAGACCTTACCTGTATAAGCAACATTATGAAATCAGAGGCCAAAATTAAGGAATTCTTTAGTGAGACTATGCCATTACTTTTCCACACGTCACTATAAAGATGTTAGATTGAGCCTAAAAGAGCTGACAGTGCAGCACCATCAAACAACAGCTCAACCCAGAGGACATGGGCTAAGTACATGAAATTCAAGGACATCATCGTTTTATTTCATAGTGTTCCCATTAGAAGAAAAGCATCAGGCACCAACAATTCCCATTCTGGGTTTTTTGCCAACTCCACTATTAATTTTCTGACATCCATGTGCTAGTATGATCCTGGTATTGTGATCTGATCATACTGATGAGTCTTTAGCCTTTTAATATCACTAAGGAGCCTTTAAAGAGGCTAAAGGCCCTGTATCACTCCAGAGGAAGAAGAACTGAGAGCCAACATTCACAGATGTCAAGCAGCTAAGTGGCTTTTGGCAGTTTGCTTTTACGGTTTTATTTTCCTGTGATTCTTTCAAACTATCAATCAGACATTGCTCAACCCTCCCCTCCTAATTATCACCTACAGACTTAGTGTAGCTTAAGCAATTCATCACCACAGAGGAATATCTACTAAAAAGGTAACCTGAGATACTCATTTCAAAAGGACCTGCACTAATTACCTGAGGAATTAGAGCAATTTTTATAAGTATTTGAACTTGTATTAGGCTTTTATGTAATAAATAAATAAAGTGTGCCAGGCCAGGAATTCATCCTGCTTACCTCCCAATTTACAATCACTATCCTGCAAATAGAACAACATTTTCCAGTTGACTGGGCATTTAGACATCAATGTACATTTTTGTTTCTTTTGAAACTGTTCAGACATGATGATGAGTAATCCAATAACTGCTACACTATCCTTGATAGTCCTTTTAACTTTATGTAAGGCCCTTTGAGAGCCCTCTAAAATTACACTATCACCTCATCACTGAAAATAATTTTAGCAAGTATTTAAGATAAATATTAATTGACTCTCTACTGAAATTAAGCCTGCAGCAAGGAATTTGTATTTAAGTATCTGTCTCCTTACTGCAAAATATTTAAAATTCACTGTATGGACTGGTATCAAAAATCTAGATTATCTTGAGCTTTAACCTAAAAAATAGGTGCAGTTTATGGTTTACAAAGGACTTCACACTGATTAACAATGAAGGAACTACACCTCCAGCAATCCCTGCAGAATACCAGTGGCTTTTCCTTCACAAAGAACTAAAACTTCCATTAAAAGAGTCAGTGTTGTGCAGGAGTAGAAAAATACAGTTTAGATCAGTGTTAAGAGAACATAAACCAGTAGTTTTTCTATTGTTATATTCTTACTGCTGAAATAGAAAACAGGATTTTTTTTCTGTCCCTTATGTCAGCTCCAACACATGATAAAGAGCCCAAGTGAATTAATGTGGCTTGGAGCTCAACCTAGTTCTGGACAAGAAGTAACCCATACATTTGGGTCAATTCCCTAAACATGCAATTTAGGGCATTGTTTAATCCCCAGCAGTGCTGGCCTAAAAGCATATATGAAGTTCATTTGGCCTCTTGCTCTTCCCTCTGGAACAGAATGCTGCCATTAGCTGAATCCCCCATCCAGCTAATCACCAACTCCTCAGTGGAAGAAAAAAGTTGTATTAATGGAATTACTACAACTTGCACTTCAGCTTTACAGCTGTTTTGACCATTGTGTTCAGAATAAGATATTTTTTCTCTTGCAAACTCAAGTGTTAGTGAGGCTTTCTAGATTTAGAACAATTACAGCAACAGAGTTGTGCATATAAAAGGCAACTGATTTCTTTCCAGTAAGGTGTCCTCATTGAAATGTTATTTCTAACCAATCCAAGCTGTTACTCTCCTCATGTCCCAAACTTCTGCCAGCTATAAGCTGCAGAAAGCTCACAAAAACAACCTCAAGAGAATGGATGTAACAGTACCAGATCTATTCTGCCTGTGTCATGTTCTTAGAAGTAAAAAGAGGTTATCTCCTGTTTCTTATAGGCAGGGGAAGGTTGGCAGGCAAATTTTATTTTCCTTTCCAATGGCAGGCACCCAACTTGGCTGGAGCAATTCTAGCTCTCACTTGCCTCTAAGGTGGAATCTGAGTAAAGAACAGAATGGACTAGGCAAGCTGCCCTTTTCCTGGTGAACCAAGCTGACTTTTGCTAGCATTTAAAAACAAACAGTTCTCAATGAGTCACCAGACAACTGTGCAAAGGGAAAAAAACCTGAAACCAAAGAAGCCAAGGTGTGGCTCCTTCCCCAATCTGAAATAAGTGCACTGAATGAATAGTTTAGGTCAGTGTTTGCACTAAGTGGATGGAACACAGAAACTGCATGCCAGCACATTTCAGCAGCTAATCACATCTAACATTATCTTAGGATGATGTCTCCCAGTTATCTAAATTATTTGTTCTTGGTGAAATAATTCTCTTAGTTTCTTCTTTCTGTTCTCAAACAAGCTTATTTTCAGACAAGCTACTCTTGACTTTCAGTCTCCAAAATACTCTACTCCCTTGAAGTAATTTAAAAGCATAACTTAAACACTTCACTGTGTTACCTAAACAAACCAACAGTATTTAAAAGGCTTAGGGCAATATTGAATGTCATATTTCTGTTCAAGAAGTTCTGCAGTGCTTGAGAAGGGGTTAACCCTGATGAAAACATTGTGGTATGGGTTATATTTGACACATGCGGTCACAGCAATACTGACAGCAAAGTCCGTTTATACTGGGTTCAATACATTAACCCTTATTTACATACTGCCCCTTATTTAAGTTCTGGTAGAGTAATACTGAAATACCAGGACTTCCCCTCCAGGTTAAGTTTAAGTCTTCTGAAATACAGGAAATGCAGTAGCATCATGTGTCAGCTGACTTTCTGGAAAGACAGAAAAAAATCTCCACTTTTAAACTCCTAGCAAAATTGGCCATTAACTATAATTAGTAAGTCAGAGGTTTGCAAACTGAAAATTAGTCCCAAGTACTTGTAGGAAAATAAAATCAGTTACTCTCCTATTCATGTTTCATTGTATATTAAGCATACTAAACCAAAATTTCTAACTGAAAAATAGTATAAGATGATCAATAGCTAAAAATAGTTTGTGCAGTAGTTTCTATTTCAGAGCCTTTAGTCACTTTAGCAAAGGAACCATAAGTGGTTTTTTTACAAGATAAACCAACCATATATAGAGTATGCAAGTTTGGCTTTGTCTTATTAACATAAATGTTGAGTAATTTTCGTTACTTGTACGCATCCAAAAAAGTTCACTGGATTTTTCAAGAAGGCACCTCTTCAGTCATTAGATTTTAAAATTCAATCACAATGTTGTACATTGGCGGCTTCTCAAAAAAAACTTGATGTAGTTCAGTGAGGAAAAAGATTTAGATCATATAACTGTCAGCATTTAAGCTGGCAAAAGTACTGAAAACACAGGCTGCCAATCAAAAAAACCCCATGTTACACAAGGATCTAACACCACACCAATGCCTAATAAAGCTTTGCAGTGACAGTTCCTTTGATTAAAAATAGAGTTTTAGACTCATAAATTATGTAGCATTTAATTTGTTGATACCAAAAGACTCAACACACCCATCTAATGCCCATCTAGTGTTATTGCAGCTATGCCAAATGGGAGCTGTGCCAACCAGATTGCTGGACATCACATTATTCATATTTTTAAAAGATAGCACCCAGTTCAGTCAGGAAGCATTGCATGAATAAAGATGAGACCTATCTGAAAAACTGACATAATAATTCATCTCTACAGAATGTATCAATAAAAACAAATAAATGTAAGGTAAACGGTTTACAGCCCTGAAGTCAAACCACGTCCTGGGCTCTATCAAAAGAAGTGTGACCAGCAGGATGAGAGAGGTGATCCTCCCCCTCCACTCTGCTCTCATGAGACCCCGCCTGGAGCTCTCCATCCAGTTCTGGTGCACCCCCCGTAAGGGGGACATGGAACTGCTGCCGGCAGGTCCATAGGAGGGCCACAAAGATGATCAGAGGGCTGGAGCACCTCCTCTATGGGGACAGGCTGAGAGTTAAGGCTGTTCAGCTTGCAGGCTCCAGGGAGACATTAGAGCAGCCTTCCATTACCCGAAAGGGGCCTATAAGAAAGCTGGGAAAGGGACTTGCAAAGGCTTGCAGTGATACAACAAGAGGGAATGGCTTTAGTTTTGAGGAGGGTACATTTAGACTGGATATTAGGAAAAAAATTCTTTACAGTGAGGGTGGTGAAACACTAGAACAGGCTGCCCAAGGAAGTCAGGTGTTCAGGGTCAGGCTGGATGAGACCTTGTGTGACCTGGTCTAGAGGAAAGTGTCTCTGCCCATGGCAGGAGGCTGGAACTAGATTACCTTTAAGGTCCCTTCCAATCTAAACCATTCTATGAATCTATGAATTTTTCAATAGCAATGACTACTGAGTAGTTGTGAAAAAAATTCAACATAAAGAAGAAAACTCTGTAACAGCACAAACCTATATTCAAATACTGGAAAGATGCTCAAGCAAATCACTCTCTCCCTGCACTCCCTCTAGTAATGCAAAATATTTGCCCAAGCTGTACTCGCTTGACATTTTCCAGGAAGGCAGTGACATGACCAGCAGTTCAAATGCCACATCTAGCTGCTTTTACTGTGGGAAACAGTCACCACATGCTGTCTCATACTTGCCATTTGGGGTCAGCAGCAGCATTTGTGATCTACTGCAGAATGCAACTGAAATAAAACTTTTAGTGCATGGCTAGTTTGTTACCTGATTATTTTTCTCAGGACAGAATGAAGTGCCTTGATTTCTTCCGAGTGACTAAAGCTTGGCAGATGACCTCCAAGCGCTTCACAGAACCTTTCTGCTTCTTCCCAAGTCCTGGTTCGCAGCACTCTTTCACTGTGGAAGAACTTCACAACAGCCAAACATCAGAGTACAAAATGACACAAGTGACAGCATTTTTAAAACACTCCTGAAATACTAAAATATGCCACCACAGGTAGGAAAGAATAACTGGTATTTCCATAGGGAGAGCACTTGACTTCTTAACCATTTTTTTTTCCAGATTGTTTGACAACAGACTCTGAAGGTTAGCTGACAGCATTTATTTGAAATGCAGCATATTCCATATGGCAGATTTTCTCTTTACCAGAAAGACTGTGGAAGCAACACTCAGCTCATTCCAAAGTTGCAAGCCTTAAAACCTCATAGGTTTTAAGAGATGTTGTTCTTTCAAATTTATGGTTAACTGCAAAGCCCAAAGTTCACTGAAACCAGGACTCTGCATGCTGCAGAAGAAGAAAGCTCTTTGGTGCACCCTCTGCTGCCTCTACATATCAGGAGTTGCATAGCTGACTCATGCACCCCAGCTAACATGTCTACTTGATCTCCCTGACTTCAGTCTAATCTAAGTCAGTTGCCATCAGCTGGATCTCTCTGAACACATACGCGGCACTTGGTCAACAGGAATTTTGGAGAAGCTGCCAGGGCCAGCTGTCACATCTGATCAGCTATGGGACAGCTATGCTGAACATCAGATAGACCCATCCCTTTTGGATCCCTGCCCATAGCCTTGTTAGTCAAGCTGGATTTCCCCACTTTGCTATATGAGCTGTTTACAAGACACGTCTCATTGCAGATACTGAGTCCAGAGGTAATGAATAAGCAAGCCAATAAACAGCCTCAGCTTTAACTCGATTTGACGGTCAACAGGAAGGGAAAAATCTGCACTTCTAAACAGAAACTTGTTTGAGCTATTCCAGCTAACAGTATGTCTGCTTACTATTTACTTCAAAAACAGTAAAGTGCAACTGAGGCTGAATTTTTTTGACAAGTTTGATACCCGTATCCAAACCAGAGAAAATACCATCTTTCTTATCTACATTTTCAGAGTACAGAAAGGAAGCAGACAAAGCAGAGTGATGCAAACATTTTCTTCCCCTATTCAGGTGTCTCTGCATGCCAGATAATGGCAGGCAGGCTACGATACAGACACAGCACCTCTGTCAGCTTCCAAGAATGTGGCACTGGGTGAATACTGTCACCCAGCTCAGCTCTGATGTGAAAAGTTGATCACAGAGAGGGCAGGCAGAGGCATACTGTGTCTTTCAGGAGTCAGCAGAGGAGGATGCATGAGAATACCTGGAGACAGTCAACATGAATTCTTCCTTCTAGTGTAAAACAGCTTTGAAAAACCCTTCAGAGCAGCTGTAAGCCACAAAGTATCTATTCACAGACTTAATGAAGGCAGTAATAAATAACTGGCATCTAACAGGACAAAGATTTTACCTTGTAGCAGGCAAGGCCAGATCCATTGTGCCACCCAGGAGGGCAGGGATCAGTTGGCTTTGGGAGCACTTCTGGTTCCTTAGGCAGTCCGATGTATTTTTTGCAGACAGAAAACGCTTTAGTGGTTTTGCAGTCCTTAGTTTCCCACTTTCCAAGAGACTTTCCACTGGGCATGGCGACACATCCTCCTGAAAATTCTACGATTTCAGTCACCAAAGATGAATTTAAAGTTATTGACTGGTTTTAAAAAAATCCACAGATTCCTGAAATATGATTTTATTTTGTGTTTGGAGTTCTGTAACATGGCACTCCAATGCTTGCTTAATAAGATTTTTATTGTTAAATTTACCTGGTTGCAAGGAATTCCAGTTAGTGTATGTCACAGCTTCAGTTTTCTCTTCATCCACTAAGCCCCAGGAATATATTCCTGATTGGCTAATATCCTGCAAACCAGTCCAGAAGTATTTTTCTTCAACTTTGGTGTGTTTTCTAATTAGACTGTTTATAAATTCTTGCTCAAATCTGAAAATTCAGATTAATTTGAGTCAGTATTTGATATATACCAAACTGGAAAAACATGGACTTGATGGGTGGACCACTCGCTGGATAAGGAATTGGCTGGATGGTCGCACGCAGAGAGTGATGATCAAGGGTATAATGTCCACCTGGAGACCAGTGACAAGTGGCGTCCCTCAGGGGTCAGTGCTGGGACCAGTGCTGTTTAACATCTTTGTCAGTGACATGGACAGAGGAATTGAGTGCACCCTCAGCAAGTTTGCAGATGACACCAAGCTGTGTGGCACAGTCGACTTGCTAGAGGGCAGGGATGCCATCCAAAGGGACCTGGACAGGCTGGAGAGGTGGG